>CAUYUJ010008890.1:1718523-1816023 GCA_963575745.1 Prorocentrum cordatum
CCGAAGATCGATCGAGGATCGGGCCTCGACGGAGTTGCGCTCGATGTTACGCTCGAGAGGGGGCCGACGAAGCCTCTCGGGAAACCTCTCGGAAAGCTCGAGGGAACGGGCCTTGATCGCCGCTCGTTCCTCGATGAGGCCTCGATGAAGCCTCGCGCTGGGCCTGCTCAGCTCAAACCTCCACCTCGATCTTCTCAAACTCTTGCTTGCTCGTCTTCTCGACCTTCATCTCCTCGTACTCGTTGTTGCTCTTGGTGTAGCTCGGGCAGCTAGTCTTGATGTACACATCGAAGAACATCTTCTGATGCTCGAGCTTCTTCTTCTTCTCATCGGTGTCCTCGTCGCGCTTGGGGCGCTTGGCGGCGGTGTACTTGTGCACGTCGAGCTCGAAAGCCTTCTTGGCCACCTTGCTGACTTGCCAGCACCACGCCACGATGGCGCTCGTGGTGCAGATGCGCTCGCTTGCGTCACCCTCGAGGCAAAACCGCTTGAACTCGTCGAAGTAGTCCTTGGCCATCTTGGGCATGATTGCTACCGACTCGAACTGCTCCTTGCCCTTCTCGGCGCTGGCCCTCGGCAAGACAGGCTTGAATTGCTTGTTCACTGGAAGCATCACCTCGTGCAGCGCTTGCAGATCTTGGGGGATGTCGCCGAGGACCTGCTTGACGACCTTGGTCGCGGCTCCCTCGGGCATCATCTCGGCCTTGTCGCCGAGGAGAGCGTCGTGCGTTTTGGCCTCGTCGAGCAACTCCGCTCGGAAGCTCGGCAGCATCCTGGACAACTTCTCGACGCTCGTGTCCTGGTCGTCGAAGCCGTCGAACATCTCGGTGCTCCCCTCGATGTGCGTCTTGTAAAAGGTCGCGCAGAGCAGCTCGCCGCGCCGCTTGTCCTTGCCGTGGAAGATGCCCTCGTACTGGATGCCCTCGAGGCCCCTCGTCTTGAGGACGCTCGCGAGGACGGCGTTCTTGATGTTCTTGTGCCACTGCGCGGAGCCGCCTCGGCAGTAAAAGCTCGTCATCCTCGAAGCGTCGGTAGCCTCGCCGCTCGATTGGCACTGCCTCATCTCGGCGCAGCCTGCCTCTTCGGCTATGTACTCGAGTGTCTTGTTCTGCACCTCGATGGCCTCGTTCTGCTTCTCGAGCAGCTTGGACATCTGCTCCAAAACCTTGTTGTTTTGCTTGAGCAGCTCGATGACTTGGCTGTCCTCCGCGAGCTGGGGGCTCGACGCCTTGGGCGACGCCATGGCTCGGGAAGCTGACGCTCGAAAGCTTCGAAAGCTCGAAAGGCTCGAAAGCTCGAAAGTTCGAAGCGCTCGAGCCAGAACGGTTGCGGGCGGGAGCAGGAGACTAGCTCGTTTCGCTGGATACATCCTCGAACACGTGCTCGTTTCGCTTGAAACCTCCTCGAACAACTCTCTCGTTTCGCTTGGGACATCCTCGACAAATCTTTCATTTCGCTGGAGACATCCTCGAGCAATTGCTTGTTTCGCTTGAGACACCCTCGAACAAAATTTGTCGTTTCGCTTGAGACTTCCTCGACAAATCTCTCCTTTCGCGTGAGAAATCCTCGAGCATATGCTTGTGTCGCTTGAGACATCCTTAAGAAACGTATTGTTTCGCTTGAGACCTCCTTCAGTGTATGCTTGTTTCGTTGGAGACATCCTCGAAAGTATGCTTGTTTCGCTTGAGACATCCTCGACAACGTGCTCGTTTCGCTGGATACATCATCGAAAACGTGCTCGTTTCGCTGGAGACATCCTCGAACACATCTCTCGTCTCCTTCGAAACATCCTCGACAAAACTCTCAACTCGCTTGAGACATCCTCGAGTATATGCTTGTTTCGCTTGAGACATCATCGACAAGTTTTCGCTTCGTTTGAGACATCCTCAAATAATTGCTGGTTCCGCTTGAGACATCCTTGAAATATTGATCGTTTGGTTTCAGGTTGCCTCCCACAGTTATTGGTTTCGCTTGAGACATCCTGAAAAAACGTGTTCGCTTCGCTTGATGTTGTTATCTCAACATGAGAAGGAAATAACCTCGATGGCGAACTTTTCCCGTGATAATGAAGTTCGGCCTCCGCGCCCCCGCGCCCCCGACCAACTCTTATTGGTCGACGATAAAAAACTCTAACTACTTAAGGGGGGGTGCATTATTATCGTGGGCATGCGGTTAAGTGAAGGAAAAGGAGAAGGATGAGGAAAATGAGGAGGACGAGGAGGACGAGGAGGAGCAAGAGGAGGAGGAGGAAGAGGAAGAGGAGGAGGAGGAGGAGGAGGAGGGCGAGGAGGAGGACGAGGTGGATGATGATGATGATGAGGAGGAGGAGGAAAAGGACGATCTCACCTTTTTCCCCGTCCGTAGATTTCAGCTGGCATGATCCGTTTCCCTACCATTTCTTGTGATCCTTTCCTTCCCTCGCTGCCTCTCCCCGTCGTTCCCCCGCCTGCCAGTCGCCCCTTGTCGCTCTCCCCCCTTTCGACTCCCCTCTCTCGGCCAGCGCGGGAGTCGGTGCGCTGGTAAGCGCGGCTGTCGGCGAGCTAGCCGGCGCCGGAGTCGGTGAGCTGGTTGGCGCCAGAATCGGTGGGCTGGTTGGTGTGGGAGTCGTTGAAGTGGTCGGTGCCGGAATCCTCGGAATCCTCACTGACTCTGAATCTTCGGAATCCTCAGAATCCCCTGAATCTTCGGAATTCAACGACTCCCACACCAACCAGCCCACCGATTCTGGCGCCAACCAGCTCACCGACTCCGGCGCCAGCTAGCTCGCCGACTCCCGCACTGAGCAGCGCACCGACTCCCGCGCTGGCCAGCCCACCGACTTCCGCACCGACCAGCTCGCCGACTCCCGTGCCGACCTGCTCGCCGAATCCAGGTCCGAGTGGCTCGCCGACTCCCGCGCCGACCAGGTCGCGGACTCCCACACCTACCAGAGTGACGGCTCCCACATCGACCAGCTCACCGACTCCCGCACCGTCCAGCTCTCCCACTCCCGCACCGACCAGCTCACCGACTCCTGCACCCAGCTCACCGTCTCCAGCACCGGCCCTCCTACATTTCCAGTTCCAGAAGGATTGCACTTGGCTCAAACTTGACCCCTCAAGCTTGAGCGGGAGCCGACCCGGGAAACGGACATTCCGGGAACCAACGGAGGAAAACGGATATTCTGGGAACCAACAAGGCGTGTGCAAAGTTCCCAGTTTGCAGTTGTTATACTTGCTTACTGGGCGTTGGTAGCCCTGGGGTCGTCTACCGTGCACAGGCCTCACCGACACTAGCGTCACTAACAATGGTTGGTAGCAGGTGCCTCTAGGGTGGGGAGGGCGATGACTTGTACATTCAACGATGTGCTGGTCACGCCGGATCCGTCAGACCCACCATCTTCAGCATACGCACCGACACTGCCATCCACAAGCGGCAAGGTGAGCAGCACCGAGACACGTGGCCATCCATAAGCGGCGCTACCCTCGCGCTGTGACCCTGGACGGGACCGGGGCCGCCCCCTTCCAGAGTGCCAGTAGCACATCCACGATGCATGGTCGATTTGTTGGGAATCGGCCCTGGGCGTGGACATCTGGACGTCCAGACCGTTACTCGGGAAGGCATTATTCAAAGGCTACGCGGTATTCCGTGACACGCCAGAGTGCGAGGTAATACACCACGTGGCGCTGCGGCAGAAGGCTTGTCGTGCCCAGTGCTTATGAGAATATTTGTCCTGACAGTGTGGCCGAAACTGGGGAGGACAAATCCTGCCGCCCACCACAAATCCTGAACCGACGCCAGCGCCTACACGCCAGCACCATCGCCAGCGCCGACGCCGGCACCGACGTCGGCACCGACCCCGGCACCGACGCCGGCACATACGCCAGCACCGTCGCCAGCACCGACGCCGACATCGACGTCGGCACCGACACCGGCACCGACGACGGCGCCGTGGCCAGCGACTTGGATTTGCAGCAACAGCGCAACTAGTAATACCCTTCGCAACAGCAGCAACGCATCCAGCAGCAGCGGCGCATCTTCGCCATCGTCTTCGTGGACGACGTACTGTTTGTGTCAGGCCGCTTGGACCATGAGGTTGGAATGCAGGACGTATTCACCATTGTTATAGAGTGCTTTGGATTTGCCAGGGCCCCGCCGCCTTGCGATAACGGATGGGCTGGCATGCCGAAAAGCGTAGATAGGCCGGTATAACGCCAGCTTCGACGCCGGCTTGGGCTCCTACGCCAGCTCCGACGCCAGCTTTGACGCCTGCCATTCGGGAGGTCACCAACTCCCGCGCCGACTAGCTCACCGACTCCCACACCGACCAGTTCGCCGATTTCCGCGCCGAGTGGCTCGCCGACCAGCTCGCCGACTCTCGCGCCGAGTTGCTCGCCGACTCCCGCGTCGACCAGTTCGCTGACTCCTGCACCGACCGGCTGGGCGGCTCCCGCACCGACCAGCTCACCGACCCCCGCGCCGACCACACCATCTCCGAACCAGTGTCGAGGACTCCCGTAGCGACCAGCGCAGCAGAATGTGCCACCCTGGGCGTTTCTCAAAAACGAGACCGCCAGGGATTTAGCGACATGCCGCTCACCGACTCCCACACCGACGCTCACCGACTCCCACACCGACCAGCTTGGCGGCCCACGCGCCGACCAGCTCACCAACTCCAGCGCCGACTAGCTCGCCGGCTCCCGCGCCGACCAGCTCACCGACTCCCGCACCGACCAGCTCATCGACTCCGGCATCGACTAGCTCGCCGGCTCCCGAGCCGACTCATTCGCCGATTCTCGCACCGAAGGGCTGGCCGACTCCCGCGCCGACCAGCTCACCGACTCCCGCATCGACCAGCTTGGTGGCTCCCGCATCGACCAGCTCACCGACTCCCGCGCCGACCAGCTCGCCGACTCCCGCGCCGTCCAGCTCACTGACTTCCAGCGCGGCCAGCTCACCGACTCCAGCGCCGACCAGCTCATCGACTCCCGCGCCGACCAGCTCACCGACTCCCTCGCCGACCAGCTCGCCGACTCCCGCGCCGAGTGGCTCGCCGACTTCCGAGCCGACCAGCTCGCCGACCCCCGCGCCGAGGTGCTCGCCGACTCCCGTATCAACCAGTTCGCTAACTCCTGGATATCGACCAGCTGGGCGGCTCCCGCACCGTGCAGGAACGTCTGGCTTGATACACTCGAGGGGCCAGGGAAGTACGACGTTGTGGAGCTCGGCGGGGAGGAGTGAACCAGTGAGCGCTGTCGGCCAGTATTCCAATCTATTCTCCCAATATTTTCCCCTCCCCGCTCCTCCTCCTGTGCACGTGCTCCGTCAATTGGCTTGCAGCGCCGTTTGCATGTGGGGGCCTGCCGGCTCGCACTCGTCCGCTCGAGCCAGTACGCCGCGCCCGCTGGGTGCCGCACATTGGCTTGGGCGGTCGCTGCTCTTCGGCGGTCTGGTCCGGCGATGGGCGCCGGGACCTTTAGTGAATATATTTCATGTTCGCCTTGCCTTTCCTTTCTGCGCTGCGTCACTGTCTCCTTGTTCCCTTCCTCCTCCTCCTCTTCTTTCCTCCTCCTGCCCCTCTTCCCCTCTCGCGCGTAGTGCGATACGCCGGCGTCCACCCGGCAATGTCGCGACCAGGTGATGATTTTTACGTCCGGTTGCTCATTCGCTCTGGTTGCCACTCCTGTCTCTCCTCTTCCCCCTCCCCTCCCCGCCCCTCTGGCCAACTAGCTGTGGCCCGATGCTGGTCCGTTCTCTCTCTCTCTCTCTCTTTCTCTGTTTGGGCGTCGACCCTGTAGGGTAATCAACAGGTGCCGCCGCTGCCGGTCTTTTCGCCCGGCGAAAGGTTACTTGTGACCGGTTTTTGTCCTCTGGGACGTGCGAGTTTGCCTTGCGACCCACGTCGTTGAGGGACTCACTTTGGCTTACGTTTAGGGCGTCTCGGCCGCAGGAACAGGAAAGCCTTGCTACGTGGCCGCGGCTACGCCCGCTTTAGTTTACCTGCACTGGCCAAGGTCTTGCGTGTTGGCTCGCCTATTGCAGGTTGGCCTTCAGGTGATTCCAAGCTTGCCTGGTGCAAGTGGTCGGAAACAAGTGGTGCGTTCGCGGAAACCAACCAACAAAAACATTCGACTCACCTCTTTCTCGCTCGGCCCTCTTTCCCCTCCTGTCGGCTCCGTCCTCTTTCGGTGATAAATAAGAGAAGAAAATAAGAAGGAGGACGATGAGGATATGGTGAACCAGTAGAAACACGGAGGAGGCTGCTTATGATCATTGACCAGGGAGAGGAAGGGTGGGGGGGGGAGAGAAGAAGGAGGGTAATAGGGAACCATGGAGTACGGATGGGGAAAAGGTCGAGTTCGAGAAAGAGGATGAGGGCGTAGCGACCCCGGGCCGGGGGCGTGCCTTGGAATTCTACCAGGCGCGGTGCTCACGTGGAGCATCCGGTCGAGCACCCCAGAGAGGAAATTCGAGGGGCACGCGGCAGGCTTCCGTCTTGGCCATTGTCGTTTTCGCGCCGTTGTTTTCGTTTCCCTTCTCATCTACTGCGCCTGTTCTTCCTGCTGCACACCACCTTTGTCTCCTCACCTTCTCCTTCCACCCCCGTCTTCGTCCATCGCCCTTCCATTTCTCCTGATCCTCGTTCTCATCCTCGCCCTCTTCCGTGTACTGTTTATGTCTTTCTCCTTCTCCTCCTGCCGCTGCTGGTCCTACGCCTGTCCTGCCAGCCCATCCCTGCTCGTCCCCTTCCTTCTCCATTTTCCGCCTCTCCATCCTCGTCTTCCTCGGCTGGCTCCACGGCGGGGCGGGGGGCCTGCGAGTTCTCGTCCGCGTCAACCGCTTTACGGGTTTGGGGCCGATGCCGCCCGAACGCAGCACGCTGTCAACGCGTGCCCCCTTGGGCGGGCTCGAGCGTCGAGCCCGCGGCCACCTGCGAGGTTTGCGAGGTGGGCCGGGTGCCGACGCCCTTCGGCCAGTGGCGCAAGCCATTGGGCAATTCACGCCTGCTCGCTGCGGCCGTCAGCAGGACGGGCGCCGACGCCAACGCGTCTTGCAATCTCCGCCGCGCGCGCGTGCGCTCCCAGTTGTCGGCGTCAAGGCCCATGCGTATCTACGGCGTCGAAGCCAGCCTGGTGTTCAACCAGCGGCGCGTTCCATACTGCGCCTTCAGGGCGCCTGCGTCGTGGCCCTTACTGACAACTCGGGTACTCGCCCTCGTCGCAGTGGAGGGGCCGCCCGGCGCGTCGATGCCATCGAATCGTTGCGGGGGGGGCCGTTGGTGCGCGACCTGCCGATCGTTGCGCGCGATGCTGCAATGGCGGCCTACAGCTTGGGCGACAGCAGCGACAGTGGCGACCTGCGTGGTTGATCCTCCTTTCCTCGGCGACACGCGAGGGGATCGCCCGCCGGGGTGCGGGCCGAGGGGGGCGGCCATCTCTTGCCCACTCGCGTGGCTGCAGATAATCGCCGAGAGGTGCCTACCCGTCATGGTCTGGTGCCGCGACCGTGGCTTGCTGTGGCCGCGCAGCTGGCATTGCGAGGCGATCGCGCGCGCGCTCGGCGATGCGGCAGCTGGCGTCCATCGGGAGTCCCAGTCCCTGTTGTGGGAAGGCGCCGCCGCGTCTGCCTCTGGCGCTCAAGGACCCACGCGGGCACCATCTTTCTGCCTCTGGCGCTTTCTGCCTCTGGTGCGGCCTCCATCTCGCTTCGTGCCTCTACGTCCCCTCTGTCCTCGCCGCCCGCCGCCACGCCCGTCTTGGGGCGCGTTTGGGGCTGAGGGGCATTTGATCGTGCAGACTCAGGGGTGGTTCGCGTGGCATCTCGGGCGTGGCCCCGCCTCGCGAACGGCAGCTCTCAAAACATGGAGTGGGGTTGGGGCCCTGGTTCAGCGCCACAATATCCACAGCGGCGGCCTCCTAGGTCGTTGGGGCGAGCGTGGTGACCTACGTCGTTGCGCTCCGTGCCCAGCTTCTCTTTGGGATGTGCGTAGAGTGACAGGGGTCTGCCTCCCTTCGGATCCAAGCTGGGCATCGAGGCCTCGTCTCGCCCTCGCTGACTTTACTTCGCGATATAACGATAGGCTTGCACTTTCGTCGGCCTTTGCACCGCTCGGACAATTCTTTCGGACACCGGGGCCACTTGCCTGTCCGCATTCCTGCCGCATGTGAGATTGTGGCGCAGGTGGGCTCAAAAAAACGCACTGCTGGGACCGACATTGCACATTATCTCGACCTTCCTTCCCCTCCCTTGCATTCTCGTCCTCGCCGTCGTCGTCCTTCTCCTCCCTTTTCGCTCCTCCTCCTCCTCCTCCTCCTACTCCTCTTCTCCTTCGCCCTTGGTGTCCGGGCGCTCGCGTGGTCCCCGCACGAGCGGGGCCTGTTGGCTTCTGGGGGCGGCAGCGCTGACAAGAGCATCCGGACCTGGAGCAGCCTCAACGGAGCGTCGCTTTCGTGTACCGACGCCGGCTCCCAGGTCCCCTGTGTGGACGAGGGGGAGGATGGGGAAGACGCGGAAAGGCTGGCAGTGAGAGTGAGGAGGAGGAGAAGGAGGAGGAGGAGGAGGAGGACGAGGACGAGGAGGAAAAGGAGGATGAGGACGAGGAGGAAGAGGAGGAGGAGAGCCGCCATCTCCCGATCCCGCCCCTTTCGCAGGTCTGGCCCGCGATAAACGCCAATATTCACGACTTGACCTGTTTCTCTTGTCCCCAGCGTGGGGCCACGCCGACATCGACGACGCGATCAAGATCAATGCCACCAGCCTGGCACACGCGACTTCGGCGGCAACGTGCTGACGCCCGCGTTCTACTACGATTTCGCAAAGCGCGATACCAATTTCAAGCATATCACAGCTGGCAGCAACCACCGCGACATCCACCGCAAACTCCCACTATGGCGGCGCCATGGGCATCAACCGCGAGCAGGCCATCGAGCACGCCGCCGCCATGAAGACCGACCGCGAGCCGCACGCCAAGCAGGGGGCCACCAACGCGCCCAGATGAACCCACCATCGGCACAGGCCTCGAACCGTGGAGGCCAGAGTCATGGGCCGCACAATGGGAAGTCCAACGCCGCGACACCTACCGGAACCACGGCGCTGGCAAAACACAACGGACACCAACGGCAAGGGAAAAACCGTTTCCGCCAGCCGCGCGACGACTACACCCAGGATTCCAACCAGCCGTAGAAAGGGCAAGACCACGGATAATAATGGCAAAGGTTAGGATCCAACCGCGCGATAGGAGGACACCGCCCAACGGATGGGAAACACCATCCAGGACCTAAAATTCAAAGAGGAGTGGAAGATGCGCAAGACAGCATAATAACGACGAGCAGCAGTCGCGATCATGAAGGCCAGTGCCCCTAGCATGCCTACCGCGGGCGCAGAAGCACGGATCGCCTTCATCAAAGCGATACTCATCGGCAGTATGCTTTTCCAACAGCAGGCCAGGAATATCGGCCGCAAGAAGCAGACCATGGATGACCATTGCGAGTACACCAAGGCGCAACGCAAAGACGTCGAATGATATCTGGTTGCGTTCGAGGCGAACATCAATGAGCTCTACATTGTCCACAGGGGCAGCATCTTCGAGCGCGACGACACATCCAACGAGGTTGTTGCAGCAGACGCCGTGGCAGTCGCCCCGCAAAGAGACAGCGCCCAGAACAGGGGTCACGCTGCAATGCTTAGAGGGGATTCCAGGGCCGAGGAGGCAAACGAGGGCCAAGACGTGAGAGCGCTACCCAAGGCCTCAAGGGGTACAACCAACGCCTCGCTCAAGACGTAAAGGCAGCAACAGCGAGGCCAAGTGGGATTTCGGCAGCCTCTACCAGAGCAGTAAGGATAATGAGATGGCGAGGAAGACGCCCGCGACGGAACTACAGGAACTACAGCGGCAGCTTCGAGCAGTTGAGGAGACCGCGCAAGAGGAACAACACCATGATGCCAAGCAAGCACAGCACTACCATGCCGAGCTGAAGGAAGAGCCGACGAATGCCGCGATCACAACGGAGAAGATGGCCGCCCACCATAAGTACATGTAGACTCAAGCGGCAGCTGCGCTACAGTGGGCCGAGGCGGAGCTCAAAGCCAACGCGAGGAGCCTCGGCCACAGCGGGAAGGACGGCTCGCTCGCGACAGGCATGAGCACGCCGCAAACACACAGTGCGAGCAGAGACAGGCTCAGCAAAAAAAACTCGCCAATCACGACAACGACCACATTGACCGCCAACAGCAGCTGCAACTCATGGAGAAGACTGCTATATCAAGATATATGTATTATAATAACATGCGAGAAGCAGAACAACGCATGCATCTCTGTCATCGAGGCGCAGAGGGGGCCCGCGATTTTTTGCGAGCAGGTCCAGCTCCGCAGCGCAACCGCGAGATGCAGGGCCAGGAGGGCTGCGTGAGGGCCACCATCTAGGGCGCCCAGGAGGAGCACCAACAGCCGTGCGTGCCAGAGATGCAGAACGTTCCTAACAACGCGGACATCAGTTCCGAAGGGTACCCATGGGCGCGAGCAGCAACCAGCGGCAAGCGCGACAGCACGCGGCCCATGCGGAAGGCCATCCACAACTGGCGGCACTGCAACGAACGGAGATCGGCACGGCAGAGCAGAATTGAAAGAAGCCCACCAACACGAGATCCAGGTATACCAGCCGAAAGAGAGCACTCGGAGAGGCCGGAAAGACAGGCGCGAATGGCACAGCGAAGGGGTGACCCCAGAATGCTGCCACGCGCGGCAAGCAGCTGCTCAAGCGCAACAGCGCTTCGGCAAAGTGGAGGCGGTGGGCGCCGCCGAGGCGGCCCAGGCCGCCGAAATGCCTGGTGTCGAGGAAGAGATCAATGCACCCCTGCAACTTACTAGTCTGGCCTAGTGAAGGCTGTAGGTTCAGTGGGGGGAAAGGGCGCTCCATTTTGGTCTCTGAGCCGCGGGCTCGAGACGAGTTGTGCCTGTGGGTCCCCGGCCAGAAAGGGCGGGGGGCCGCGGCGCGCGGGGGGCCATGCCGCCGTGGTTGATGCTCGCCGTTCACGCGAGCGTGATCGCCATGGGGCGCGCATATTGGGCGGCGGAAGGGTGGTGGGGATCCAGGCAGGCTGGCCCCTCCGGGGGCGGGCCCGCGCTCCCACCGCCGCCGGGCCTGGGGGCCTGAGCGCAGCCCGCCCTCGGTGGAGGGGGGGGGTCGTGACAAGGGGCTCGGAGCGGTGACATCCGCCACCAAGCCGGCCCCCGGGAAGGCGCGCGCGCCGGCCGAGGGGGCGAGTTCGCCCCGCGCCGCCGCGCCCGCCACAGCTACAACGACTACGGAGGCGTCGGGGTCGGGCGCAGGGGCCCGGCAGCCAGTTGGACCCAAGCCGTCCTCGGCGAGGGGCGCGGGGGGCAAGTCTCAGGGCGAGCCTCGCCGCGAGCCCCCGGGCACTGCGGGCGCCAGGCCACCGCGCGGCGCGGGCCCAGCCCCAAGCGCGGGGGCCCGAGGCGCCGCGGATGGCGACGGGTCAGCCTCGGGCGGGGAGGGGGCTTCGCGCGAGCCCGCGCCCCTTGGGGGAACGCCGGGGGCATCGCGCGAGGAGGGGGGCCGGGCGTGGGGAAATTGGGCCCCCGCTTGGCCGAGCTGGATGGCCTGGCCAGCGTCTGGGCCGCCGCCTGCGCCACCGCCTCCGCCCCCGCCCCCACCCCCAAGCGACCGCCCGATCTGGGAGTGCGACTGGGGCTTCACGGCGTGGGCACTGAGGGTTAGTGGGTTCGCGTCTGGGTTTAGCACGCCGGCGCGGATCGGGACCCTCAAGCAGAAGGGGGGCTTCCTCGGGTCGATGATCGACCGAGCTGGTGTTACCCTGGTGGTTTACTGGTGGGGGACAGCCATCCTGTGCGGATCTCTCGCGATGCTAGCCATCTTCCTGGGTCTGTGCGCCTGCTGCATCAATATGGCGACGGCTCCATTGGGGTGGCTGTGGTCTGCTCTCCGCTGGTCCCACTGCCAGATCGGGCTCTGTTGTCGCCGACGGGGGGCTGGCCCCGAGGCGATTCCCCCCCCGCCGCCGCCCACCCCAGTCTACGCGCGGTGGCGCGGGCCTGGGGTCGGGGGGGGCACGGAGTCCGAGTGCTACACCAAGGGCGTGAGGGGGCGGGGTACGGGGCGGCTCCAGAACCACATCCTGCTGCGAAAGCAGTGCCAGGTGGCCCGCATCACCTGCGATTTCACCCTTAAGCGGCGCCTTGATCGGCACGCCTGAACGTCAAGGTGGACCGAGTCCTCGGCTGCGCGAGCAAGGCCATGCGCGAAAGCTTGGAGGCGGTGGGCCAGGTGCACTTGTGCCGCACCGCGGGCTGCGCCGCCGCCCAGCCTTTCCACGTGGATCAATGCGCCGTCGTCGACAATGCGCAAATCGTGGGCTAGGGGGGGCACGCGCGCCCCACTTGGGGGCGAGCCGTGTAGGCTGGGCGCTGTACTGCGTATTAGGTGGCGCGGGCTGGGCCGCCGTGTAGTGGCTGATCCGCCCGACCCCGCCACCGCGTTTCATCGCCGGGAGCGCGGGGCCACGGCTCCTCGGATCCGACTCCGAGAGCGAAGTGGGGGCGGGCGAACGCCCGTGCCTATAGGGGCGCGAGTGGGCGTGCAGCTCGCCGATGGTGCGCGCCCGCTCCAGCCCGAAGGGTGTGGCGATCGGGGCCTGGCCGAGCCCGCGTCCTCCTGGCCGACGACGCCGAGGCGTCCGACGTCGCGCTCCCAGTTCGGGGAGAGGCGGCGCGGATCTGTCTCTGCGCCCACCGCGCCCAGGGGTACCGAGCTACGTTTCCGGGACGGAAGTGCAGTATATACCGACGCGCTACCGGACGTCCAAGGGAGTGATCGGGGGAGCCCCCGTCTGTGGCGAGCAGCTTGGAGGCAGCCCGACGGTCAAGGTGGAGGCCACGCTAGGCCCGGACATCCTCGGGGGTCTACGACGGCGGCTTCGAGGTGGAAGGGGCCCAGCTCCGCGCCGACGCGGGGCTGGACGGCCCGGGCCGCCGACGGCTGGCTGGACGCCGGTGCACCGCCCGACCTGCCCCGCCCACTTCAGCCCTTGGAGGTAGCTTTCGAGGACGCCGTGGGGCAAGCGGGCCCGCGGAGCGGGGCGCGAGCATCGGGCGGGGCGCGAGCGGCGACCCCCCCCGACGCCAACACAAGGGCGAGCTCGCTCGGCGGAGGCCCGGCCTGACGACCGGTCCGGGTCGCCCGGGCGGGGGTCACGTGAGGCGCAGATCGTCGGGCACCAGTGGATCCAGGAGCGTTTCGCCGTCCAGGTCTGCCCCGCTTACGGGGAAGCCCAGACCGGGCCCCAAGTGGTATCTACTGGTGGGCGCGTGCGATAGGGTGGCCACGCGATCTGGGGCGCTGGGAACCCAGGTGACCATCGCCACGAACCTCGGGAGCTTGCAGGTTGAAGTCGACGCCGGCGAGATAGTCAGGTATCCCACCCCCCTGGGAGAGGGTCACTACGATATGGACTGGCTCAGAGGCTTGCTGTTCGAGATACCTATGGGATGCAGGGAGGTCGGGGTGCGAGCGGTCGCTCATCACCTCCCCCCCGAGCTCGCCGACCGCCTCGATGCCGAAGGATGGGGCGGGGCACGCATAGATGGAGGAGCCGATCAGCAGAACGCCAGGCGCGTTTATATGAGCGCCGGCCAGCGGAACCCGCTCCAGCGCGATGCGCGGGCCCTTCTCGGCCACTATCACCGGGGCGGCGCTGCCGAGAGCTCCCGTGGGCGAGGGGCGGGTGCCGGTGGGCCCCCCCCTCAGCCACCGCCCCTCCCACCGCCCTTAGAGGCCCCCCCTCCGTTGGTGCAGCCGACGGGGGGCGGGGGGCAGGGGGCCCTGGGCCCTGGCGGGGGCGGAGGCCCCAGACCCCGCCGGGCTTTGCATCGCCGCGCTGCGCGGAGGTTCGGCCCCCGTGGAGGCTCCGGGCACGGTGGCGGAAGTCCTGGAGGCGGGCATGGCCGAGGCCGAGCGCCGGATACGTCGCGGAGCGGGGCAGCTCGCCGCAGCTGGCATCGTGGATGCGGAGGCGCAGCGGGGGCTTGCTCGGCCCGCGGGGGCGAGACCGCCGCAGTAGATACCCGCGCCTCGTTGGAGGGTGGGGGGCGCAGCCGGTCAGCCCACGGGCGCGCCAATAGCCACGAGCGAGACGGGGATCCGCCCATGCTGGCTAGCCCGACGGAGCCCCGGCTTCAGTGCGCGCATCGTCGCGCGCCCCCGCGGGCGCTGGGGCGCCCCGCGCCGGGCCGAGCCGGCAGCCGCGACCCCCCGCTGTCGCGCGACTTCTTCGGGGCCCGCGCGAGCCGAGGCCACGCGCGCGGGCTCGCGGCCGGCTACCAGGACCCACCTCGTCGGGGGCGCCACAGCGGCGGGGTCGAGGGTAACCCGCTGAGCGGAGGAGCCTCCGAGGAGGGCTCGGGCCGTCTCCTTTATGGCGACGCGGAGGGGGGAGAGCGCGCCGGCTGCCCTGGCGACGCCACGGGCCCACCCGCGCCTGGGACCTTGGCCATTGGCGGAGGTGACGCAGATTATGCGGGGGGGTTCTGAGCGGCAGATCCACGCGGCCGAGCGGCAGGCGCGGGCCTAGGACGGCGAGCGGAAGCCCCGTGGCACGCGTGCCGGGATCGGCCGCGACGATGAGCTCGACCTCTTCATCGCGCGCGGGTGCAACGCCCTCGCTGTCGAGGCATGCGAGGCCATCGCAGGGAAGGACCTCTTCGACTCCCTCAAGCGGACGTGCGCCTACTCGATGAGGCGCCGACCGGCTTCCCGCTGCGCCGCGAGAAGCGCCCCGGCGGCAGTGGCATGCGCGCGTCGCGCTCGAGCATGCAGGTCCTCGTCGGCGCCGCCGAGAACGCGGTGCACGAGGCCGAGGAGCTCGAAGTGGGGGCGCGTGGCAGTCCACGAGTTGCTGAAGCTACGTGCGCCCCGTGGCTTTCGCGCGCGTTTATCTGGGCCCCAGTCGCAGGCTTGTTGTTGCGAGACTCTTCGGTCCCAAATACGGCCCAGGAGAAGGCGCCAGATCTTGCGCGCCAGCGTGCCATCTCTGGGACCAGATGGCGTCAAACGCCCACCAGAGAACCTTTGCATGACATCGGGCAAGAGAGCGTGGCAACCCCCGCGCTACCCATGGCGGTTGATCGGTAGCGTCCTAATCGGACAGCCGGCGTCAGCCAGCATCGTTGAAGACTAGACCTCGTGCGCCCCCAGCTCCGTGCCGCCGGCGTTGCAGGGCAAAAGCTTAAAAACGCAAGGTTTTGCCATGCCGCGCGACCGTTCCACGACGGTCAAACCACTGCATCAGCCGCCCACGGCCCCCCGCGCAGCAGACGTCGCAGGCCGCATTGGGGCGACCACCGCGACATTGCAACGAACTTGGCGTCGAGTCTCTCACTTCCTTGCGTTCACCTATCGTTCTGAGTTCAAGAACACTTTGGGCCACGGCTCGCGGAGGCTTCGGCCGAGACAGTTTGGAGGCAACGTCGGCGGCAACATCTGCAGCGGACGGGGGGCGCGCGGCCATCAGGGCCATTTCCAGTTTTGATCCGAGCTGTGCACCATATTTTCCCACTGCGCGTCACTCCAGGGACGTTCCTGACGATGAAGACGCAGGGGGCACGAGGCGAGTCGACGTATTCAATGCTGGCACGCCACTGGCACGTCGGAGTGCTTTTGCATCCAGACGCTTCCCCCCGACCATGTTCAGTGATCACGGCTGGGCTCGCGATCATCCGCGCCTGTGGCCCTGGCTGCCATGCGCACGAGTGGGCCAACCTCTACAGCGACTCCAGCTGCGTCATGCAAAAGAAGGGGTATTGAGTAATAGCATGTTTCACGCCTGGCAAAGGCATCGACGATATGAATAGTCACGAGAGACGGATTGCCTTTTGTAAGGCTTCGAACCCTGCTCTGCCCGTGCTTGCATGCCGTCCAGTATCAGATGGGAGCTGATCTGGATAATTTCAGCACTTGGATGCGCGACGACATCATTCTTCAGGCAGTACAACATCCAGACTATAAAACTGATTGGATGACTCATGACGTGCCCATCGGCTGCAATCTACCAAGCGTGCATGAAGCCGATGGCAACGCCGGTACATGTCCAGAGGCCGCGCGCGAGCGCTGCGTGGAAGCGCAGAGATATCGGCTCGACTCAGTCAGCGATGCCACGGACTGAATCGATTTGGAGCAGCGGGGGATCATCCGCATGATGCGCGAGGCGCACGCCCACCACGTGCTGGACCAGATGGACGACTACAGGGAAAAGCTCGAGCTCATTTGGAACTCCTGGGCCGACTCCTTCCAGGCATACGTTCAACGAGGCCTCAGTGCCTTCTGGTGGAGCGGTAATGACATCGCCGCCGACGGTAACCGCGTGGATTTGCACCCACACCGGGCAAGCGCAGCGCTGTCTAGCCAGCATCACGAACAATTTCTTCCCATTACAGGCGGCGCCTCCGAAGTCCGACATTCACATGTCGAGGCCGACATCGCAATGTGCATGGATGTCATGGACTGCTTCCGCAGCCCCGCCGTCATGGGCCCCAGCCCCGCTGAGCAGTGCGGCCGAGGCGAAGAGCTCAACATCATGACGGCTACACTTTTGAAAATGTTCACTTGCCACGGAGTTGTTCTCCCCGCTCACAAGTGGATTGATGTGCAGGGCCCCAAGCACGCAAACTCTTGGCACGCAACACAAAGCACACGCACAACTTTGTGCAGATCACACTGCAGTCTATTCATGGGGCACTCTTCGCAACCTGAGCGCCGCCCCCACGTCGCTGGCCAGTCAACCCTTTCCGCTCCGCACGCCTCTCATCAAGGCCGCATCGGATGAGCAGGGGGCACGTGCAGGCCACTGAACTGCAGGCAGCGTTTCGCGTGCATCTGGATCAATCCACACAATACCAACGATTTTTGGCAGCAGACGGGACTTCGGCAATAAGCCCTTGGCGATGGAAGAATGGTGGCGTGGATGAAGCAGACTATGCGCGCCATGCGGCCGCAGCATGGCGCTCCTTCTGTCTCGTTGTCGGCGTCGACACCTGCGCCGGGCCATCCCAGCACACCAAATGCCCCCACGCTTCGCGCTCGCCTCCCTGAGAGACAGCCAGCGAAGGAGACGGAATATGTTCCAGCGTGCACTCAGACCGAGCCCGCGGCCTACGGCAACGATTGGGACGGCGAAGCACTGGCGTCGGCTATTGAGCGGGGCTGCTTCAGCTCATGCACGGCGTTGTTAACCAGACTGAGCAAACTCATCGACGATTCCCCAGACACTCGGAACTCGCACGACGCGCCCGAGCGCAGGTATTTGAAGTCAACGTATCAGGAGCCATATCAAGTTCGCCAAGCTACAATCTGGCTCGTCCTCCACCCGCTCGTCGAGAGGATCGCTTCCAATCCCGACCAGAACGTGCGCGCCAAATGGTAAAGAGGTGAGCTCATGCAAGAATTTGCTTGCAAGGGCGCCTTCATCAGCAACCTGAAGCAATGGTTCAGCGAGAACGCGGAGCGCGAGGGAATGA
Organism: Prorocentrum cordatum; assembly: GCA_963575745.1. Lineage (NCBI taxonomy): Eukaryota > Dinophyceae > Prorocentrales > Prorocentraceae > Prorocentrum > Prorocentrum cordatum. The sequence goes on from CAUYUJ010008890.1 coordinate 1,736,051, forward strand.
CCCACCTTCTCCTCCGACGTCGGCCGCATCGCAGAAGCCGCACCCAGGCACCCGTCACCGCCAGTGGACGCACCCGCGCGCGCTGCTTCGCAAGAGGCCCCCGCAGAGCCTATCTCCGAGCCTCCATTGCCATTCAGCCCGCCGCTTGCACAGGGCGCTCCTATGGCGCAGCCAGCAGCGCCCGCTACGCCGGTGGCAACACCTGCGGACGTCGCTCCCTCGGCGGCATGAGCAGCCCCACCACAGCTGCAGGCGCTGGCCGCCCGCGACTGCTGCGATCGACCGCGGTGCGAATCTGGGGCGACTTAGGCGGGAAAGTGGTCTGACTTTTGCTCGCCACGCGAATTCTGCATCCGCCGCAAGACGCCCGAACCATATCCATGGGCACCTCTGGGACTACGTGGCACTCGTGGCTACGACGCGCGCAACGCGGACCCTGGCCATGTCGAGCACCTGCAGTATGACGAATATGTGATCGCACGCGCTCCCGACCTGCACGACAGTGGCTGTTACCCCGATTACAATTGGGTTACCTTATGCAATTGTGGCACATGACAATGGGGACCTCAGCTCTTGCGGGGTTGGAAGCACAGCAGTATGTGTTTGTTGTGGCAAAACAAACTACTTCAACAAAGACATCTCCACCGCCCTTCGCCGTGATCACGACGTGCGCCGCGGGCTTCAGTTCTGGGACCGCCGCGTGAACATGCGGCGGAGGCCAGACACTGTTGGGCCGTGGGCCATCCGCAACACCGCCGCCTCTTTCGACGAAGCCATGGAGAACATCTTCATGAACGGAAATGGCCCAGACTCTGTGACGGCCACCGCCCACATGAACCATATGCAGGCGTTTTACCAGCATTGGGTTTGGTTGACGATTGCTACTTCATCGCCGTGTTGCGTATCTTCCAGCTTTACATTGACAAGAATTCACGGTTTCTAATCTGTGTGTCAACGGACGGTCGCAACGCTTTCGGCCCCGATCCCCCTTGGCACACAGCCCTGGCGATCACAACTGTGGCAGGTCACATCTCCGTTGACGTCAACAGTGCGCTGTGGGACATGGGCTGGAGACGCTCGCCATGGACATATACGAAGTACCTGCGTCACGGCGTAGAGCTTTCTGCCCGGCAAAACAGATTTGGCATTATCCCCGGAAACGGACGGTCGAGCCAGTCCCGCGAGCAGTCCGAGCACCTTCGTCGGGCACGACAGACCCAACCCGCATGCCACGCTGCTCATGCAGTTTTCTGCGCTGGATCAGGATGCCAAGCGCCACCGCTCGGCGGGTTAGCGGGCCTTCGGCGGGACTCTCGCGGGAGCGGTCAAGATCATGAAGACGCCGCATCTGGGCGCGACGGCGATAGTCTAGCTGCCCCGGCGCGCGAGCAAGGCAGGGGCGTAAGCGACCCGCATGTGGAACTGTCGAGGCGCCTCCGGGCCGGGGGAATCACGTCGCTCCCGAGCGTGGCCCTTGACCTCCTGAAGAACGGGGGGCCGAGCCAGAGCGCCCTTTCAAAGGAGGCAGATGCCTGGGCGCGTCATTTCGTCAGTAGACCAGGGAAGGCGCGCATCGACCCGAGCGCGCCGCAACCAGCCACGTGGACTCTTCGATCGTTTCGCAAAGAGACGAGATGGATACCAGGTACACGGGGGGACCTTTTCGAGTTTGACTCTCGGTGGGCTAGGGCGCGGGCGCGCAAGGTGGAGGTCCATTAGCAGACGGCGTTTGACGACGCCGTTGCTTTGGAGCAGTAGTTCTGGCGCATGTGGGTTGGCCGGGGGCGACGGGTCGACGGCAAGCTCAGTGATGCCGGCAGCGAGCACGACGGCGACTATGTCGCCGCTGTGTCTACTGAGAAACAACGGAAGGTTAAGGGGGCCAGGAAGGCCGGTCTTGTGCGGCTTTGATCCATGCGGCTCATCGTCGACACGGGTTGGCGCTCCAACTCGATGCCCGCCAAGTACCTGCGAGACGCGGGGATGATGGGCAAGATCTCCCCACTGGCCATCCCCATCACTTTGACAACGGCATGGGGGTCAGTCGCGAGCCCTCGGCACGGTCGGGCTCGCCCGCGACAAGCTGAGCGGTGGGGGGATGAACACGCCAGAGACTCCGAGCAAGATATCAGTGGGCGAGCTCTGTATAGACCGCGGCTATAGCTTCCACAGAAGAACCGGCAGAGCACCGCACCTACTGCTGTCTCATAAAAGGAGGTTAGATTTTTCAGTCCAGGGGAAGATCTACTATCTCACAATGGAGGGCATCGGGGCATCGGGTCAAGTAGACGAGGCAGCCCCCGCAGTTCCGCCTGGATTTGAGCGGTGGGCATGCGCGGAGATCGGCGCGAGGTCTAGTCGGAACGATCCTGGCACGACGGGTGGCCCCCCACTCCAGGCGATCAGGCACCGCGCAACCCTTGAGGTCCTCTCGCGGAAGGTGATGGCAGAAGACTCCCTCACAAATGGCAAGCTGGACATCCACTCGGAAAGCGCCGAAGGGCTTCTGACCGCGGGCGTCGCAGTTGCACCGATGTTTGATGTGCTCACTTATTTTAATTACGCGCCCCACGAAGCGGCGTGACTTGAATGGAAGAACGCGGACGCGGGTCTTGTTAGCAGAGACCACGTTGGCACCGATGCCAAACCGCGGCCGCGCTGCCAGCGCGCGACGCCAAGACCGAAGGGTGGGCGAGGCCACGCCTCGGTGCCCGACGGCGGCACTTGCCCCAGGCAGTGAGGACATCGCCGAGGCGGTGCCCGAGGGACCAGGAGCCGCGGAGTCAGCCAACGATCACGGCGATAACCCAATGGAAGAGGCAGGGCCCGAGGGGGCGACCAGGTACGAGCGCCTCCAGCGCGAGGCAGTCTCCCGGCAGCATCTGCTCACGCGCATGCCTAATAACCCGTTCTGTTCTATGCGTCGGCGGGCGAAGACGTTGAGGACGCGACAGAGGCAGAAGAAAGACAAGGCTTACAATCATATTAGACCATACTCTGAGCCGACGAAGTCTGGGGGACTGCGCACCATGGACCGCTTGCTTGCTGCTGATGAGTTATCGAGGGAGCTATGCGGGGAAACCTCGTGCGCGACGCTGTGCGACCCGTGCGCGGGATTTTTGGCAAGCCCCAGCGTTCGCGACAAGTCGGCAGAGCACGTTGTCGAGTTCTTTGTGGACCTCAGGGCCCCCGCCAAGAAGCTAGACTCCATCCGCGCGGACGCCGCGCCCGAATTCAAGAGAGCATGCATATCGTTGAATGTGCATCCGTGGAGCGAGTCTACGATCGCTCATGAGTCCACGCGGCCCGCAAACAAGAAGCTCAACTCGGTGGCGGCGGAGAGAGCCGATGCTATCGTGCAGGGCGGGGTTTGCACTATTCTCGCGATGGCAGGCTTGCCGGCTCCTTACGGTGCCCCTGCCGTCCCATGCTTCTGTTTTTGCCATAGCGCGCAGGAGAGATGAACTGACGGGTCGGCGCGGGAACGAAGATGTGGCATATCCTTCGATGGGCCTCTGACTGGCCCGCGGACAAGGGTCGGCACTTACCTTGGCGATGTCCACCACGCGGGGGGTGGGGGGGGGGGGGGGGCGAGTTGGGCCCGACCGCTATTGCATGCCACTCGCTGGACTGGGCAGGTTCAATTTCAGGGCTGACATGAAGAAAGACAGGCGGAGACCGATCGTGGAAAGGTCAGAACAGATCTGGATTGCAATGGGCGTCGAACTGGGGGTCGATTCGGGCCAGGACGGGATGGCTAACAACGAGCCTCTGGGAGCTGCTGCGCACATTCCGTTGAGGAAAGCTTATGATCTTGCATCTGTGACGGCACCGTCGGTCGATCTGGTCGACCTGCTGTCCAGCGACCATGTCGCCGGCAGTCGGCCGAAGAAGCTCCCAGACGGCGGCCAGTCGCCCAGGGGGGGATCCGCGTCGTCGAGTGCACAAGCTGGAAGCAAAGCTGAGGTCGAGATACCGGCGCCTCCTGCCCACGACGAGGGAGCGGGAGAGGCGGCGGCGGGCGCGGCGGAAGAGGGTCCGACGGACGACGGAGGACCCTTTGGACCTCCTCCTGCCCCGCCATTGCCTGCGGGAGCTAAGCGGAGACCCGTGCGATCCACGCGTGCCGGGGGCGGCGCGTTAGCTGAGAAGGCGGTCGCTCTTGCGAGACAAGTCGAATTCGGCGCTGCCCCCGAGAGGGGAGAGCCCAAGCTCGAACAAATCATGGCAGGCACCACCTAGAATCTGCAGACAGGCGAATACCTCCGCTGCCGCTGACGGGCAGGAACAAGACAGTTCATATTCGCGTCACCCACGATATCGGGCCCCCGACGCCGTTCAGACGGATGGCCCCGCACGTGGAGAGGCCTGGCTGAAGAGCAGTCAGAAGGGCGCGACAAATCCAGGCATCCATCCAGATGGGCGGCGGAAGATGGGAGGCCCAGCCAGAGCAAAAGCGATTGCTGAGTTCAAGGCAGAGGAAAGGGGTTTCTACGGACTCGCGGATACGTGAGCGAAAGCCGAGTTACTGCGAGAAGTCGGGATCACTATTCCCCGTCTACCGGTCAAGTACATCATGTCGGCCGGGGGCGAGAGCCTCCGATCCGCCGCGGCGTCCGGCGACCGCGTCGCCGGCGCTGCGGCAGAGGACAAGACAAAGAAACCGAAGCCGAATTTTGAGAGGAGCACCGACGACGATGGCTGCAATTGCGCGAACGGCATGGACACTGACCCTAGTTTCCATCCTGAAGACAAGACTGCATGGGACTCTGCGGGCTCGACCTGTGCGGCGGCTGCCAGACGGCGCCGCGTCCCTAAAATGCATGTGAGGCTTCAACATGCGAGCAGCTTTCAGCGCCCGGAGAAGGGGCCAGGCCTCCGACCGCGCTGCAACCTCTTCACGGACAACTGTGGTCGATGCGATGAATCAGACCCTTTCTCGGGTTGCGGACATGTCCAGTTGTGCTTGCGTCGCCAGGCCGGCGAGTAAGGCCGAAGCGGCGAACGGCGAGGGGGCCGCCGCTGCCTTAAAGAAAGAGCGGGGCCGCCTACGCGAAATTGTCACGTAGGATGGAAACGCGGTCATGGGCCGAGTCAGGTTCGAAGGAAGAAAGGGGCGATGACCACCACATCGGCCAGCTCTTCGCCATTCTCGTCGAGATGAAGGCCGAGCTCCCAGAAGGGCACAAATGCGCAAAGTTCAAGGGGCGCGTAGTCTACGACAGATCAGACGTCATCGATCAAGACAGGAACGTAGCACTTTTTCCGGAACTCTCTTCCTGCCCTGCGACGATGCAGACGAGCGAAGCCGCCGATGCCTTCGGGCTCTTCCTAGGACATGACATGCAGCGGGCTAGCGCGCGCCAGGCGTGCACCCAGTCAGCGTTAGGGGGACGCCCACGTGGGCGAGGCTACCGGAGGAGGCATTGCCTGAGCGTTGGGCGGGCATGCTCGACCCAGCGTGCCCCGTGCGCCTGGCGCTCCACGGCCATCTCGACGGTGGGGGGTACTGGGAAAAAGCATTGCGAAGAGCGCGTCGTAGCCAAGGGCTTCGAGCCTATCCCGTCATGGCGCAGCTTGTATTACCGCCCAGAACCGCTGCTTTTCCTGATAGCGTGCGTTGTTAACGTCAAGTTGCCCGGCCTAGCATATAAAAATTGCTGAGACTTCATCCTGGGCTCTTCGGAGACCGTGCCCAACGGCGTCGAGATGAACCCGCCTACGCCGGTAGGGCGACGCTTGGGATTTAAACATCGACTCTCCGAGAGATGGATAAATTGGCGGGGCGAGGATCCGACTGCTTTGATCCTCCGCCCCCAAAGGTAAAAGAGCTTAAGAACGCAGCGGCCGCTGACACTGGTTTCTATGATTCCAGTGCGGCCGCGGCCGCAGAAACGGGCCCGGTCTGCAGCGACAGATCATATTTTGTGCCACCAGGTCAACGACTCTGGTAAGATATGACGCTTACGCGAGACGCTTCAGAACGTCTTTGCCCTCCTGGGCCAGACTGGCGATCACCGTGGATTATGACGCGTGGGAGGAGCTCGAAGACCTGACAGACCCTCGAGAAACCAGCAGGGCAGGCGTTCCGGGGGGTTCTATGGGCCCCAGGAACAGTGCAACGCCGCTGTTCTTTCGACCCGCGGGCAATGATTCGCCACCCCCTGTCGCCCAGGGGTAGAGTCCCTTGCAAACGGGGGCCTCAGCTGCTTCTTCACGCCCGCTGGACAAGCCGATGCGACCGCTGACTGTGTTAGCGATGCCGAGGCCGATTTGCCCGGGGACCCCTACGTACCGGGGCCGAAAAGATGGGGTATGATATGGAATATGGGACTCCTACGTACCGGTGCAGGTGATGGGATATGATATGGAAGACTTCTTCACATTCCTACATCAAGCTCTACGCCGAGCTGACAGGTGTGGATCCCGAGACGTACCTCTTGTCTGGTACCCCTTACGGCCCTGAGTTGGAAAGCTTAGAGGATGGGCAGGGTGGCTCCCGAGGAGAAGGGGGCCCTCCGGCCGAGGAGGCCATAGCGGCATGTCTGCGGACTGAAGCGAATACGGGTCCTGAAGATATGGTACCAATTGTTCGTGGACGCCCCATGGTGGATGACGGATCTCCGAATCCGCGACCGCCTGCACCGTCGGGAGTGCTTTCGCCGCAAGCAGCAGAGGTACTCATGAATACCTTCTATGGTGCGAGGATGGCTAGACACGACTTGTTTCGGGCAGCGTGCACATTGGCCTCATGCGTCGCCAAGTTGGCAGAACAGCAGGACATTGAGATCTTCCGCCTCATATGTTACATCAACGCGATGATACACTACCGCATGGCGTCTTGGGTCGACGATGAGCCCGCCGACGTCTGGCTAAAGCAGTTCGTGGAACTGGACCTGGCCAGCGACATCAGGGCCCATCGAAGCAAAAGTGCCAACTTAAGCTCTTGGGGCAACACCCGGGCCCTCCAGAGCTGCAGCTCAAGACGACAGACCGCTACCTCTTACAATATTCTCGAGGCAGAAGTCGTCTCGGCAGACAGGGCAGTGCGCGGAGAGCTCCTGCCCGCGTTGCCACTGTGGGATCGGCTGCTTGGAAGGCCTCCCAAGGCTGAGTTCATGGAGGACAACCAGGCGGGCGTGAAGGTCTGCAAGTCTGGGGGATCGCAAATGTTCATGCATCTGCCGCAGACCCACCGTGCTGATGCAACTGCCGTAGCGGAGCAATATGCGAGGGGGATTATCGGTTTACCCTACTGCCCGACGCAGGATCAGGCAGCCGACGTCGGTGCCAACAGGTTTGCGCGGCGCCCCTCCCGGGCTCAGGTGATCTACCTGATTCAGGTGGTTGCCCCAACGTTCTGGACGGCAAGTGGCCGCGAGAACTACATGGAGTCTCTGTTCGAAAGCAAGGGCACCCTCCCAATCAAACCTGGGGGAATCCTCAAGCCGAGGCTCGGGCCGGAATCATTTCTCGCAACGGGCGGAAAGATTGCTGACAAGACGGCATCTATAGGAAGCCGAAACGCCCCAACAAGAGCGAGCATTAGATGGGGGCGAAACCCGAGTGAGCTTGAGCATTCACAGCGAACCGGGGCACGCCGCCACGGGGATGCCCCTCGATTGCGTCGAGGGCCCCGATGCCAGCAGTGTCGAGGTAAGGCCCTGTAAGGCCAGTTGTTGGGGGCCCGGGGGGGAGATCCGATCACCCCAAGAGGCTCCCACTGGAATTCTGCTGCGGCCCGAACAGCAGGCTGGGCAGACCAGAGAACATGGTAGACCGCAACTGCACCGTGGTGCGACCAACCGAAGATCATGACGCGACCACTGAGACGGAGTTAGCTTGCCCCGCGAAGAAGGTCCGCGACCATCGCGGCGCCCACATCACGCCGTGGGGCTCCATTTTTTGCACGGGCGGCTCGCCCCGGCAGTGCGTGAACGAAGTCGTGTACTATACGAAAGGCGACGAGAAGGCCATGAAGAGGCCTGGGGGCCCTTCAGGACGTTTTTCTCTGCATGTCAAAAGCTTGCGGGGGAAGCCATATCACGAAATGGTCCCGTATGCTCAGAATGGCAGACGCCCTGGCGTGACCCGTAGGTGCGTGAGTTCCTGGATGAACGCAAAATGTCCAGGGCTGCTTTTGCACGTTTGCGCCTGCGGCCTCGTCGACGCGGAGGGGCAACATATGGGAAAACCGTTGGCTATCGCTATTAATTTTGTCATTGTAGCTGAGCGGCTTGTTCGAACATGCAATGACGCGCGCCATCGTGTCGAGGCACGCGGACGAGATTGCAATGCTGTTGAGGATTATACGGGTGAGTTCGCTAAGCGCGTGCACACGTTGATCGCGGCTACCGCTGCTGCGTCTGCTGCCGCTGCGCAAGCTGTTGCCGTCCTTATTGCATCTCCCCGTTCGTGCATGCCCGCTGTCGCGTCGGCTCGAGACAATTTGGCCATCGGCGCCAGCGCTGCCCTCGCGCCGCTGGGTAGCCCGCGCGATTGCGCGGCCGCCCCCTTGCTCCTCTCGCCGCGCGCTCCGCGGCCGCCCGCGCCTGGGCCAGCAACCCGCGGGGCGCCCAGTGCGCGCGGGCCGGCGAGGCTCGCCAGAGACAGGGGAGAGGCGGCGCGTGTCGGTGCTGCGCACCGAGCACCCCCAGCGAGGAAGGCAAGTCCTCCCGTCGGCAAGATGCCGGAGAACGTCTCGCACGGCCACCTCCGCGTCATTTGGGGATTTATGTTCGCCAGCGAATGTGGCGCCCCGAACATTTTCGGGCATCCCCCCAGCGTTGCCGTTATCGACGACCCTGCGGTGTCTCGGGAGGAAAAGCACGTTGCGTTCGTCGAGGAGATGCGCGACCTGGCCGAGTTAGCCAAGGACATCCACGGCCACCCGGAGCGCGGGAAGCGCTACAGAGCCGGATGCCGTATCAGGCGCGGGCCTGTCGAGGAGAGGCACTGCGACCCGGTCATTCCCAACTTCAACGAGCACATGCAGGAGGTCTGGATGCCGACGCAGGGCGGTGACCAGAATACCACCAACGACGGCGACGCAGTCATCGCGGAGGGGATGGGAAGTGGCTGGCGTGAGCACACTGTTCTGATCTGTGGTGCGAGGATCCTTGCCTGCACCAGATCCTCGGCCGTGACATTGGGCGCGAAAAGCAGGACGTTTTGGCGGCCGCCGAGACCATTGGCAGCTGCGGATACCAAGTACACTGATCCGACTACACGGAGTTCAACACGGGAAAATTTGACCTGCTCGTTCGAGGCGTACACAGGGCCAAACATGCAGCACAGGGATGAGGAGCTATGCTCCCCGACCCGCTGCGGAGGGATTTCTGGGTAAACGTGGCGACGGGCAGCGCGCCGTGGATCCCTTGTCTTCACTGCGAGGGCGGGGCCGGTTGCACCTCTCCCGTCCTCCAGGATCGAGAGTGGCATCCACCTGAGGGCGCAGCGCGGGTAACAGAGTTCTCGGCCATCGTGAACGCCCGCTGGAGAGATGAAAGGGCGAACTGTTGTTTCCGGATGCCGAGGCTAGACGTGGCTTCCGACATGCACGCTATGCTTGCGGGCCAGTGGGCACAAGGGGCCACGGGCAGACATCTGGCGCGAGCTCGAGACAGTTCAAATCAAGGACGCCTTCAACTACCTTTCGGAACAGAGGCGCGCGGACTTCGATAACTATGCACGGCGAAGGGGTCCTGCGCCAGCGCACGAGGATGAGGGCGCAGTCAATGGCCGCGTTTCCTTCGCTGACCCCGTGGGGCCAATGCTTGAATGCACCGCTCGCCTCCTCGCCTGGCCCCGCAGGGCTGAGCGACGATTCGGTCGACGTCGCCTGGCAAAGGGGCCGGCGCGTGCTGGCTGGCCACACGCTGCATCGCAATTGTCGGGCGATGAAGTGCATTGCTCCTCTCCGCACCGCCATCTCACAGCCTTTCCTGCTACTCCCTGCGCACGGATTGGCCATCAGCAGCCATTATGATTCGAGAGGTATAGGAAATATGAGCGAGCTGTCGCGCGCGCGCGCCGAGGGTCGCCCCCTCGTCGTCGTCGCGTCGTCGGACGGCCGGCCCCCTCCCTACCGCGCACCCCTCCCATCCGTTTAATTGAATCTACCTTCCAAGCCATGGCCTTTTGGAGCCCCTTAAGCATTCCTCGCGAAACCTACCTTCAGGGGATCAGGAGACCATGTCGGGACACATTGCAGGGATAGCTAACATTCAGGCAACAAGCTGGTTATCATCCGAAACGACGGCTCAGCCGCTGGCTTCGCCGGGCCAAGGACAGACGGAAGGATCGCTCGGAGGAGTGATGAGTGTCGCAAGATGATTGCTCCGAGCGAATTCCCAAGGATGGCGCCCTGGGGGGGCGACCTCCCCCTCTCAACCTTCCCAAACGGCCAGTGTTGGAGTCGGTGTTTGACTTGACAGAGGGGATTCCCCCGTGGGGAAACAGCGAGAAGAAAGAGCTCAGACGCCAGGCAGGAAGCCTGGCTTAGCCAGAGCTACCCACAGGAGGCCATCAGAAATCGTTTCTGTGCACTCGAGTCTGAGAATCTCAGTCCATTCGAGCATTGACGAAGAAGACGCGCTGGGAAATGGTCTCGCCGGCTCAGCCGGCGGGCGTCACCTTCTCGACAGACAAGTAGTACAGTTTGCGAACAACGGGCAGAGCGGAGAAGCGGAGAAGAGAGCGACGGGCAGCCAGGGGAAGAGAGCTTGCACCCCATGGAAAATGATGAGGAATATGTTGACTTTCGCGTGTCCCCTGAGCCCTCAAATCGCCCGCCCTCTCTTTGGAATATGCCAGGTTGCCGCGTCTCAGACGGCGGTCGATCGGAAGCAGAAGCGATCGATCACGAACCGGCAGAAGCGTTCCGAAGAGCCGCACTTGACTTTGGCGACGAGGCCGTCGGGGCTGTCTTCGACGGCCCCCCCGCCCTCAACGTCGATGCTGCACCCCTCGTGCGGGGGCCCCCTCAGGCGGACGGCTCAGCCATGCCGGCCAGGGGGGGCCAAGAACCTCGGGGTGAATAATTGACTGGCGATGTGAGCACTCCCAGAGGCGGCCCTCCAGTGCCGGGGGAGAGGGGCACCTCGGCTCAGCCGACGGTGCTCTCGCCCGACGCCTCGCGCCCCGCGCGGCATGCGAGGGGGCCGCTTAGTGCAACTCCGCTGCCGAAGATAAAGATGCCCAAGAGCGAGGTCGATGACTTTTACCTTCCGCCATTTAGGTAAGGATTCGATCGCCAAAGCGTCAGAACAACAGTCGGGCCACCAGCTGAAATCCCCGAGCTCCCGAGGGAGGGCCCCGACTGGGCGCCAAAGCTCCATGAGCTTACCATGCGTGACGAGCAGGACGAAGAAGAAGGCAGGTTGCTGATATCGCATCAGAACACAGCCGGCTCGCTGAATCCGAAGCAGAAAAGCTTTCCATCGCCCGCGGAAGCGAGGCCGATAAGGAAGCAATTGCGCGTCAAGCCGAGCAAGAGAAGGCCGCCATTGCAGAAGACGCCCAGAGACGTATCGGTCACGCGGAGGCTGGAGTGGCCGAACTCGCGAGTGCGGCTCAGCGGCGCCTCGCACAGGAGGAACAAGATAAGCGGGGGATTCAAGGAGCGGGTGAACAAATGGTGCCACCATCGCAACGCCAGGCGGAGAAAGGGCGCATTGAAGCTCAAAGCTCTGCGGACGCTGCCAGACGGGAAGGAGAGAGAGCAGCCCGAGAACAGGCAGCACAAGAAACGAATGAGCTCCGTGACCAACGCGATGGTGCTAGGCTCGAGGCGGAGAATATAAAGCTAGAGGCGGCACGCGCCCTTCATGAGCAGGATGAGAAGCCCAAGGCCCTGAGAGATGGCGATAAACGGTAAATGGCAGGGACCTGGGATCATGCCAAGGGATGTGCAGACGAGCAGAGCAAGAAGGACGCACTCCTCATTCGTGCCGTCAATGAAGAAAACAGAAAGCTCAAATCTGACTTAGAGCTACACACGAGGGCCAGGGAGCCACTGGAGAAACTCAAGATGACGAGGCAGATCAGCGCGGCTGCTGAGCGGACGAGACCGACAGCTAAGGCTCAGCCGCGAGGTCTCGCACCGCAGTCGCGGGCAAATTCGACGCCGGCTCAGACTATGAATGTCGAACCTCCCCCTTTGCCCGATCGTTGCCCGCTCCATCCGAGCGAGAGCGGCTCGGCCGTCTCAACCTCAGATGGGCGCACCAGGTGAGTCATGTCACATATGCTCAAAGCCTAAACGCGGGGTTTGCGTGGGAGGCGAGAACCCCGCCTGCAAGGGACACGCAGATGAAGGAGCCAAGAGATGCATTGCATTTGCTAGTAATAAAGGCATCCCGAGATCCCGTGATAAAGGCAGAGCAGCTGAGCATCTTTGAAGACATCTACCGCGAAACAACTGAAGCAAGGAAGATGGCTGAACATGCGCATGAAACGGCGCGGAAACATTCTGAGCGTTAGGAAGAGTTCTTTCGACAACGAGAGCTGCAGATGCAAGAGCTTGCGGACAACGAGGCAGAGTTCGCCGCCCTTAAACAAGAATTAGCAGCGTCGAAAGCTGATCAAGATATGATGCAAAAGTCTATGGGGCGCGCGTCACAGAGGGAAGCTGGAGTGGGTCAACCGGCCAGCAGCATGATAACGCTCATGGGCGTGCCGTCCTTTCAGACCATAGTCAGACTTGGGCCGTGTGCCTCCGTTTGCGGCGCCAGATTTGCCACGGGTCCCTCTTTCGAATTCGCGCTTCATTCCAGGGCCAGCCGTGGAACCGCAATTTGGCCCCCGCGAGACCTCACTCGCGGCGACCGCCCCAGGATCGCACCCAAGCTATGTCCCATAAAACTTGAACGAGCCCCAGGATGCCTCCAAGGGTCAAGACTGGAGATCCAACCGCCCAGCCTTGACATCTGGGCTAGGAGCTGTGCCTGCGGGAGATCATGTACCAGAGCGAACGGCAAGCCCGTGCAGCTTTGGAGGCGACTGCTGCTGCGTTACCTCTGCCGCCGCCGCCACCGCCCGCGCCGATGGCGAGGCCGGCCGGCAAAAGCAAGGACAAGAGCGAGGACGAGGGCACTGATAGGGGTACCGGACAAGGCAAAGACCACCGTAGACAACGCCCCTACGAACAGCCCCAGTGGAGTTGGCAGTCGGACCGCGACTGGAGCCATCAGCGACGGCGTGACGATCGCTGGCGGGAATAAACAAACGCAGATGATCTTGTACGACTTAGTCGCCACCAGGCCAACACCGCTCGGCTTCGCCGGCGCGATGTACGTGAGGACAGGTGAAGAAGATCTTCAAGATGTGAGCTGACGCCAGAGCTGGCGCGCGAATGTAGCTCGGGTGGGGTGCGTCGGGTTGCTTCGGCCCATCGTCCCTCGGCAACCTCGGTTGAGCTGTGACATTTCTTTTGGGGTTGGCTCCCGAAGATGTGCATATGTACAGGCCGAGTGGGTGTAGGCCGGCGCGGGCCTACTCACCCCGCCGCGGGGGGAGTAAATGTGCTTCTCTCCGCGCCACCATCGCGCAGCCTTTGCTGCTACTCCTCATGCGCTGATCCGCATATCTTTGTTATCCGCATAACGGAATCAACCTTCCAAGTCATGGCCTTGTTGAACCCCTTGAGCATTCCTCGCGAGACCTACCTTCAGGGGATCAGGAGACCATATCGGAACACATTGCAGGGATAGCTAACACCCAGGCAACAAGCTGATGACCGTCCGTCATGGGAAGACTTTCGACGAGGTTGCGCCGCATGTCCAGGCTTGCCGGCCCATTGCGGAACTCGACGCGGCCGAAGTCCCCCTGAACTGCCGGCTGGAGTGGGCGCGTGCCACTTTCCGTTTTTTTTTTTTTTTTTTTTTTTTTTTTTTTTTTTTTTTGGCGCGCTAAGGTGAGGGCTTGCAGCACTGGGGTGCGCGCGCGGTGCTGCGCATTCCAAATGGCCGCGGGCGCGCGGCTACATTCCGCGGGGCCCGGAGCGGGGGAGGCAGCTGGGGATTCCAGTGAAGGCAGAAAGGGAGTTCCCCGACATCTCATGTCCGCCGCAGCCTGGAATATCGATGCATGAGGAGCAAGTTCCAGAGGGGCCCATTATCGAAGGACGGGCCGCCCAGTGGCCATGCTGCCCGCGGTCCACCGAGGGGGGCGCCAATGCCATGGCCGGCGACGGGATCGGCGCCGGCCCCGTCCCAAGGCGGCACCTACAGAAGGGCAGCAATTCCTAGGGGCACAGCAGGAGGATGCCGATGGGCGCGCGCAAGCAGAGGCGAAGAGAGGCCGCCCCCGCCGAGGGGCGCCCCCGCCGAAGGGTCAGCACGGGCTCGCCCCGCGGCGAAGGCCCGGCCCTCGCCGCCGTCGACGTCGCCGAGCGGGGCGGAGAGGAGGCCGCCGCTTCCGCCAAGGGCAGGGAAGGCGGCGGCAGCACCTCCGCCTGGCGAGGCGCCGAGGGCTTAGAGCAGGCCCCCGCGTCCGCCGCCAGGGAATCGTTCGGGCAAGGCTGCCCCCGCGACCCCGAGCGCGCCATGCTCGACAGAACAGGGGCCGTTCACCGCGTTCCGCGACAGCGCGACGGCGGGCCAGAGCGCGACAGGAGAGCCCCCAGAACCGCCCATGCCGCCGCCGCCTCCGATGCCAATGGGGTGCCTCCGACTTATGTCGAAGGGGCCGCGGAGGCGCGAGGCCCCGCCTCCGCCTCGGGCCGAGCAGCCCGCAGCCGGCCGCGGCTCCCCCGCCCCAGGCTGGGCCGCCTCCGCCAGCGATGGCCCCGCCGCCCCTGGCTGGGCCGCCGCCGACGTTAATGTCCCCGCCGCCGCCGGCTGGGCCGCCGCCGCTGGCAGCGCCCCCTTCCGCCTTCGCCGCCATCGCAGACCCAGGCTCCACCTAGCGGCCCCCCGCCAGAGCGCCCGCCGCCCAAGACGGCGGCCGGCGCCAAAGCGTCGGGAGCTGAAGGGCCCAGAGGAGCAAATGCAGGTGGCGCGTCATTGAGCGCGGGAGAGACAAGGAGGACACCTAACCCTAGCAGTGCCAGCCCGGCCCCCGCTGGCTACGCCGGCGGGGCCGAGGCGTCGCCCGCGTCGCCCGCGACCGGCGACTGGAGGCCCGGAGTCCGTTCGGATATTAGCGTGAATTGCGTCTGGGAAGCAGCGCGGCTGAGGGCAGAAAGGCGCGAGAAGGCAGAAACAGCAGAGTCATTATCAAGGCATGTGTTGACGACGGTTTTTGAGCCATCTGGGGACTACGTTACACTTGCTCGAGGATTGACGATCAGGATGGCCGAATTGGTCAACGAGCCGGTTGTTCCTCACGTCCGCTCTTGGTCATTCGGCGAGATAAGTGCTGCTTACTCGCGACTCATCGTGATGGGCGGCATTCGCGCTTGCGAACCAGAACACCATGGCGCTTGCGAACCAGAACACCTTCCAGAAACAAGCCGGTCACCGATGCTGCGTCGCCATGGAGCGGCGACGGCCTGGGCTGTGACGAACGACAGGCGCCTGCGAGGTGCGGCGCCAGGGGCTGACACCCAGCAGTACTTCGACCTGGAGTCCGAGGTGCTTGAACAGGTGAGACAGCTGGTCGACATGCAGGCCGGGTGCGCACAAAAAGACAACGCCTACATGGTGGTCCTGGGACTGGGTGACGCCCAGTCCTGGGGGGCCCAGAGAGTAGCGGCGAATTTGCAGCCTGGGACACGCTAGCCAGCCGGGCGGCAGCTGTTGCAGACAACCGCATGATGTATGGGGAAGAGTGTGGCGTCTCGTGCCGCATGCTTTGGATCCGCGGATCACAGCTGCACAGAAAGGGCGAGCACCCAGAGGGCGATCAGCGGCGCTGCAAGGTAGGCGCTGGCGAACCGTTCGTGAAGGAGATGGCCAGATGCATCGCCATTGCCCGCGGGGTCTGCATAGAGGTAAACGCCAGTCCTGGAGAAAAGACGAGCGGAGGCTATGCCTGCTCTCGCGCTGATCAGACAGCCGGGGTTCTACCGATGAGCCCGCCGCGAGTGGAACGCTGCTGGAACCGCGCCTCCTACGCGAAGGAGGGGGGCCAGGTGCGAGCAGTCATCCCATCCGGCACGCTGCTTCAGTTCAGCCTCCGAGATCCCCCTGCGCTGCCCGCGCCCCCGTAAATCGATGCGGACTCGCAGCGATTCGCGGGCTGGGCCAAGGAAGCGGTCGCTGCTGCAAGGCCGCTGTGGGAGGACGTGCCGTTGTACATTCTGCCCGATGACCCGCTCCTCTATTTCCCAGCAATGGTTCCAGGCCCCGACGTTGAGCGCACCAGGGCAAGGCCAGGCGCCAGGATGACGCGATGTCTCGAGGCGCTGCTGGACATTAGCGAGATAACGATGCTCGACCACAG
Source organism: Prorocentrum cordatum (assembly GCA_963575745.1). Lineage (NCBI taxonomy): Eukaryota > Dinophyceae > Prorocentrales > Prorocentraceae > Prorocentrum > Prorocentrum cordatum. Next base: position 1,752,437 of record CAUYUJ010008890.1, read on the forward strand.
GGGAGACCGCAAGCACGAGGCAAACGCTGGCTATGCCAGCGGCGCCTCCAGGACGCGGAAAACAAGCCTGGCCGATGATTGGAAGAAGATACAGGACTGACTGCTGACACTCTCTGAGTCTCGCATCGTTGGCGGGGCCCCGGAGGTCTTCCCGATGCGCGACATCGAGGACAGGGCCACTGCTGCCGCCTGCGAGGCCAGTCAAGCCCACCAGAGACCGATCACAATCGGGCCAGGCGCAGCCATAGGCTGGACAAAAGAAGCTGAGGCTAAACTGATGGGGAAGAAAGTGAGGTGCGACAGTTCCGACGCGTACACCCTGCTAATGTCGCGCGCACCGTCGCGTCCGAAGCTGCTGGACAGGGAGCTGATGCCCGACGACTCCTCGCGCATGGATATGGGCATGCGCATCAATTCCAAGGCGTGGCTCTCGGCTGCAATGCGCCGAGCACGCTTCCCCAATTCCCGCCAAACGCTGCGTGATCGAGTGGCTCGCCACCCAGCGCCTGCATGCGGTTGACAAGGTCGATGGGGCGCTATGCGACTTTTTTGATCTGGAGGGAATGACCGCTGCCTCTCGGCCTGAGCAGACCGTGCTTACCCCTCCGTTCAACTTGCCAGCGGACTATGTGAACTTGAAGAGGAATCCGGGTTGGAAGTTCTGTTCGCACGCTGTCGACGCCAACAGGCTCGGTGCCGCTCTCAGTGCTGGTGCGTTCGTCGCCGCCAGGGTTCACCAGCTAACGTCGGCTATGGCAGTGAATGAGCGCGCAATCTCAAAACAACAAGATGTGCCAAAAGAAACGATGCGCTGCATAAGCAAAACGAGACGACACATTATCTTGCATAGGCAGAAGCCGGTTTACTAAGTTCAAGAATGGATGTTTAAAATATCTGGGGCTTTTCTTTCTAAATCCCAGATCCTACCGTTACCGTGGCCTGAGTGGCTTGATCAGGCGGGCGGACGAAGAGTTACAAGGGCTCGGAGACGCCCGCCGAGGGGGCATGCGCCATCGAAGACTCCTCCGCAGTACCGTGGCAGCACGCCACCTACTCAAATGCAGCAGAGCTGTTTGGTGACGGATTGGCTGTCACATGCGATTTCCAGATCCTGGCTCCGCCGTCGGATTTGGGGGGCTTTGAGGCAGTATACACAGAAGGGAACAGGCAATGTTGCTGCCCTCGCCCTCGCAAGCTGGTGAGAATGGCCCTCCGCCTGTACTTCGCTGCGCCGCAGCAGACTTGCGCCAAGACGCTGTGGCTGCACCGCCCCAAGGTGTCTGCTGGCTATCACTTCGAGCTCGACTTCGCAGCTGCGGTGGGCCCAGACGCTGTTCTTCCCATGGGGGGCCAGGGGATGCTGGGCGCGAGAGGGCGAAGGTGCCTCTCGAGAAGATCAGGGGGGCGGCGAGGGTGGAAGGGGGTCCATGACCCCAGCCGCCTCGGGCACCGCCAGGCAGATCGCGTGGCGCGGCGGCGTCTCTGCAGCGCCCGGCAAAAGGAGCAGTTGCAAGAGATTCGGAAGAGCCGAGAGCTGCTCGTCGGGGACCCACTCGTTCGCTCGCGAGAGTAAGGCCCAATGGACCGGGGGAAATTATCGAGGAAAGGAGCTGAGGACGGACCAGTTCTACGAGCCATACTCCGTCGTGCTCCACCAGGAGGAGCTCTCTGCATATTGCGATAAATCGCGGATCGACTTGGCCTTTCTCAACCCGGCGAGCGCGGGGGCCGATGACCGATTGGTTCACGCTTCAGAAGAGGACTTCCAGAGGCATCGGGCTGCATGCCCCCAGCACGCCGGGGAAGATCACGAGGGCGCGGGGCAAAAGACAGAGGCGTCTCTCGATTATGTCGAGGGCGCCCCCGACGACCAAGGTCAGTGTCAGCCTTAGAAAAGACAGAAAGGCAAAGAGTTCCAGGATCGCCTCGCGGAGATCAAACGGGACGACCCGGAGAATATCCACGGAGAGACCGCGTTTCCGCGAGCGGGGCCAAATTCGCCGGCGGTCGAACTGAGGGCACCTGGGAGGGGCAGGCTTCAAGAGAGGGTGCAGAGCGGATGAAAGAGTTCGCTTCCCCTCGACCGAGCTGTGCCCGACCGCCCCCCCCCCAGCTTCGCAACGGCCTGATCCGCGGGGCGGCGCGCAATTTCACCGGCCCCCGCCGACTGACGAGACGCAACCGCTGGCGCACGAGTCCAGCCCGTGAGCTACGCAGGCTGTGGCTCGGCTGCAGCGCGCGCGCCTGCGTCTCCGGCTCCGATGCCACCGCGCGACGCGCAAGGAGGTGGAGAAAGGGCCCGTGCTGGAGCCAGTGGAGATGTGCGACCCTTGTATGATGCCGGGCTCGGCACTGCAAATTGACCCATGCTTTCCGAATCAGCGCGCGCGCAGCAACTGGGCCAATGCCCATCGACACAAGGCTCCCGCCAGGGCCCCGGCGCACGCGAAGATGCTCTTCGAGCTATGGCGCCGACCTGAGATCCTGGGGGGGGCAGCAGAGTTGAGCGAGGACGCGCGCAGCACGTCGGAGTCCACGACAGACCTGGGCAAGATGTGGGAGGCGGGAATCAGCCGACCGCCGCAGACGCGGGCGAGGGGGCTCGCAGCTATGCCGCGGCCCCCCCTCCAGCCCCGCCGCCTTTGGACCTGCGCTGCCTGCGCCGGCCGAAGCGCGTCGCGAGGGCGCGACCCCCGAGTCCGGGCCGACGCCCGTCCTCAGAGCATCGAGCAGAGTGAACCTGGGAGCTTCCGACGATGAGCCGCCCGGGCCTCCAGGTGCAGGCGGCCGCGCCCAGTTAGAAATCGCGGCAATGGCCAACGGGGAAGACGACAAGTCGAATGGCGCCGGGGGCGCCAAGGGCGGTGATGAGGAGGGGAAGGGCGATGTCGGCGATGCTGGCGCCGCGACCGACGCCTCTGAGAAGCGTCTGGCCAGGGAGAGCACCGCGCCCACCTGCGCTCGAGCCTCCGCTAATTTCGCTTGACATTCTCTCCAACAAACTCACCGAAACATTCGCGTCGCGATATTTCCGCTCCTGCGAAGCCCCGACTCCGCCAAATAATTGGCAGATCTAGATGGACGAGCTCAGGGTGAGGATTGCAGAGCGAGGGGACACAGCCCTCGGGCTAGAGCACGCGGAGAACGACGAGATCGGCGCCCCGCTCGTTGAGAACGACGACCCTGCAGGATTGCTGGTCGCGAGCACCGAGGTGGCTCGGAAGCTGGAGGAGCACCGCGACTGGCCCCGAGTCCTTCGCAGGCAGACAGTGGCGGGGTAACGATTTCCAGAGGAGACAATTGGAACTGCCCCGCGAGCTGATTGGCGATGCGCCACTGCAGTATTTGAGCCACCTGTCCCCTGAGGACGGGGTGAGGGCGCGTCGGTTTCCGCGCGGTCGCTGCAAGTCGGTCGAGCCCCACTGTCTCCCGAAGCCGGAGGATGACCACATCCCCATGGACCTTGCCGGTGAGCTGCACGCTCGCATGGTATTCGGAAATGGAGGTGGAAGAGGCTGGACGCATCGGCTCGCTCAGCGTTCAGTTGGCGATGCACAGCGCAGCCCACGCTCGCAGCTCCGGCGGTTTCGTTGAGGCGTCTGACATCGTCAAGACGCTGGGCGACGAGGGCTACGACAAAGCATGATCGCGCTTCATGCGCGACCTTGCCCAGTTGCCACGCTACGCAGTTCAAATACTCGGCGTGCACGCAGCGGAGACTGAAGAGGGCCCCGCGGCTAAGCCAGATGATTGGCGCGATAGCTTCGGGCGCGACCCACCTGGCGACGACTATGCCGTCGGGGTGCGCCGCGCCCATGGTAAAGCCTGCGAAAGGTGCCTCTGCTGTTCCGCACTTGCAAGGGTCACTCCGCACGAGTTGTTGACTCCGAGCGCATGATTTCAAGTGCGACGCGGCGGCAAGGTGCTCCCTCCAGGCAATCGTCCTTCATTTGGGCGATGCCTCTGTGCGCCGGTCTATGGCAGGGCGCGTTGTGGCGCCGCAAAGGGACCTTCGGGGCGCACTCCAGCGCCGTTTCCTAACTTGCGCGCCGGCCAAGCGTGGCCCGCGCCCCCCTCCTGAAGGCGAAACTGTTGGAGAAGAAGACCCAGGCTCGGGAGGGGCGAATCTAGGGAGTTCCACGGGGGGCCTCACATTGGAGGTCGTTTCTTGGATCTCCATTGTTCTAGGGCGATCTGTGTGGAACGAAGCGGCGGCAGCCCATTCAGAGTCGGATGCTATTGTTTATGACCTGCGCGCGCGATATTACATGTATGTTTTCAGACTTTCGTTCAATTCGCATCAGAAACCACTAGTTTCTTCGTCGTTCCTTATCCTGTTCCCCCCTCTTCCTCCTCAACCCCCTCCTCCTCCTCCCGTCTCGCACTTTTATGTCTAGACCATTGCCGCGCCACCTGTTAACCTTTCCCTTCGCCCCTGCCCTTCAAATCGCATGTGTTCCCCGCTCCCCTAACTTTTCTGGGCCTCTGGTTTTGGCTGGGGGCCCAGCCGGCACGGCCCGTAGCCCGCAGTTTTGTCTCAGATGTATTTCTGGCTGGCCTCCTATCGGCACCAGTCGCGACGAATTCATGTAACGGCGCCCGACGGCGTCAGCTCGAGGCGGCGGCTATCCCTGCCGCGACGCAGATGGTTCCAGGACCGCCTCGACGCCGAGGGGCTCGGCAATATTCTGGAGCAGGGCCATGATGTGCGCCCCGATTCCTGTCTTGTCGAGGTGTTGGGTGTAATGCGGGCCAGCGTGGATGTTGCGTGGCACGGCCCCTTGACAAAGTTGAGTTCCGAAGCGCTGCTCATGCAAGAATATTTCAGATATCCATGTGATCTCTTCACGTTGCGCGTGGGCTGCCTGCGTTTGTTGCAACAGCCGAGGACGTCGGCGCTCAATCAAATTCCAGCGTGCACGTGCGCGCGTGCCCACTTTCCCTATCTCCTTCCTCCTCATCATCCTTCATCCCGCTGGCTTGCCTCTGACAGTAATGCCATTCCTGGGGGAAGGGTAGTGGTGATAGGCAGGCTTACAGGCAGGCTGGCTGGTTGAGGGTTGAAAGGGGGGAGGGCGAGTGGATGTTTGGGCACGCGTGGTCACGTTTTGTGTCGTGTTTCGTGGGTGGCCCAAAGGATTCTTCACGGTTTACATATGGAGCCGAAGGTATTGGACTCGGCGGCCAGTGGGAACTCTGGCGAATGGCTCCTGGAGGGCGGCTCCACAGTCTACGAGTTTCTGGAAGGAGTCTCGGGGGTGACGTTTTCGTTTCGGGGGCCGCGCCAGCCTCTAGCCCACGCGTCCCTAGAGGGTGTTGTGTTCCTCTTGGGAGGGCCGCTCGGCCCCCCTGACCCGCTCCTCATAAGCGCGAAGACAATCGCGCTCTGCGCTGCGCGGACGCGCGAAGATATAATCAGAAGAGGCACAAGTGGAAGAGGACAAGGAGGACAGGGAGAGCATGGGGGGAGGAGAAGGAGGAGGAGGAGGAGGAGGAGGAGGAGGAGGAGGAGGAGGACGAGGAGGAATGGAACAACGCTTCACGAGGAGCGAGGGAGGACGGCCAAGGCCCACGGACGGGCCGCCCGCCCTCCATCCTCCGCGGGTTCGCATTCGCCCCGAATGAGCCCCAGGACAGTTGGACGATTTGGTGTGCTTGCCTGTCGTGGAGCCAATTGCCAAGCTTGTAGCACTGGGCAAATGGTGTGATATTTGTTGTTTGGGTCGCTATTCCGATATGATTGCGACGTTCCCTCTGGATGTGAAAGCTCGGATCCGTGTTGGTTGGGTGCACTCGTTCGCTAATCTCGCCGACCCAGAACCAAATAGGATTGAGTTTTTCGTGCAGCGCATCGTTGAGATGGCGCCTGGTCTCCTGTGCAGTTTAGACGTCGAAGACGCTGCTGCGGCTCGGCGCACGCTGGAATCATTGGTTGAATGGATGAACGGGTTGGCTCGCACTTTCTCTTTGGACACAGCGGGCGCCCATGACTTGGACCCTTGCAGACCCAGCCGGAAAATGCATTCCGCTAGCAAGATGATCAAAACATTAGCACTCTGTAGATTCGTCGCCAACGCAGGCTCATTGAAAGATGTCGTCCAACGTTCGGTTTCAATCGTGTACTTCGCCTTCCGGCGCCCGCTGCCCCGATGGCCGTGGCCCGTCCCGAGTGCCTGCCCTAAGAACTTAGGACCTAGGGCTCCCAGGACTGCATTGGCTATTTGAGTGGCATTAACCATCAAAATAGGCAATGCAGTTGCAACGCCGACAGCAAAACACAACGCGCAGGCAGGTTCCCACAGGGCCACAAGGGCCGACGATGGAGTCTAGCGGTCTGTCGACACAATAGATTGCTGCCACTATATCCTGCGTGTATGATTGCATCATCATTGCTTTCTGCTTATCTGCTTCATGCCTTGCCCTCCCCCATCCCAACATCGCAAATCTGAAGAGTGCTGAGGTTTTCTGGCGGTCGAGCGTTGCTGATTAGCTAACTTTGTTCACGCGCCTGGTTGGGGCACGCGTTCGCGCAGGCGTCCAGTCGGGTACCCTGGTTTGCCCGAGCACGTTGCTGCAGCGTTTGATGATGGTAGGACTTGCATGCCATGCAAGGCTACTGTCAGCCGGGCCCGGGTGTTGATAGATTGTGCTTTCACACTGTGCGAGCGTGCGCGTGAGATTCCAGCCGTCAGATTTGGATTGGCCGACTCGTCTCCTCAGAAAGGTTTCGATTATCTGCTCAGTTGTTACGACGAGGTGTCTGCGAAAGACGTCATTCGTGTGCGCCGCGCCGTCAAAATCCTGATCGATCGCCAGGCGCCCATTCTGAATGGCATAGATGTTGCTGCAGAGGAGGGCACTCAAGCCCACAGGGTCGTCCGTCAGGGTATCCGCCGGTGTCACTGTCTGCCTCGCGCGCTTGGCTCTGGGGCCTCTTCGGCCGCGAACAAAGCCAGCGCGCTCCTCGTCGCGTGGTCTGTTGGGCGGGACCAGCGGGACCGTCAAAATTTTGAAACGAGTGCGTTAGATTTCGTGTCCTCTTTCATGGCTTTCTGCACTGATATGGGCACGGAGCTTGGCGTGGCCGAGTTCAAAATAGATTCTCATGTCAGCTTGCTCCCCGACTGGTTTCTCCCGCGGGGTATGGAGCTTGACGCCGACGCCGACATGGGCGACAGCGACCAAGCGTTGCTGCCATCGCCGACCCGCCCTGCCCTGGAACTGGACGCAGATATGCCCAGCCCTGATGCGATGGATCGCGAGATTGACGCAGACGTGCATCTCGACAAAACCAGCCCTGGATTGAATCTTGACATTGACGCAGATGTCGAAGTCGACGAGGCCGCAGCATCAGCACTTCAAGCTTGTCCTCCTGAGCCTCAGGAGCAAGCGGAGTGCCCGATCAAGTTTTGTTCAGAATACATTCTCCTGCTATCGCGATCCGCCGCCCTGGGCCCCGGGCTGCCTCTCGCGTAGGCGAAACGGCGACAGAAGGGCCTTTCAGAAGGGCGCGGGCGCGCCACCCTCGTCGGTGGTGGGTGCTTTCGGGCCTCCTTCGGTCCCTTCGGAGCCCTCGTCGTCAGCACGCGTCACAGGGGGTCGGCTGGGACTGCGCGCGGACCGTCGGCCGTCGGCGCCCAGGGGGTCGGTTGGGACTGCGCGCGGGACCGTCGGCCCCCATGGGGGTCGGCTGGGACTGCGCGGGGCCATCGGCTCTCAGGGGGTCGACTTGGGCTGCGCGCGGACCGTCGGTTCCCAGCTGACTCCCAGCTAGCCTAGCATAATTTCAGTACACCATTGTTCAACAGCCGCGTGTCTGTCTGTCTGTCTCCTTCTCTTCCCGTCCCCTAGTTCTTTACTTTCTAATGCATGTGAGCAAGAACAATTTTTCTTCGCGCGCTTCAGAGGCTTCGAAGAGGTCGAGGCCGGGCAGATCCGCAGATGCGATCGCAAATCGTTTCTCCCTAATGCGATCACGATCCCCGCTGTCTTGCATATCATCAGTAACATGCTCAATGAAATTAGCGAGCAATTGGGGCACTGGCGCATGTTCTTCCAGCAATTGAAACAGTTTCAGTATTTGTGGGAGGAAGGTCGGAGAGAACGGTTCGTGAAGTTCTGCGTTGAGGGGTCCGTCCACCACGGGAGCATGGAAGAAATCAGGAGGTGGCACCTGGGCAAATTGTACACTGAACGTTGGGGTGAGGTAAGTAAGTTCTGCAATAGGCTGCAAAGAAAGCTCCCGATCATTTGCGCATGTTGGAACCCTCACAAGTTCGTCCACGGCCCTGGCGCCAAGGCGTCCACCGGAGAGGGTTCGGAGTTCAGGCCGTCAATGCTTACAGATATATGTAATGATACATTCTTTGCAGCATATATACCAGCCTGATTGGCACTGCCTCCGCCGTCCCCCATGGCTTCCACCCCCGCCCTTGGCAGCATGACAGTTGAAGGGAAAGGAGAAGAGAAAGAAGATGAAGAGAAATGAGAGGATAGGAAATGATAACTAGCTCAAATATGCAAAGACGCAAGGTCTTTCATTTTGAGTATGAATGCAAACGAATGCTAAGCAATGCAACATAATGCAATGAAGCTCCGCTTCTAGAGGCAAAAATAGGACCCACTTGGGTCTGAAGGAATCAGCGGGCGCTTCGCCAGGTGTCGTGGCCTGGTACATCTTTCGGGAGGTTGCGGACTTGGACATGGTTTGTGCTTTGTACAATGTTGCCGAGGGGTTGGGTGCTTGGGCTGAAGGCTGTTGCTGCCACAGTGACCTTGCAGATGCCGATGCAGTTGGCACGCGCACGTCCTTTGCCAAACGTAGACGCCTCGAAGAGTATCATTATGAGGAGGCCCGGTCGGGGCGGTGTCCAATGAAAGGGAAACGGTTTCCAGAACTCGTTGCTGGGGAGCTCGAGCGCGTTTGCACGTCTTTGGCGAACCAATCGTGGCAAGCGCTGTTGTCTGATATCAAAGCTCCCCTCGATCAGGGGCAATGGTCCGTCTTGCAAGGAGATTTCTCATTAGCTAAAGCTTACATGAAAACAATACTTGACGTCAAATTCGACTGGTGCAAGCGGCTGCCGTGGTCACTAGGTGGGCTTGCGCATCCGTGTGGTTTCACAGCTCGCCTCCACGGTGCCGCCGCCGTTGCGGAGTTCGACTCGGCTGAGCCAGCAGTGCAGCAGCTTCACCATCCGAGGACATTATTCTTCTTGGACCCAGACGGCCCGCTACGGGGGTCATTAGACCAGTTCCTTGCAGGAAGCAGCCTCGAAGAGTTCCCGTTGCTCGAATTTCACATTGGCACCTTTAGGCTAGTAAACATTGTCGAACGGTACATCGAGGGGGGGCATGCCGTCGCAAAGCGAGCGCACGCCACGCAGTCCTCGGGCGCCGTAGTTAGTTTAGCTCGGCGGCTACCTCAGATCGAACAGGAGTTGGCAGATGAACCTGGCTTCATTGGCATTCTGGCGGAAGCATTTGGTCACGTTCGGCACGCGGCGAATCTACCTTCTGCCATGGGTTTTGATGGTCACCCTGTCTTCATGGCCGCCAGCCCGAGCGACATGAGGCATACCCAGGTTCCCAGAGGGGGAGGGGGGGCATGGGGGCGGGGCCAAGTTTCTGGCCAGGTCGGCAGCGTGGGGCCAAGATCCCACCCGAGGGCCCCGAGGGGCCGCCTCATCTCCTCTTCCCTTATCCAAGGCGCGCGTCCAGGAAGAAATGCATGTATGGACAAAGGACATAGGACTTCGGGCGTCGGACGGAGGGCATTGCAGAATCGTTGATGCCTCTGGGGCCATTCTGGGCATCGATTCCCCCCCCTCCTGAGGCCCTCCTGCTGCTCTTCCTCCCTCTCCTCCTCCTCTCGCCTCTTGGGTGGACGGCGGAGTGGGCCCAGGTTGTCACGCACATGCGGCAGATTTTGTATGGGTGTGATATCTACAGCATGTACCATGCGTCGGCCATCGATGCCGCAAAGTTCAATGAGAGATCTTCTAGAGCTCGAAAGGCCCATGAGCTTTCCACCATGGTGAGTGCAGGTGCTCTTGCGGCAAAAGACCAGGAGGTGACTTTGGATGGCGTTGTCGCGAGCGCATTCCTCGAGCATTTCCGTGCAGTCGTTGCTGAGAATGGCGCAGGTGTTTTTTGCACTGGCCCACTGCCGCTGGATTCCCGTAGGTTATCAGTTGCAGAAGCGATGGGTCCTGAGGCTCGCAAGGGGGAGGGGGCCGGTGGGGAGTTGGCCTTACATTGCTTGCCCTGGTTCAGGCGTCGTGTATCGTTTCAGCGTTTCACCAAATTTGAAGCAGGGAGGGTGGGGGCATCTTCGGGTTAGTCCTGGGTCGAGGGTAACGCTCTATGAAGGAAGCGGCTCAGTTTTTCGAGGGCAACGCTCTATGTAGGAAACAAGCAAAGCAATGTAAGGTTACACGTTACACCCCACAAGGCTTCCAGACCAGATGACGGGGTGGCCCCATCGTTTCTTGGTATAGATGTCACTGGCGATGAGGATTGTATTGATGTGGTGGGTGCGATGCAGATACCTCTGCTTGATGATCATTCTGGTGATTCAGGTCCAGGGCCAATTAAAACAGTATGCTTCCGAGTTATCAAGAGCAACCCAGCAGCTTGGAAAACTGCAGCCATATCTAGATCAGCCGGACGTCCCATTGACAGTAAATCGATCATCGTTGCCACGCACCCTGTATTATCTGCCGGAGCAGACGGTGAGAACTTGTGCGTTTCTTGTGAACCTGACTTCCCTGCTGACCCCTCAATGGTCCTACGCGGCGTTTGCTGGGGCGTTCCTTTACCTGAGTTGGAGTCTGGACTGAGGCAGTGGCAGACTTCGGACAAGGTTACATACAAGTTTAAGTCCCCCCCCCAGCCTAGCTGACTCTGACGTTGCGTCGGCGCTGTTGGCAGATATGTTGAGTTGCGGTGCGATTTCTGCCAGTGGCTCAGGGAACCGATATGCACTGGATCCTTCCGACCACACCACATTCGAGGTATGTTTGGGGTGTCTCCGGGACATGCAAGCTTCGGGCTATGCCGAGGAGTTCGCCGATGACGGTGGCAACGATTCCCCTACTTGGGCCCTCACGTCGTTGGCCTTGACTAGCATTACTATGTGCCATGATCTACATCTACCCATGCGTATATCAGATGTATCTTCTGCCCCGAAAGAACTGCAATATCGCACGCCATACGAGCTCATGCGGCTTCTTCGCGAACAGGGCTGGCAGTGGGCACGATTGCCGAAGACTTTTGCAGAGCGCGAGGTTGCGAACTTGCGAAGGTCATTGGGCCATTGAGAGGGCAACTCGAGGTGCGCGATCTCTTGCTTGGCGCTGGCTTGATTCGGCCTGCTCGGTTCCTAAAAACATAGTGATTTCTACAAGTTCTCCCTCTCCATCGCGTTTTGAACGAGGGGGTAAAAGTGGTTCGACCCTGGGCAGCCTGGGACACGGGGGCAAGATATGTGCGACTCAAGCTGCCTTCTTACCGATCCGATATGTATATAGTGTAATATACATGTCGGAGGTTTTTCGGTACAAATTTGATGGATACAAGTTTTGGTTTACAGCTGGCCTGAGCACCGAAGCGACTTCTTCCAGCCCTGCTGCTTACCTTGCGTGTTTATTGGATGCAGAGAGAGTTCGAGAGATGACGGGTTGTGAATCCATCAGCCATGGCAGACCTGTCAAGTATTACGAAGCTTTGCTCAGAGGCGACGCTACTGCAGCAGCTCTCATTCCCACGTCTCGCCGGAGCCGCGTTATCTTGGATGGGGTCGTGGCGCCTGAGGATGGGCTTCTCGAGAATCTGCAGGCGACAGCGGTTTTCAAATCGTGCTGCTTCCCGAAAGCGCCGTGCAATCCAGGGCCTGAGATGCCTCCAGGGGGCCTTTCAAGGCCGTGCGGCCCAAGGGGCGGCCAGGTAGGATCGGGGCCATCGAAAACGTATGTTTTCTTGTAGCAGCGCGTTCGTTGTCCCCTCAGGGACCGCGCGCTCACCTCGCCATCTCCGACGGAGCTGAGGGCGCCGAGGGCCCCGAGGGTCTCGCTGAGGGCTCCGGGACTGAGTCGCCGCGGTCCAGCCGCGGCGCAGAAGACCCTGGTCTCGCAGAGAACGACCTGGGTGGCGAAGGGCAAGTGCCAGTGCTGGAGCCTGCGCAGGTGCTCGAGCCGCCGCTGCCTCTGCCGTCGCCCCCAGATGATTTTGTCGGGGGCACGGCGACTCCAGTATTGCAGGGGGCCCCGCCGACTCCATTGATGCCATCGCCGCCGAGGTCGCCGACCTCGGCAGGATCGATGGCGCCGACTCCGCCGAGGTCGCCGCCGCATCCTCCAGGGCCAGCCGGGCCAGGGCCCGACCTGGAGGAGCCGCCCGAGGCGGATCGCGCGCCTCCATTGCCAGCGGAGCCGCCGCCAAGGAAACTTCAGACACTCAGGTTCGGTCCGTTCAGGCTAAGTGAGACCAAGGTCGGCAGCTGGGAGGCGGCCTGCCCATTTCACCGACGCAGTCATGCCACTAGATGCGTCAAGACCCTTCGCATAGATCCAGATTTGGGGCATGCGGCCACGATCTACCCATTGAAACACTGGTGTAACCAGGCCCTTCGCTACGATCGACAGTGGAAGCATATGTCCGTGCACGTGGAAGTTGGTGTTTACCCAGATCCTGGCCTCATCGAGCGAGCGATGATACCCCTGGATCAGAAGCCAGCTGTTGTCCTAACAGACAGGGAGCTCGATGCTGCCGCCGCAGCTGCCGCAGCGGCAGCGCCAGCGGCGCCCGCGGCAGCTGCGGGCGCCGGCGCTGGCGGACCAGCGGCCGCAGACGATCCGGCGCCCGCAGGCGCGTTTTTTTTGTCATTGCATTTGGGCAGGGCATGCAACACTAACGCTTTGCAAGCTAGGAAATGGAGCGCATATGTTTGTTGTTGTTTCTCAAGCCAGCGTGGGCCCCTGGGCCCCCCCTGGGCCCCCCTTGGTAAAGCCTGGCCAGGCAGCGGGCGTGTCGTAGAGCCGCGCAGCAAAGCGGGAAACCATAGCATGCCCGGCATGCCCTCCAAGAGACCAAGAGATAAACGGAATAACGACAAGGATCAGCAGGATAATGAGGAGAAGGAAGAAGGAGGACGGGGAAAAAGGATGAGGATAATGAGGCAGTGCAGATGGCAGATGCAGTGGAGGATATGGTCGAGGACGAAAGAGCTCAGGGTGGCGGCGAAGACACGGCGCGAAAGGTCTCAGGTCTCTCCCATCTTCCTCATTGTGTGCGCACGTTAGTAACAACACCCCCTATTAATTAGCAGCAATTCGTGAATCCGCTTTGCGCATGCTTGATCAAGCTTGTCCCCATCATTGGCCCCTCCCCCCGAAGCCCTAGCGTGGGTCGACCGGGGCGCCCTTGGCCTTTGGCGGCGGCAGACTTGAATCGAGATATGTTGTTGGTTGTAGAGTACGGCATGTAACATTCGTTTGGATTGCACGCTATGCCGCTGCATTCTACAGTGTCATTGATACATGTGAAATACGATGAGCACGGTTGCGAGAGGGCGCATTCTGTGTTCTCCGCCCACCCCGCGCCTCTGCCTCATTTTCCTCGCTCCCGCCGTGGGCCCCCGCCCCTCGCTGCCTGGAGGCGCGGCTCGCGGCCGGGGGCGAGGGCGCCGCGGCGGCGGCGGAGGACGTGGCGGTCGTCGCGGCGGCGGCGGCCGCGGCCGCGGCAGGGGGCGGGGCCGCGCTGCTGCCGCGGGGGGAGCGGCCAGCTGCGACAGCGGCTCCGGCCCGTCTCGTTCCTCCTCGTCCTCATCGTCTTCTTCCTCTTCTAGCAGCAGCGACTGACTCGCTGACTCACGTCTCACGTTGCACTGTGACACTGTGACATGTCCTAGTGTCAAATAAGGTGCGATGTTCTCAGACAGGGGTGCGCCTGCTGAGAAGAAGATGAGCCGCCCTCCATCCGGGTGCAGTTTGGAAATGTCGAGGTTCGTAGCCCTAAACTGCGGGAGCGTCTCAGGTGAAACGCTTGGCCGCTTCGCCGCTCGGCCTGTCTCACAAGCGATTTGGGCGCCTCGACAAGGGATAGTTTCGTAAGAAATGCAATCCAGTTTCATGGCGCTGGCGGCCCAAGGTCTAAGAAAATTTGGTTATGCCCATTTGTGGCCGCGCTGACGACAGAGTTTTCTTTTCCACTAGAGGTCCGAAATCGAAGGGAAGGGGGTGGGCGGGGCCGAGAGACTCCCGCCCGTGATCAGCACGCGGAACATCGTCTCAGACTTCGAGTGAATCGTTCGGTCTCCCCCATCCATTTGCATCGAGTTCCATTGGGTTTTCCAGCCTTGTCATTTCGCATCTAGGCCCTCGCGATGGCTAGTCGGGCAACCGGGCCCTGCAGACAATGCACTCGTTAATGTGTTCCTAGATGTTTGGGGTCCACGCGCATGCGTCTATACCACGCGAACGCGTGCATCACATGTGCAGTATGCGTCACGGGAGCCATGTATGTTCAGTATGCATCACGCTTACATTCTACATATACACGCATGTATATGTATATGTGTAAATAGACACACACATTTAAGGTTATGTAGGTATATGCATATATACATAGCCTGCGCGTGCCCCTGCAATTAGAACATTGAAGCAGCTTGCCCGTGCGCATCTATGTCGAACATGTGTGGTACAGTATCGCGCATATGCTCTGAGCGGTGCTATGCGGGTTATATGCGCCGTGGGTATACGTATGTACGTATGTGTATACGTATGTACGTATGTACGTATGCGCGTGTGGTTATCGTGTGCATCGTGCGCTCACACCTGCAATTCGGCGGCGTGGTCAGCGCGATGTATAAAAACGCGCTCGCGCGAACGAGCGCCCATGCTTGATTAGGAGCGCGTGCGCTGAGGCGCAACATGGCGCGCGCGAAGACATTGTTCGCGCGCCACGCAGCATGGCTCGCGGTCTTGCGCTGCCATTTGCGTTTCTCTTGCTCCCCCCCTTTTCTCTCCTAAGCCGCCAGGGCATCGCGCCTGCCCTCGGCCCGCGGGCCAGGGCCCGCCATGGCCGCAATGGCGAGGCCATGCGGCGGCGAGCCAGGCCGGCGGCGGGGGGGCGGGGGAGAAAGCGGCAGGAGCGCCCGCAGCACCCGCATTTACATTGACATTGACTTGAGAAGGTGATTTCTGCGGCGCTTTTACAATGGCATCGAGGGCACACAATGGTGGGAGGGCGAATGCTTCCCCAGAGCCAACTGGCCAGCGTCTGGGGAGCATTGCGCGTCGAGTGCGTCTCGCGTTTGCGTTTTTCTTTTGGCCAGCTACTTCCGCGTTTGGTGTTGGCGCGCAGGTGGGTGGCGAATTGCGGCGCGAAGGGTTAATTGCGCGTCGTGCTTCGTGCGTTTTGTTGCGTAGCGTGTGGAGTTGCGTCAAAATTTGTACATGCGTCGTGCGTTTCGTGCGTTCGGGTACGTTTTTGTGACTGTGTCGTACGCGTTCGTGCGTTTTGCGTGTGTATCGTGCGCGTTTCGGGTGCGTTGCTACGTTTTGCGATTCGTTTTGTCGTTTTTCGGGCTGTTCAAACATATTTGGGAGTGGTTTCGTCGCAGAAAGAGTTTTTTCGTCGCGTTCGACGCGTGCGTTGTGTTTTTTCTGCGCGATGTTACGTCATCGCTGCCGTTTTCAACGGTTTGGGTGTTTTTTCGTTCGCGCGAAGCCTCTTCCGTCGTTTCCACTAGTGCAATGCTGCGTTTGGGGCGCGCGGCGCGTTTTCATAGCGCGGGAGTGTGTTTTCAGTGTACGGGCGCTCGCTGACGTCGGGGAGAGCCCGAACAGCTTCGACCCGACCTACCAGCGATCGCCAGGGATCGTCAGCGATCGTCCAGCGATCGTCGCCAGCGATCGCCAGCGATCGTCAGCGATCGTCCAGCGATCGTCGCGGGCCGCCAGCGCGCTCTGTTTTCAAAGCTTGCGATACGATTTCGCGTTTCGCGTGGAAACTGCTCGCCAGTCGACGCCCACGTTCCAATTTTAGCAAAATCGCGCCAGCAGGGGCCCGACGCACCCCTAATGTGTCGGTTTCGGTCATTTTCGGTGCGAAACCTATAGCGGGCGTAAGGTTTTCCTTTCGCAGGCGCTGTTGCCGTGGTTTTCATAGCGTTTCGTGTCATTTTCATCATTTGCGGCCTGTTCTCGCTCTGTTAGGGTTGTTTTTTGCTTGTGCGCGGCGTGTTCTTACAATTGTCCGCCCGCAGCGGTCGAAAACCTTCAAATTCGCGCGTGCGCTGCATGTTTTGCGCAACAATCAGCTGTTATTTGATGTTGCGCGCAGCTGTTTCATCATTTTGCGTCAAAGTTTTGCATGGTTGCGTTGATCTTGCATGTTCGGCTCCTTCGCGTGGTTTGTCAAGGTTTGAACGGTTGCGGCTCTGTCCAAGGTCTGATTGGGCCAAGGCCGGCGCTAAGTCTGGGGCTGAAGCTAGGCCGCGGCTAGGGTTCGGGCTAGGGCCGGGGTTGAGGCCAGGGCTGAGGGCCCAGTTCAGGCAGGGGCAGGCCGCGGGCAGGGGCTAGAGCTAGGGTTTGAGCTGGGGCGAAAGGTGGGGGCAGGGGCTGGGGGAGGGTGGGAAGGGGGGGGCGGCGCGGATGCGGGGTGGGGCCCTCGTCCCGCGTTGCTGTCAGAAGTAAGGTCAGGGTTAAGGTCTTGGTTGGGCGGGGGGCGGGCAAGGTGCAGGTCGGGGCGAGGGGCGAGGTTGGCGCTGAGATGTCTGAGGTTTGGCCAACGTTGGGGCACGTGCTGGGGGGGGGGGGGGATGGTAGCGTCATTGGCCATTGTAGGTGGTTCGAGCCAGGTCTCTTATCAGGTTCGTCGTTATCTTATGTTTGGGGCTGGAGATTGGCTCAGATCCAGGGCTTCGGGGCAGATCAACGTTTGGGATTCTGGCACGGTGCGAGGGTGGGTTCGGGGATAGAGTTGAGGTCTGAGCCTCTGGCTAAGGCTAAGTTTACGGCTAGGAATCATGGTCAAGGTTCGGCTCGGGACATGGTCAAGATAGAGGGGGGATGATAAAATGAGGTACTTGTAGTTTGGGGGCTGGCTCGGGCCAAGGATAGGGCTAGTGTCAGGGTTGATGGCGTGGTCGGGGGTAGGGTCAGGGTTAGGGTAGGGTTATGGCAAAGCGTAGGGGTAGTCTTAGGTTGGGGCTAAGGCTATGGTCGATTAAGGCCTGGGTCAGGATCGGGCTAAGGATAGGATGAAGCATTCGGTTAGAGCTACGGGTGCAGCAAGGCTTAGGGCTAACGGCATGGATAAGGTTCGCTTTGGGTCATGGTTATGGTCATGCTGAGGGTTGGCCCGCGTGCGCGCGTGCTTGTTCTTTCCCGTGCTCTATCTTGCACCAATGGTCACGCCTGCGAGCGCCCTCTTGGCCACCCGCGCACTCAATAGTTGCGCGTGCGCGCCGCCATATTCTTGTATGTACAAGGTGTGTGTGTGTGTGTGTGTCTGCGTGCGTGCGATCTATATGGTTACCGAATCACGCGCTACATGTACATGGCGCTGCACGTTCCTTGCACCTGCACCGACGCACTGACAGTTACATGTGTCCTAACGTGGTCCATGCTTTCGAACGCTCGTGCGCGCGCGCTCGCGTAGCATGATACAACGCGCGTGCCACGCAGCGCGTGCGCGCGCTCACTCATGCCTAACCCATTTGCACTGCAAGGTATAACATTAACAATGCCGTGCGAAACATGAGATCCAATGTTCCCCATGATGTGCTTGATCTCGCAAGTATTGGAAGCGGACAAGGTGCCCGTGGCCCATGCCTCTGGCCTTCCCGTGTTTTACCATTTTGGGCCTCCTGGGTCCTGGGCGGCCCTCGTCGTCACCGCTGGATTCACTTCGAAATCCTGGCCGTAACGCATCCCAGGGAAGGTTTGGGAACAAGCGGTATCGGTATAGTATAGGGATCAAGTTCCAAAATGGACGAGTGGATTGGGCTGGGCCGCCTGAGCCAGCCAGTGCCTAACCCCAAGGCCCTCGCGCTCGTTCGTTCGTGGCCGTGCAAGGGCCAACGGCCACTCAGAGTCTCAGAGTTGGGCCAACAGTCGGGCCGAACGGCGGTGCGCCGGAGGCTCGGGGGAGAGGAGGTAGAGGGGGGAGGAGAGGATGAGGGGGACAGAAGGATTCGGGGAGGATTTATAAAGGAAGGAGGAGGAGGCCGAGGGGCCGAAGGAGTTGAAGGAGGAGGACTCAGGAGGACGACTTAGCAGGCCTGGAGAGACAGTGGCGGCCTCGCGCCAGCTCTTGCCCAGGGGAACGTGGGAGGCGGCGCGGCAACTCGCGGATAAGATGGAGATTCGGGTTTAAACGCCATCATCCCATCCCTGTTTGCGCCCTCCCTCTCCAGGGAAAAACAGCATAGCATTCGCCACCTTGGAATTTTCTGCCCCAGGTCCTTGCTCACTCACCTCTCACACTCCATTTTCCTTCCCTCGGCCCCAGGTTTTCGTTGTCCGTCTGTCGATGTGACGCGAACCCAGACCTACGCTTCACGACAGTCGGCGGCCTGGTTCCCTGCTTCGCCTCGCCTCAGGGCCTCTCCTCATTGGCTCTGAGGCGAGGCTGTAGACGCGGCGACACGGCAGCCCTACCCCACTTCATCTACCGGCTTGTGGCCCACGACGCCTCACTCGTCGTCGTCGCTGGATCCGCATCTGCCTCGGGGCAGTCGCAGTCGGGCTCGGCCTGCGCCTCGTCCTCGACGGCCCCACCCTATTCCCCGCCCCCTCCGCTCTCGTCGTCCGAATCGGGGACCTCGAGGAGGGCGAGGAGTGAGAGGCTCGACCTCGTGGCCTTCCAGGCCACCCCAGGGGGCCAGGCATAGGGGGAGGGGGAGGGAGTGGTCCAGTGTCCAGTCCAGGGTCCAAAGGTTTTCGGAGATCTCGGGTTTCAGAGTCGGAGGGCCCCAAGAGAGCATCCAAAAACTATCCTAAGTCACTGGCCAGGACCGACGTTGGAGGGGGTCGGGCCAGGATGGTATTCAAGTGATCCAACGGCGGCCGGGCCAGGCTCGGCCAGGTCTTTGAGTCGCAGCCCGCGGAGCCAGATTCCAGATCGAACGTGCGACATAGCAGTCGAGTCACCATCGCCTATTCGCATTCGTCCTTCGTTCATTACCCCGCTTGCCTCAGGCCTCAGGCTCCGTCGGGTCTGCGGTGGGCCCGGTGAGCCGCTAGGGCCCAAATTAGCTTGCATTAGTTTTGGTGTTTCGCCATCATGGGCGGCAGCGGGCCGAGCGGGCCAGGCCCATCGGGCCCTGGTGGCCCCGGCGCTGAGCGCAGCCGCAGCCGCGGCCGCTGCAGCCAGCCGCGCTGGCGCAGGCAACGGTGAACATGCATGAACAATGAGGGAGCGAGCCGAGGAGGGAAGAGAGGAGGTCGCAAGGTCTGAAGGGGGTGGCAGTGGGCAGAGGCAGAGGGGTAAGATGGATGGGGGAGGGAGGAGGAGTGGGAACGGCACTGCAGGTGGACAACATAAAACCACGAAAACGTTTACACCCATGTGGCATGCCCCATGACAACGCCCGATCTCGGGTGTGGCTCACTCAGGGCTGGGCTCTCCAGGGTTCCTCGGGACTCGGAGCCCTCGGACAGCTTCGGGAGGCTTAGACATGACTTGGCGTTCGTGGCCCAGAGCCTCGGGGGCCCCGAGGGCCCTCGAGGGCCCTCGAAGATTTTTCGTGGCCCCAATGTTTTTGGCCCCGCGAGGCTCTCGGAGCAGCCGCAGCCTGGCGGATCAGCTGCAGCGGCGGCGAGCTCCCAGCCGCCCAGGCCGCTCGCTGGCCCGGCTGGCCCGAGCCGCGGGCCTGGGCCCGACGGCGTCGGGAAGCCGCCGCCCGAGCTTGCTGAGCTGCAGGCCCGAGAGCACGACACCGTGTTCTTGGATGGCGACATCGACGAGGCGGACTTCGACTGCGAGGCTAACGAGGCCGAGTCGGAGCAGCCCACGACCATCGACAGCGACTTACCCCCTGGGCCGACCAGCCTAGATGAGATCCACAGGTGGTATGAGTTCCAGACAGCGCAGATGTGCGGGAAGTACGGCCGCGCGGACATGATCGATTGCATTCAGGAGTTTGTGAGGAACAAGGCTACCTCTCCTCCCCCCCTTCCCCCCCCCTCCCTCCCCCTTCCTCTTCCTCCTCATTTCCCTTCATCCTCCTTACTTATCCTCCTCCTCGTCAGTTATGATCCCCGCGCATCCCCGCCCATCTCCCACTCGCTCTTGGTCGCACTGCCCGGCGCTGCCCCTCGTCGCTCCGCTCGTCCTCGTCTGTGATCCCTGCCCTCATCCTTGCTCTCGCTACTCCCCCCTCCTCCCCTCCTCCCTCATCCTTTTTCCCAGGCCGTCATCACCACGCACTTCTCTGGCATGGGAACGGCAGAGATCACGGCGGGCGTGCTGCAGGGCTTCTTGCAGATCGACCCAAGTCTGCACGTTCGCAACCAGTGCATCTATTGCCACAGCGCCACCGACTGGGACCCCCTTTGCCAGAAGGTGTTGAAGAAGGGCCACAAGGGTGGCAGCACTGGAGGCCCTGGCGGCCCACCACCATTCGAGCCGACGCACGTCTTCGCGAGCATGTTCGACGCGTTGCCCGGGGAGTTCAAGAGCAGGTGGGATGTGAAGTTGGCGACCGCGAGGACCAATATCAACGCGGAGTTCGGTGCTGCGAAGACCCCGGAGCGCACTCTGGCCATCAAGACTCATGGTCTTCGCCTGTTCAAGGAGATGAACCACGAGCTCGACAGGATCGAGTACAGGCCTCAGTTCCATGGCTGGTGCGTGAAGCACTCCAAGAACTGCTTGCACATGCCACCTATGAAGACTGCTTTCCAGGTCAGGCAGCTGTGGATTGAGATTGCAGGTACTGTGTGCGTGGGGTTCAGCCCAGTTGGTGTCGGCTGGGGCTGGCTTCACGAGAGCGCCTTATCCTTCGTGGTGTGGGCGTGGATGATGCGGAACGCTAAGCCAGACATCATTATCCACGAGTGCGTTCAAGGCTTCGATCCCAACAGGCTCTGGGAGTCTCTGAACTGGAACTCTGATGATGACGCGCATGACTACTCCATGTCGACCGTCGTCTTCAGCCCCGTTGATCTGGGCATCCCAATCCATAGGAAGCGCCGGTACACCGTGTGCATCAAAGTAGAGAGTGTCCAGCAGATCGTCCATTTCAACTCCTACACGTTCAAGCACAGCGCGTTCCGCAAGCTGGACGCACACCCGAACGTTTTCTTCCAGGCCAGCGACGAGGAGCTGTCGGAAATGAAGAAGATGCTTGCGGCCGCCGCGCACTTAGACCCCACGGTGCCGGCGCCGGGCGGCCAGGAGTGGCGTTGGCGCGCACTGCTCAGTGGCTTCATCCACCGCAACCTCGTGAAGATCGAAGAGATGGGCCTTCCAGATCCGCCCTTCAACTCCCTGATGCAGAACGTCGAGAGGCAGACTTTCCACAGTGCTGACTATGCAGCGATCCCTACTCTTATCAAGAATAGCTACATCTACCGCATCAGCAAGGACACGAGTTTGGACAGGCCTGCCAGCCCCATGGAGTTCTTTGCCTTCCAGTGCCTGCCGATGTTCCTGGATAGGGACCACCCCGCGCAGAAGTACTTCGACGCTGACGCTTGGGGCAAGCTCTTCGGGAAGAAGTGCCCGTTGACGGAGGCGCGTCACTTGCGCGGCAACGGCATGAACGTCGCGCAGATCGGCTCGGTGATTCTCTTCGTGGCGATGACCTGCAAGCGCAGCCGCTGCTCGTCGAGCTCGGACTAGAGCACGGCAGCGCGGCCCACAAGGGGCCGGGCGTTCTCGGAGGAGGATGAGTCGGATGAGGGGAGGAGGAGAAGGGAGAAGGATCGGAGGATGAGAACGCAGACGGAGATAGCGCATCTCCAGCAGTCCAGCTGGGCCAAGAATTTTAGTTTTTCTCGAAGCCGATGGGCGAGAGATGTTCTGGCGCAGCGGCGCTGAGCTTGAGCAGCGGATGGCTCTGCTCACCACCTCCTTCTTCTCCTCCTCATCCGCCCTCTCGATCCCTCCTCCTTCTCCTCCTCCTCCTCCTTCCCCCTCTCCTCTCCCCTCCCTGGGCCCTGGACCTCCTGTCCACGGCGGCTTCCCCCCGCCTTTGCAGCCCCAGAGAGAGACGGGGAGGTGCTGGAGCGATCTGCCGTTCTTGACTGAGAAAATCAAAACGTTATCAGATCCACTCTTGATGCATCAACTTCTCGAGCCCCAGTGGCCTTGGGAATCGATGGGAGGGTGGCTCAGCTAAACGCACTCGCGCCACATCTGACATCTTGCACGCGGGGCCGCTGGCCGCGCGGTGACCAGTGGTCAATTGCCGAGTGGAAGTTGCCGAATCGCCGAGAGAGGGGGGTTGGCCCGCAGGTCGAAAGCGATCTGATGAGCAAGTCCCGCGACAAAAAACACCAAACTCCTGATTGGGGCTTAATCACAGAAAAAACAACATAATACACAAGAAATATTAACTAGAACATAACGTCGAGGTACTGGACGTTGCGTGGATATGTTATGGGTTCTGTGTTCTTGGTGTTCGGGCATGACTAGGCAAAACGAAGATGCCCATCAAATAATATCGTTGCTGCCGCCTTCGCTCAAGATCCCTATTGGGGCCCCGGGTCACTTGAGTCCCAGGTTTTTTTTGTTGTTTGGTTTGTCGCCAGACCCAGAGTGCAGTCTGCAGTGCCATGGCGGCGCCAGCGGCTCCAGCTCAAGTGTCGGGCATCGGCGCCGCCGGCGGCGGCGGCGACGGCGCCAGCGCGTCGTTCGACTCAATGGAGCAGCAGGATGAGGACGTCGATGCGACGGAGCTGTGGGGACTGCCGGCGTCGACAGCGGAGGCGGCGGGCGAGTCTGGCTCTGGCTCAGGCGTCGCAGCTTCGCTTCGGCCCGATGCTGCTGCTCGGGGGGGGGCCGAAGAAGAAGCCCTCGGAGATCGTAGGACCCTTGGCCTAATCGTCCCAGGGTGGGCGAGGCGCTCGATGGCTCGATGATGGCGTTGAGGAGAAGGGGGAGGAGGAGGAGGAGGAGGAGGAGGAGGAGGAGGAGGAGGAGGAGGAGGAGGAGGAGGAGGAGGGGGAGAGGAGGAGGAGGAGGAGGAGGAGGAGAAGGAGGAAGAAGAGGAGGAGTACCAGTAAGGGGTTGACCGACCATGAGGGCCTCAGCCGAAGGGCCCGCGAACCTCTACCCGTATATCCCCGATCTCATCGTCGAGTCTCCAGGACAGAGGAAGCCGTCGAAGAAGTTCTCGCGCCAGTGCCGCGGTTGCAATCTCTGGTGGGAGCCTGGCAAGATGGCGACCGGGTCGAGCTTCGACCACGCCTGCAAGAATCGAGTGGACAACGTCAGGAAGATCGCGAAGAGCCAGAACAAAATGGCATGGTTCCACGAAGTGCACGCCAATGACGTGAAGCTGCAGCAGGTGCTCTCCGAGTACGGGAATCGAGCTGCCACGCCACGCCAACCTCGTAAGATTACGCTGCAAGTGCTGGAGTCTGCGACGGCCGCGACGGCGGTCATCGTGGAGGAGATCGGCGAGATGATGACGAAAAAACAATATTGTTCTTGGGCTGAGTCAGTGGCGGGCGGCAAGCTCACGGAGTGGGAAGCAGAGCAGCAGTGGGCGGAGTGGGTGGCTCAGGTCAACGAGCCTCAGTCAGCGTGGCCTCCGCGCGACATCAAGGGGAAGGGCAGCGAGCAGCGCATCTGGGTCAAGACGAAGGACATCATGAAGCTGCAGAACAAGATCGAGCGTTCGAAGACCATGCAGGCCGCGCATACGTCTCAGAAGAACGCGACCGAGCAGATGGTGAAGGACGCAGAGAAGAGCATCAAACTCGACCACGACTTCATGGGCGGCGCGTCGGTGGAGACCAACCTCCGCGAGCAAGGTGGGGCCATGATCATGGCCGGCGGCACTGAGGCCTTCTCTGGCAGGGCCATCGACCTCCCCAACGTTGAGGACCTCGAGCGTGCCGGCGAGGAGAAACCAGTACCCAATGCTGATGAGGATGGCGCTTGCGCCGAGGAGGAGGGGTCCCAGGCCGCCGCCGAAGAGCCCCCTCAGAAGAAAGGCAGGTGGTTCGACTACGACAAGCAAGTGCCCAAGGCCTTGAGGGCGCATGAGTCCGCGCAGAACATGCTGGAGGTCAACATGAAGTGGGTCATTGACAAAGCGAACGAGGTCCTGCTCCTGGTCGAGAGCTCGGACAAGGAGGTGAAGGATAAGATCGTGACAGAGCATCGCACGCTCATGAACAGGACGAAGTTCCTCGACGCCTGCCTGAACGACGCGCCGGGGCTGGATACGTTGAAGGCGACGTTCGCCGAGCCGTCGCCAGGCTCGAAGTGCGACTGCGGTTGATTGAAGGGCTCCCCCCCAGCTCCCCCGAGCCAGGCCTCCAGCCTTCAGCCCAACGCTCCCACGTGGGGTCTCTGGTATCTGGCTCCCCCTCCCTTCTCCAGAATCGCCCCAAGATTGTCCGAGGTCTTCGGCCTTCGGGGGCCTCTAAGCCGCGGAGGAGCGGCCAGTAGTCGAGATGAGGAAAGCATGGAGAGGATGCGGAGCAGGAGGGAGGAGGAACCAGAGGAGGTTGCCATTCGATTCACCCGCAGCGCTCTTCGAGAGGGAAGCCTTCTGGAGGCGGGTCGCAGGCGGGTCGCTCCGCCATCGGGGCAGCTCCGCCGTGCGCATGCTACAAGGAGATTTTCAACGTGCATGAGATCGCGGTGCTCGCCGAGACCTTCCGCGAGTGCACCTCCAACGACGATATCAAGGAGGTCAACCGCAAGATCAACGGCCTCCGCAAATCCATCAAGGAGCTCATGGCGGCAGTTAAAGGGTCGACTAGGGACTTGGCGGCGGCTCGGGATGCGGTCATGAAGCCCGCCAAGGGCCTCAGCAAGGGCAAGGTCAAGGACGCGGGCAAGTACAGCGGCAAGGGCGCGGGCAAGGTTGGCAAGGGGGTCGACGCTGCGGTTCCAAAGGCCCCAGTCGCGCCCGGCGCGGCGTTGTTGCAGTACGCCAGGGAGCACGGCAAAGAGATCGCCGCGATCCAGATTCAGGATTGAAGTCGTGAAATTCTAATCTCGGCCTCGGCTCCCCCCAGGGGCCCAAGGGCCCTGCCCAGCGTTTGACAGGTTTCGCCCACTTCCAAAGCATCTGAATCATCCTGGAACGCCCTCGGTTCGGAAGCGCCCAGCCGGGCCCAGAGAGGGCTAGGGCAAGGCAAGGGCTGGGGGGGGAGTCAAGGCCGAGCTTTAGTTTTTTGCTCACCTCAAGGAAGGCATCTCCACGAAGGACAAGATCCCGCAGCCCGCGTTGCCCTGCATTGTCTCCCCGCCGGGCATGAAGGCGAAGATGGAGGAGCCTTTGATCAAGAGTCTCTTGAACACGTTCGCCAGGGATTTCGCGAAGTCTGAGTCGCGCAAGACCTACGGGCGCGGCGGGCAGGTCTGCCCAGTAGTACCTGAGGCTTCCTCCGCCCAGTATGTGATGAACAACGTCTTCACGAACTTCGAGGTCGACGGCTTGCCCAAGGACGTGCATGAGAGCGCAAGGTTATCAAGTTTTGGGGTTGTCCCAGATGTTGTGAAGTCCTATGCTGAGATTTTTGGCTTGGCGTCGATTCGCTACCATGCAGTTGGTTGCAGAGAGGTGGTGCTTGTCTCGTGGCTGGACATCATCGCCCACATGAAGGAGCACAGCAAGATCGACACCATGCGGTTTCTGCCCAGCAAGGCCTCCACAGCGTTCAAGCTCATGGATGAGAACCATGCCAAGCTGTTCATTTCGTCGGGCAAGCCTCTGTACTATGGCACTCTGACTGTGGGGAACATCTTGTATATCCCTGCAGGGTGGCTCGTCGTGGAGAAAACTACCCCCCAGTCAGACTTGCTCGGTTTCGTGCTGCGGGGCCTCTGCAAGGACGATGAGAAGGCCATCGATTTCTTCAACGCCGTTGCGGAGGCGTACGACGCCATGGGCGACAAGAAGCAGAAGGATGCAGCACATGCTTGCGCTGCGCTTCTCAGGCAGGAGGCTTCTTAGTGAGTTCGAGATGTCTGGATCTCGATTTGAAGCTCGGCGACTCCGAGCTCCTCTTAGCCTCTCCCTTTTTTCCTCTCAAGGTTTCTTCCCCTGGGCGCCCGGGGGCTCCAGAGGAGGATGAGGGGTGAAGGGGGATGTGCAGGATGGCCTAGCACCCATATCCTCTCTCTTTCTCGCCCCCGCCTCAGAGCCGGCCGAGATGCTCGGCGCGTATCATAGCTCGTCCTCGGGGCCGCGTTTGCGAGAGCAGCACTGCTGCCAGATGTGTTGTCTTGCGTGGCCCTTTGTCGCACTGTCGTCTGACGTAGCTCGCTCAGCCTTCTCATCGAAGTGGCGCTGCCAGTGGAGATGGGGGCGAAGTGTTGGGATGATCGGGCGTCTAGTGAAACGTGGCACGATCCACATATCTGGCAGCGCCCACGGTGGCACGACTTTTCTTGGGCATGTTTCAGGCCCCCTTTTTGAGGGGGCAGCTCGCGACTGGCAGGGGTCCGACTGTTCGATGGAGAACGTGCGCCAGTCGCGGAGCATAGGGCACGCTGCCAGTTGTAGAACAGAGGCAGCATCCTCACCTTCCCTCCCATGTTATATTCCTCCTCCTCCTCCTCGCCTTCTTCTCTCAACCTCCTCCAGCCTACCTCCTATCCGCTCCCTCCAAGCCCGGGTCTGCAACGCTAGTGCGTGGGGGGTAACCAACGTGGGGGGAATTCCACAATGGGTCAGGGGGTGATGACGGGATAGGGGGAAGGAGGGGGGAGAGAGAGGAGGAGGAGCAAATGGGCACGATATAGAGGAACTAACAAGGCGAAAAACAAAAGGACGAGGGAGATGAGGAGGAGGTCTGAGCTCGGCCCACCCCCCGACGGAATCGTGGGAGTCTGGGTCCAGTAAGGGCGCAGTTAAACCACTCGGGCAAAACTCCCCAGCTCCCCCCCTCCTCCTTTGCGGCTTAGTTGGAGGCTTGCGCCGAAGATCCTCGGGGCCCGATTCGCAGAGGCAAACGGCGCGATATCAATTTGATAACATAGTGAAAGAACGTGCGCGATAATGTTCATCGTTCGCACAGTGAGTTTTCTCTACCAAAAGTTCGCCAGCGCTGCGGCGTGCAGGGTCGTCCAGGTGTTTCGGGGTAATAATTGCGACGGCTTTTCGAATTTACAGGTTTTCGATGTTATGTTAATCGTCGTTACATGAGTTTTTGCATGTCGAGTGAGATCACGTGTGATTTCGGTGGCGATCTTCATGATCGAACAAACTGGTGCTTGCCAAGCACAGATCCAAGAAACGACCTCCAATGTGAGGCCCCCGTGGAACTCCCTAGGCGAATCAGCGGCGCGGAGAGTTCGGAACAGGCAATACGGCGAGATGCACGGTAACCTGCCAGCCAAGCCGTGGACGCTCGTGTACTCGATCTAGAAGACCCATATCCTCCCTCGGAGTCTCACGTGCTCACTTTTGAGCTGCGTATTGTCGAGAACAATGATTTCTGGATCCAGCACGACGGCTCCCCGGCAACAACGTTCCCACCCAAGTGGGGCGACATTCATCATATCATGCGTCTCACCTTGTTTGGGGTGAGGTGGGCCCAGATTTCGTGGGCCCTGGTCTATGACCGACGGTGCCATGGGCCCAGAAGTTCCCCTGACTTCTCCACGGCATGCATAGACTGGATCAAGCCACACCAGGAAATCATTCGGGTACCTGGCCATGACGGTGAAGACGCGCTCGCTTCCACTGAGTGCAAGAACGCACCGCTAGACCAGGAGCGCAGCTACCTCCTGCGCAGTAGCGATTGCCGCAACCGGTTTGGCACCTTGAGCTGCCTCCCGTGCAGAGCGCCCGTCCAGTGCGTCGCTATTGTAGCAGCCCCCGGCACGATTTGGCAAAATATCCATATGCGAGAAATCGGTCTGGCCAAGCGGATCGTTCGCGCGGAGGGTTCCGGGGGCTACGCCCACGGCCCTGAGGCGCCGAGAACGGGGAAGATAATGAAGGGGCGCGGCGCAGATCGCGCGCAAGTCCGTTCCCACAGCAAATGGGAACACCCATGCGCAGATGGAGCGTCGACCGTCGAGAGAAAGGCCTGCAGGGCAAGACTGCGCTCCACAGCAACATCATGACGGCCGTCGCCTGGCAACCAAAGTCCGCGGGCGACGAGCTGCCGGGGCAGCGGGCCCCCCACGGACTGGGGGGGCCGCAATTGGGGCAAGAGACTGGGGGCCGCCCAGCCACAAATATGGAAAAGAGGTTGGCTAAGCTTGCCTCGATGCTGCATTGGACGCAGAAGGGGGGCGCCAGGTCGAAGCCGGGAACGCTTGCCGAGCTTGCCGAGGTAAAGCTCAACGCTGGTGTCCAAGACAGCAAATGTCTGGGAAGAAATCTCGATATCGGAGTGTGACGAACAGGCGTAGCCTGAAGACTCCAGCGACATGCAGTGCTGGACGGATGGTGGTGAAATCTGCTGCACGAGCCCACCATTGCACAATGCAGAAAGAAAATGTTGATTCCATCAGTAATGGCGGCGCAATCGCCCAAGCCAGCTAATAAGGGCGTGCGCCTTGTCCCTTCCCTGGTCGAGGTGCGGCATCCTGCGACCCCTTTGGAAGGACAGTTGCTTTGCTGCGAGCATCCAAGCTCGCGACGGCTGAACCAGTAGAGCCGCCTCTCTCCTGACTCAGCCCCGACGCTGCAACGGCAGTATCGGCTGCTGCACGTTGAAGTGGATCGCTGGCTGCAGAGGGCTCTTGAGAGCCAGCTGAGAACCCTGAGACAGATGCACTGTCGCCAGCGGACCTTGGTGCGTAGAAATGACTGTGGCCAGACGTCCGGAGGTGGTCGAAGAGCTTGTTCCTCGAAGTAAACACCTCGCCACAGTGTTGACAAGTCGTAGGCGCCGTGTTTTCAGCAATCGGCTTGAGCACAGGAGGATGCTCAGCGGTAGGGCTGTGAACTGGCGCCGCAGAAGCAAGTCCGCCAGCAGGAGCGCCCCCGGGACCTCCGCCATGACTCGCTTCACCCGCAGGGGCTTCGGGTCGAGAAGCAGCTGCCAACTTCTCCTTCTCGGCCTTCTTCTTGCGTTCGATTCTCCGCCGCCGCGAGGCAGTCGGAGGGGGGCAGAGGCTCCTCCACGCGCACCGGCACCGCCTCGCATCTCCATCATGACCGCGGAGGCCACGGCGGCGGCGGTAGCAGCTACAGCGCGGCGCGGCGCGCCTGCTTGCACGGCGGCTCGAACCGCCACGTCAAACCAAGGACGCGGCGGCGAAACCACCATCGGATCCATCCCATGCAAAGCGCGCGGGGGGGGGGGGGGCAAAGATGCGCTAAGCACACTTGAGCCGGGGGGTCTTGAATTCCAAAACGCACATCTTCTGAACCCCCGCAACTGGCAGCAACCCTCCATGGACATGGTGGCCATGCATCAGCGGGGAGATCGTGGAAGGGGACGGCCATGGCCTCCTCGAACCGTTCGACTGGGACTACGCCTTCCCGACGGACCGCGACCGCGACGAGCCAAGCGTGGGTTGGTCTCAGCGGCGCATCGAGTCCAGGCGGGGCGCCGAGGTACAGCCGCTAACTGCTTTGAAAGACGTAATGGAGTGGGAGCTGACGGAGCGCTGGCCCCCAGTGGAATTCGCGGCACCTCCAGTGCCGGCCGCGCGGGAATCTGGGGCCCCAGTTCCCTCTGACAATGTGAGTGAGTATGCCCACCCTGGAGCGCAGTCAGTCAAAGGTGGGAAGAGGCCCAACTCCGCGCGGCCTGAGGGCCGCCCCGCGACGGCGAGAATGACCGACGACGTCACTGGCATGAGCCAGGTGGCGGGGAGCGACAGCAATGGAGCTAAGAGGCTCAGCAGTCGCGCGCCAGACGATCAACAGGAATCTCGGCGTCGCCAAGCAGCAAATCCAACGCAGTGGGATTTGCGTCCAGGATTGGGCGCTGCCTCGTCAAGCTCTGCCATGGCACCGGGGCCACCGTCCGAAAGAGGTTCACGGCAGAACACGGATTCCATGCCGCCGTGGCGCGAGACCACTGGCAGTCGTCTTGGAATTGGGACTCAGGCAACTGGGAAGGCTATAGACGCCGTGGCCGCGGCGACCATAGTTGGGGCTGGGTGGAAGAGCAGGCGGGGCGCTTGCAGCCATGCTGCGAGCGCCCCCTCGACGCCTCCGTGCAATGCGCCGAGCGTCTCGGAGCGCTGCGAGCCCGGGAGCGGGCGGGCTGCCTGCCGGGCGCCGCGCGACGGGCCGCTGTGCGAGTGCAATTCTGGGCGTTGACACATCGTTAACGTCCACCCTGGCGAGTGGAGCTCGCCGGGGAGGCCGCGGGGGGAGTTGATTGAGTCATCGCCCCTGCGTTGCCGCTGCATTGCCGCCGCGCCGCTGCCTGGCGGCGATGCCCGCCGAAATTGTGTGTGTGTGTGTGTGTGTGTGTGTGTGTGTGTGTGTGTGTGTGTGTGTGTGTGTGTGTGTGTGTGTGTGTGTGTGTGTGTGTGTGTGTGTGTGTGTGTGTGTGTGTGTGTGTGTGTGTGTGTGTGTGTTCGGCTGCGATGGCAAACGGGCGCTCCGCCACGCCGCGCGCGCGCGCCCTTTGGGCGCCCTATCCGGCCTGCCGGGTCTCGTCCGTCGATCGTGGCCTTAGCTTAGCTTAACGGCACATTCACTCTAGCAATGGCGGCAAGCAGCGCATGTCCTCTGAGTCGTGTGAACCTGAGCAAGAGGGAAGAAGATCATCAAAAAGAGCTCGAGTGCGCTTTGCCGTTTGAATGGGTCGCGAAAGCCCCCCCCCCCCCGACGGAGGGAGAACAGGGGCCGCGGCGCCCCTCCGAAAACGTCCGACGGGGCCGCGAAGAATGCCCTGGAAGTTTTCCGACGGGGCCGAACAACAATCCGACGGGGCCATCGCGCGTAGATTTCTCCGCCGCGCCCCCGGGCCTAGCGCCGCGGAGCGCAGGTGCCGCGGGGCCGCGGAACACACGGGCCACGGAGCACACAGGACACGGATCACACGGGGCATGGGGGCACGACAGCGCGAGCGGACCGCGGCCCCGAGCCATGCCCTCTGCGAGGCGGAGCCCGTGGAGGCCCCGCGCGCTTCCAACAGCCCTCGGAGTGTTTCCCGAGGCCGCCGTGGAAACCTTTTCCTTCCCCGCCCCTTCCGCCCCCTCATCCCCGCCCCGTTCCCCCCCCCTTTCCTTGTCGTTTCTTTCCTCTCCCCCTCCTCTTCCCTCCTCTCTCCCGCCGCTTTTTTCAATTGTTATTATTATGATTTCTCCTCCTCGTATTCTTCCTGCAGGGCGCGCCCTGGGAATGGTTGCCCTTCCCCCCCGCGCCCGCGACGTCCGCGCGGTGAAATTTCCGCGCCGAGGCCGTCGGCGCTCGCCGATTGCCGCGCCCTGGTCGGCGCCGCAGTGCGTCGGGGCGCGCAAGCAGGCGGCGCGGGCGCATCAAAATACAGGAAAATCATTCAAACCAACAGAAAAGATCTTGCGTTCCCCCTCAGAGGGGCGCCCGCGGCGACGCGCCGAGGAGAACCAGAACAACGGCATGTTGACTCCAGAAGGCATCGCCAGGATGATCAACCGCGAGCCCACCGGGGGCCCCCAGGCCGACCCGCGCGAACCCGCCCGACCCGATTCCCATGTTTCCCGGCCCCCCAGAGTTCCCCAACGACAGCGCAACAGCAGCAGCCCGAACGCAACGTGATCCGGCGAGATATCCACGACCGCGCGACGGCGTCAAATTGATTGCAGACGGACCGCCGCGGACAGCGGAGCAGGCCATTCCCCGCAACATCGGCGATCATCCACTCGACACCCCCCCCCGACCACGACCCCGCAGCCAACGCGCCCACCACCGACGGACGCCGCTGGAAAGCTCCGCCACCGAACCAAATTCTGCGCCGACCCGAAGAAGTTCCAGCTCAGCCGCCAGCGGCGCTAAGGAACGCAACGCCCCCGCACTATGGCGCCCCACCCCAGGCGGACGTCTTGTCCCAGATGGCCCACGGCAGGAGCCCAAGCAGGGGTGGAAAGTGACCGGGCCAAGCCACCATGCACCAACGGGCGGCCCCTGCCAAGCCACCGCCGAAACCCATCCCACCGAATCGCGAGCCACGTCACCAGACGAGGTGCCCTACGAGCCACCGCCAGCAAAGAAAGCTGCGGGGCCAACGACCTGGGCAGGCATGGCCACGGCCTACGAGGGGACGCCGGCACTTGCTGAGGAGCTGTTCAGGCTCACGCACCATTGAGCTCCAGCGAGACGTCATTGGGTGCTCGACAGACGCCATCAGCAGCACCCAGTGCGACCGCGCCATTACATTATTCAAGTAACACGCTTACAAGCTGACCAAGGAGGCAATCAAAAACATCGGCGACCCTGAGGCGACCTACGTCTGGAACGCCGACCCATGCGCGAACGACCGCATGGAACGCGACCAAGTGATGGCCTACCTCTCCAGATCGCTGGAGAACTACCTGGGAGAGACTGCCGAGCGATCAGCCCACGCGTTCGGGAGCTTCGACATGGCGGGCAGACGGAGATGCCTGGGGCGCTTTATGTATCGCCGGCCCTGCAGCAGCACCATGCCCAGTGGCCAGCGACCGCGTGGACCTGCCCAGCCCGTGCTGCGCCAATGTGGAGCGGATGGGCATCCTCACCCACGACAAGCTGGGAGTTCGCTACACTCCCGCGGGCATGCCCGCGCCGTTCTTGACATCATCAGACTAGAGGGACATCTCAAACCACCTGGTCGGAAATATGAACGACCTGATCAACGGCCAGGGCGCGGCGCCGCTGGCAGACCCAAGGGCCCAGCCAACTCGGCCAGGCCCAGACGACGACGACGGCCCATCTGACCGCAGACTGGCCCCGCGAGACAGCAACGCACCAGCAATGACTACAGCGTGCACCGCGCCCCACCAGGGGGCGGACTACAACGAGACAAGAGCCCCACCACCCGGAACCCCAGCGAGAGCAGCTAGCACATGCTGACACCAGCTGACCTTTGCATCGCTCCTCTCGTGTGAGACCAGACAACAAGCGCCTCCGCGGCATTCTACAGGCGCAGCCCCCCCCCCGCATCGCCAGTCGAATCGCTCCGCTGCGCCCGCCGTCCACCCGCATCATCACCACCGACAGCAGCAATACCAGCCGTAAGAATGCCATACATGACATCAGGTACCCCGTCTTTCGCTCGGACATGCAAGCGGTCGCGGACATGAGCGAGAAGGAGGGCTACCCTGTTTGCGACAGCATGGACAACGCCAAAGACGAGGAGACCGTCGACGAAGCGGATTGCGAACGCATGGCCTGGTATGCACTGGCCCACCGCTTGGTCCGTCCATCCGCTCTTCTCCGAGACGTCATGCGTGCCCTCTGGTCTCCCATGGCAAATACAGACGAGGCGCACGCTGCTCTCATGCCAAGACGGGGCCTGCCGAACGGACTGCAGCGACAGCAGACGATCGAGCTCTCCTGCTACGGTGATGGGCACCACCAGCTGCTCTTTTCCCATCTCCGCAGTGGGTCCACCATAGCGGGTTTCTCACCCACGTATGCCATGCTAGCCGCCACCAGCGAAACAACCTTTACCAACCTTCACTCCCTCCTGGCTCAACCTGCTCGTCGGAAAGCCCATCCCGATCTCCCCCCACGAGCCTTCTACTACCCACTGATGTGGCGGAGGGGCGGGGGGCGGAATGTAATGGGGGGAGTGGGGGGCAACCTCCCGCGAGCCACCCTCGCGAAGGCCTGGGTGGCCGCTCCCCGCAGCATCTTCAGTCAGCCGCCTCGCACCTCCTCATGCCAGCTTGCCAGAGAAGGGTATGAACTTCCACACTGCGGCAATCGCTTACCACGCGCGTGCTACAGTGGTCACCCAGCGCAGACCGCCACCCGAACGATGGCCAGGGCACCTTCGCCTATAGTTTCAGCTTCCCCGCAGCAGCCGCTACCTCAGAACGTTCCGTTCTGCTACAATTTTGACGCGGGTCTAGCAGTTTCTACATCAGCACTTCTCACCCCGCCACGCTTTGAGTACATCCCAGCAGCTTCAGCCCGCGAGTCTTCGTGATGGGTGGTTGCTCAACTGGGGGCGCTGGGGGGCAGCAACAGGAGACCTCTTTGGCACTGGCCCGGGGCCACGGCCAATGACCAACGCGACGGTGCCAGCTCCTTCCTTCTGCCAGCGCACCGCAGCCCACGCTTACCCCTAACCCGTACATAGGCATCTCACGCTTCTCGCAGCTTTTACAGCCGCAAACCAGCCAGCCGAGCTGCTTGAACAACCGTACCGCCAGACAATGTGGGGGGGCGGGCTGTTGGGCTTTTATGTGGTGGAAGGGGGCGAGACTCACCAACAAGGCCGCCGCCGCTGGAAGACGCAAGCCTCCCACCACCGGGTGGGGAACCCCGACAGGTTCCCCAGCCCGGCCGTGGGTATTCGTCGCCCCGCCTCGGTGGGTGAGGGTACCGGGGCTCCACCTGGGGGCCCCTCGCCGGGTTCCCCTATGGGCGGTGGGAGAGGCTCTTGCGCTTTCCACCTTGGCGCGAATGGCCGCCGCGCACGTTGCGCCGCAAGCCTCCTCCCACATGTTGCCAACCATGTCGCTTTAATTCGGGGAGTGGTGCGTCATCTTGGGTGGGTGGAGGGGGCCGCTCACCACACGGCCACCGCCCTAAAAAGCGCAAACTTCCCCCACGCCTGGTGGAACCCCACGGACGCCACCAGTTCACCGTTCAGGAGCCCTAGGCCTGCTTCGCCGGTGAGGATCCCCGTCGTCGCACAGGCGCCCCCCCCACTACCTTCCTATAGCTAGGGGGAGGCATTTACGCTTTCCCACTTGGCGAGCGAGGCCGCACCTGCCGCGCTCACCTTACCAAAAACTACCGTCACCGCCACTGTGCCACCGCCGCTGCCAACCGCCAGGTATCCTCCTCCTCCTCCTCCTCCTCCTCCTCCTCCTCCTCCTCTCCCTCTTGTGGTTATTGTGTTCCCTTTTCCGTCACTTCTTCCTCGTTTGTCTGCCCCTTTTCCGCGCCTGGAGTCGCCTGGCTTTCTAGTTTGATTATACCCCTAAGGGCGACCGCCCCTGGGGGGGGATGGCAGCGTTCGATAAGTTGTCAGGCCGAGAGAGAGAGAGAGAGTGAGAGAGAGAGAGGAGAAGGAGGAGGAGGATGAGGAAGTGGAGGGATATCACGAGGAGGAAGAGGAGGAGGAGGAGTAGGAGGAGGAGGATGAGAAGGAGTAGGAGGAGGGTATGCGGAGAAGGAAAGGGAGGATGACGATGATGACGATGACGATGACGATGACAAAGATGATGGTGTTGATGATGATGATGATGATGATGATGATGATGATGATGATGATGATGATGATGATGATGATGATGATGATGATGATGAAGAGTATGGTGATGAGGATTATGATTGTGATTATGGTTGGGATGATGTTGATCCTGATGCTGACGATGATGTTGAAGATGGTGAGAACGATCAGGATGATGACGTTGATGATGATGACGATGTTGATGGGGATGATGATGATGATGATGGTGATGATGATGATGATGATGATGATGATGTTGACAATGATACTGATACTGATGATCATGATGGTGGTGGCTGTTGATGGTGCTGGTGATGCTGATGATGATGATGATGATGATGATGATGATGATGATGATGATGATGATGATGATGATGGTGGTGGTGGTGATGATGCCAATGATGATGAGAAGGGACGGGAGGAGGAGGAGGAGGAGGAGGAGATCGTGTGTCGAAGCTTTCTCCCAGTTGTGCAGTGGTCCTGCCATTTCATGTGCCAAGGGGGGCAAGCCGACCAGCCGACCAGACCCTGGCCAGGTCAAACGACAGCACAGCGAAATCCATGTCCTGGCGGTGCTTTCACACTTTTCTGCCCAGCCAGTGCCTGCTTACTTGCTTTTGCTCCCCTGGTTTGTTTGATTGATGTCGCCCGCAGGCATGGACGCAAAGATGACCTCGCCTCGCGCTATGGACCTGAGAGTTTGCCTTCTCCTGTGCGGCCGCGCCAGGGCGCCGATATATTTGCGTCTTGCGCAGCGCGAGGCGCGAAGTTAGTTGACTTAGTTCGGCTGGCGGTGCTACCTGTGGTCCCAGGTCTGCAATCTGGTCTGGTCCGAGGGAGCCGACGAGCTGCTGAGCTCCCACGGCTACTGGAGCAACGAGGTCGCCCTGTGGCGGCGTGGCGACATGTCCAGGGTTGCCGTCCTGCCCGGCCACAGCCGCCGCGTGGTGCACCTTGCAGTCTCGCCAGATGGGCGGACAATCGTCACGGGGACCTCCAGGCCTCATAAACAAAGGTAAGGTAACTGAGGACCCCAGATCGCAGCGGAGCGCCGACATGTGGCGCGATCTTGAATTTCTATTTTAGCCAGACGTCGCCGATGCATCGTCGAAGCATCGGCGAGGTGTTGCTATTTGGGGTCTCCGTTGGCTCCAGCCCCATTCGGGGGGCCTCCAGGACTGGGGACGAGATGCTCCGGTTCTGGAACATGTGCCCAGGTCCAAGGCTGCGAGCAGGCCAGCAGTGCTTTGAGACTGCCTCCTGCCTGACGCGCACGATTCGCTGACCCTCAGCCGTGCCTCCATGCAGCCATCCTCCCTTCTGTTTTTGTTTGTGCCACACTCACGCCGACAAACGGCTTCGAATCCGATCACAAGTGTGTGATGTGTGACATCCACCAGTCAGTTTGCTTGTAGATATTGGAGCATTGGAAGCTGAACGCAGGTCTGATACAGGCCTTCCCGCGCTCAATCCGATTAGACACGAATTCAGCGTCGAACAGCGACGACATCGACACACTATTGCACAACCACTCGCGAGGACTGTCGGGCAATGCCGTACCTAGTTTTGTCAGCCTCGCCACCACGCGCAGTAGGATAGGCGAGCGGGCTTCTCTCGAGAACGTGCGCGGCCATAGCAAGAGTCTGCCGATGCGCATGCGGGGGGAGCCATATCTCATTCTCAGGGACGCGCGGCACACGTTGAGGGTGCCAACGGCCATGTAGTTGGGATCTGCAGCAAAAGTCTGCAGGCGACCGCTGGTGACCCCTAGGAAGCGCGTGCGGGTCGAAACAACACAGTCAACACGCATGCGCGCGTAACGCGTCAGGACGCGATTCGAGTTCCATCCCAGGAATGCTTCGTCGGGCACCAGCTGCCGCCTCTCTCTTCATTAGACGGGTTGATTCAGGCGATCGAGTTAATGACCCTCGCGTTCACGAATCACCAGACAGCAACGTGTGCAGAACAGCTGGATCCCTTGCTAGTCTCCCTGTTGGCGCCCACTCTGGTGTACTGTTAGCTTGGATGTTTGTGTTGAGGAAGATGAGGAGTGCAACCGACAGATTCCACCGCTGAGGCGAAACAGAAGAGCGGCCACGCAAATCAGGCTCCGCCGTTCTCAGTGAATCGTGGCCCTGGAGACGAGAGCAGCTGCACAGGGGAAGCATGGGGCTCCTTCCCCTCTCTATATTATCCTTTATCTTTTTTATGCGTTCTTGTCCGCTCGTTTCCCTTCTCGTGTTTCCCCAAGCTGTTCTTGCACTTAGGGGTTCTTACTTCTACTCTAAGGAGCTGGGCCGTGTGGCCAGTCTGCCGGCTATGTTGTCGCCATCGCCGCCCCGTCGCCGCCTCGTCGCCGCCCGTTGTCTAAGCAGTGTGGCCGGTGTGGCAGCTATGTTGTCGCCGTTGCCGGCCGCCTTGTCGCGGCGGCTGGATTGCAGCACGTATATAGCACGAGAAAACTTCTCGCCTGCGGCGCGCTTTTAGATCGCTCAGAACGTAGATGGCGCCACGCATACGGTACAACATAGATTCTCCTTTCTAAAAAGAGACTCTACCCCCTCCCCCCGGACTTAACGCTTCCCCCTGGGATAGTATAATTTCATATATATATATATATTCTGCACATTCGTCCATCCTAAATATGAAATCATACCATCCCAGGCAGGCCGGGTTCCCCCCTCCCTGAGGTTCCCTTGTAAAAAAACACAATGCGGTGACATTTTTTGTTCTAGCATAGCACTTTTTCACGAATCCCTTGCAAAAAAACGATACGAAGTGCACACGCGCGCGTCGTCGCGCGCGCATGCCGCTCGGTGCCGGAAGGATTTCGCAATCGAGTTTCCAAAACAACACATACAAAAACACATGGTTTCGCAGCACTGATTTGCAAAAAAAGCTTCCGCGCGAGCTCTTGCGAAATCTTAAGAAAACCATAGGTTTTTCAAGATTTTCACAAAATGCTACCAAACGGGCTTCGTGCGCGCGCATGTCGAAATCTGTCGAACGCCCTTGCGCGTGTGCCGTCGCGAGAATCCTGTGCAAAAAATGGGACGAAGTGCAGACGCGCGCGTGGTCGCGCGCGTACGCCGAAATCCTTCAAAACCCATCGGTTTCGGAAGGATTTCGAAATCGCGCGTCCAAAAAACCTACAAAAACCCAAGGTTTCGCAACACGGATTTTCAACAAAAGCGTGCGCGCGCGCTCTTGCGTCGTCGTCGTCGTCGTCGTCGTCGCCGTCCTCCCTCCTCCCGCGTCGTTGTCGTCGTCGTCGTCGCCTACGTCGTCCTCTGTCTTTCCTCGTGTTCGTCGTCGTCGTCCTCTTTGGCGTCGTGGTCGTTTCCATCGTCGTTGTCGCCGTGGTCGTCCTTCCTCCTCCTCCCTCGTCGTCGTCGTCGGCTCGTCGTCGTCCCTCCTATTTCGTCGCCGTCGTCGTCGTCGTCGTTGTCGTCGTCGTCGTCGTCGTCGTCGTCGTCTTCCCTCCTCCCTCGTCGTTGCCGTCGTCGGCCTCGCCGTCCTTCCTCCTTCTTCGTCGTTCTCGTCGTCGCCGTCCTCCCTCCTCCGTCGTCGTTGTCGTCGTTGTCGCCGTTGTCGCCGTCGTCGTCCTCCCTCCTCCCTCGTCGTCGTCTTCGTTGGCGACGTCGTCGTCGTCTTCGTCGTCGTCGTCGGCGTCGGCGTTCTCGTCGTCTTCGTCGTCGTTGGCGTCGTCGTCGTCGATTCGATTCGATTCGCGGGGCCACGAAGGCGAATCCAGGCGAGCGGGCTACTCGCCCGAGCACTCGCCGCCAGGGCTCAGGCCGCGGCCGCGCCGCGGGCGGTCGCGGCGGTCCTCCGCGGTGGAGCTGGCGGCCAGCGCCCGCTCGGCGAGGCACTGCTCGATCTGGCCGCACGCGGCCAGCATGGCGAACCGCGGGTCGATGCCCGCCACCACCTGCAGCACCGCCGCCGACGGCCGCGTCGTTGGCCCCTGCTCGCGGCCGCCTGCACACCCAGGCGCTGCCGCTGAACTGCCACATGCTGGGGGGGGGCCCTCTTCCACCTCGAGGCCCAGCCAGGCCAGGAAGGCCTCCTGGGCCGACGGGGGCAGTGGCCCCTGCAGCCTCAGCGCGGGGAACTCAGCACCTTTCTTCATGCGCTGCTGGACTCCTCCGCGCGGCCGTCCACTAGGATGAAGCCCTCGAGCCCGGAGGCGGCGCTGGCTGCGCTGCCCGATGGCCCTTGCCCCGATGCATGGCTCCTTGAGCTGAGGGCGGCCTCCAGCGCGGCCGCCGAGGACCATGCAGGCGCCGCACATGCTGCACGCCACCAGCTCCTGGGGCTCCTCGCCCGCGTCGCGGAGCGCGTACGCCAGGGAGTGGCCGAGGTGGCCGGCGCCAGCCGTGGCGAGGGAGAGGCCGACCGCGCTGGCCACCGAGCGGACGCTCTCAACGCGCGGCTGCTGCACCGTCGGCCTGCCTGCAGCGGCCTGCTCGGCCCGCTCCTCCTGGTCGGCGAACCTCACCCACTGCCTCTCGTCGGACCCGAGGAGGCAGTCACCGTCCTTCTCCGCGATGTCCCGCCAGACGACGGCCGCCTCGGCGCGCAGCCGTGCTCCCAGCTCGGCGGAGCAGCGGGCGCGCAGGGTGCCGCGCCACTGCGCCTCCGTGCGTAGCCCGTCGAGCACCGCCTGCCTGTTGCCGTGGGCGGCCACCTTGTTCGCCCTGGAGCCACCAGGTCCGAGGGCGGCGGGGCACCTCCAGGGGTGGGCGTTGGCCTTGGTCGGGCCCGTCGCAACGGCCAGCTCCCTGTGCTGGCTCTCCGCCGTGCCGCGGAAGCCGATGAGGGCCTCCTCGACGGCATGGCCCGCGTAGATCACAAACCTCCAGACCGCGAAGTCCTCGCCGCCACGGGCAGCCTGCTGTGGCTGGGGGGCCCTCCTGACGGTCCCGTGGGCGCCCGCGACGAGGCTGCCGTCGTCGTCGCATTGAGCAATAGCCCAGCCCGCGTGTCCCCAGGCGTAGAATTGCAGGTCGACCGACGAGCCGTCCACGCACAACTTGCCATTGGCCTTGACGTCGGGCGGCCTGCATGTCCTCCAGCTGCCCATGGCGTCCGTGCGAGGCCCTTGTGGGGGCGGCGGCGCAGACAACCCGCGCCGAGCAACGTCCTCCCCTGCTGCCACTCCGAGGGGGCGAACCCGCACGGCGCTCCACGCCAGCGCTGGCGAGACCGAGTCCCTCCGCGGGGCCGCAGGCATGTGGCACTCGACCCTGCTGTGGAGCCTCGCCTGCGGCCAGTGCGCGTTCGTGAGGTGGGAGACCAGCCCGCTCCTCTGGCGCTCGCCGAGCTCGCCTCCTGGCCCGATGAGCTCCCTGCAGGCATCCCAAGAGGAGGAGCCACACAAAGACGGGGCCGTGGCCAGCTTCCGCATCTCATGCCGACCCGAGGCGCGCCTCGCCCCTAGGCTGGCCTCTGGGCCAAGCTCACGAAGCCCCATCAGCGTCATGTCCCGCACGTCCGTGATGAGGCACTGCTCGGACCTGAAGTGCCAGCCGATGCTGCCCAGGGTGAGGACAGCTGCATCCACGGGGAAGTCGCGGTGCGCCCAGGGCTGCGCTGCTGACGCCTGCGGCGGCGCTGCAGCCTCGGGCGCTCCTCTGAGCATCGGCGTGGGGAGCTCGCCCGAGTGCAACCATCCTGCAAGACAATGGAGCGCGCAGTCCGTGATCAGCACGGGCGGATCCAGGTCGATGGCGCTGCGGGGCTCCCCGCGCCGCAGCCTGAGGCCGAAGGCGGCGCCGCGGGTGAGCCGCCCCAAGCAGGGGCACGCGGTGACTCGCCCCCCGCGCAACTCTCCGTCAGCTTCACCAGTAACCGTCCGCCCCCATGCCACACTGGACGTAGGCCCAGCCTCGTGGATCGGGTCCTCGGCGATCAGGTGCGCGTCCTCCCGCGCGCTGCAGGCCTCGAGCGCCTCCAAGGCACGGTCACTTGTGTTGCCGTAGATGTCCAGCACGTCGAAGCCTGCACGGAGCGGCCCAGCCACCTTCTCACAGGCTGGCACAGCCCTGCCCGCTCTCATCTCAAGGGCGGCTGGCGTGAACCCGGCGGCGGCTCCGCGACTCCCATGGGGCGGGGCGGACGGCTGCGACGTCGGAGGGCTGAATCCTCCCGCCGTCTGCCCGCTCGAGGCCGTCGGGGGGGCGCCTCGGCGGTCCCG
The DNA here is from genome assembly GCA_963575745.1 of Prorocentrum cordatum. NCBI lineage: Eukaryota > Dinophyceae > Prorocentrales > Prorocentraceae > Prorocentrum > Prorocentrum cordatum. Next base: position 1,794,116 of record CAUYUJ010008890.1, read on the forward strand.
ACCGCACCTCGGCCCAGGAGCGGACCCGCCTTGCCGCCGTGGCTCCCCTCGCGTCAGGTGCAAGGTCGGCCAGTCTGACGGCGGCGGAGGCGGCGCGGGTCCCCAGGCTGTCGCCGCTGCCGAGCGGCTAGGAGCGACGAGGGCCCATAGGAGCGTAGCCCCCAGCAGCTGCCAGGGTAGCCAAGGCCTGGCCGTCCTCGTGCTCGTCCCTGGCATCCTCAAGGATCCTGCGCTCGGCCTTGCCAGGCTGGGGCCAGGTGCCGAGCGCCGCGCCTGACTGCCCGCGGGCGGCGGCTGGCCCGTAGGGCCCCACTGCTGGGCTCGCCCGCTGGGTGGGCGGGCCTGGCCGCGCCTGCTGCCCCGCGGCCTCCGCTGGCGGCCGCTGCACTGCGGGGGCGGAGGCTCCAGCGGCCGGGGCGGGGGGGCCTTCCTCGTCGTCGACGGCAAGCCCGTCCCCGCCGAGGCCGTCGGCCCAGCGCGAGGCTGCGGCAGCAGGCGCAGCGGGGTGGAGCATGTCCGAGATGGCTGCACTCTGCGTGGCAATGATGCCCATGATTTCCAGGAGCCTGGGCGCGACGCCGTCCGCGTTGCGGCCGAGCATCTCCCCCAGCTGGCTGACCTGGGTGACGAGGCCCCCGACCGCGGTCTCCAGGGGCTGCTGGCCTCCGCACACCTCGATGGCCCGCTGGAGCGCCTGCTGGACTGTCTGAGCCTTCGACTCCTCGAGCTTGACGAGCAGGCTGTCAAAGCCCTCGACCGCGGACTCCGTCTCGGCCAGCTCTTCCTGTATCGCCGCAATCCTCCCTCTGAGGGAGTCAGCCCGCTGCACGGCCTGCTCGCGCTTGGCTCTGGTTGCAGCGATCTGCTTCTCGACCTTCTGCATGGCGTTGGCGCCGCCGTGGAGGACGGCGTGGGGGGGCCTCCCGAGCCGCTGGGCAACGCGGAGCTCGGCCTCTGCCCCCTCGGCCGAGGCCTCCGCCGCGAGGAGGGCCGCCCTGGCCTCTCGCTGGAAGGCCTCGCTGGTCTCCTCCATGGCGACCGCCTCGCGGACGCGAGCCTGGGCTTCCTCGAGCCTGCGCTCCAGACTCGACGCTGGCTCCTCTGGCTGCTCCCCGCGCTCCTCGCGCCAAGGCGGCGGCTTGGCACCGCCCCGCGGCCGCCCCCTGCTGTTGGGCGCGCTGCTCGGCACGGTGCTGGCGGCCGAGGCTGTCCTGGAGGCGTCACCCGCTCGGCGTGCTGCACGCTGGTGCGAGCGCCCTCTGGGCTGCTGGACGAAGCCCTCACCGTCGGCCTGGGGCAGGTGCGCCGCGCGCAGGCGCTTCGCCCACGCTGGCGCCTCCTTCCCGCACGACTTGCAGGTCGCCCGCCTGTCGCACCAGTTCCACTCCTTGCACTGGCAGACCCAGTGCACCCTGCGCCGCGGCGCTCCAGTCCCGTCGCCCGACATGGCTGCTGGCCCCGCGCGATCCGCCTGGCCACGCTGCACCGAAGAAACGAAGCAAGAAGCTGGCCCAGGGCGCGGCGTCCCTCGCGCTCGACAGCGCCCGAAGGACTTGCGGTCGTCGGGATCGCCATGGCCTTGAGCCAAAATGGCTACGGAGGCGTCGTCGTCGTCGTCGTCGTCGTCGTCGTCGTCGTCGTCGTCGTCGTCGTCGTCGTCGTCGTCGTCGTCGTTCGTCGTCGTCGTCGTCGGCGTCGTCGTCGTCGTCGTCGTCGTCGTTGTCATCGTCGTCGTCGGCGTCGGCGTCGTCGTCGTGGTCGGTGTCGTCGTCGTCGTCGTCGTTGTCGGCGTCGTCGAAGTCGTTGGAGACGTCGTCGGTGTCGTCGTAGTCGTTGTCGGCGGCGTCGTCGTCGTCGTTGTCGCTGTCGTCGTCGGCGTCGCTGTCGTTGGCAAGTGCAATTTGGTACCCACCGTCACGGTCTTGAGAGATTTTGCGGACCAAGTTGCGGGTGGGTGGGTGGGATGTTTGCGCGAGCAGTGGAGTGGTCAAGCGCGGTGCAGGGTAGTCAATTGCACCGCATAGATGGCATCCCATACGTTGCTTCACGCATAGTGCACAACATAGATCGTAGCACCTCCATTCTCTTTGTAAAAAGAAGTATGGTCAACCTCACCCCCGGCCTTAACTGTAGACATTTTCGTATTGGTTTTCGTATATGATACTGCACGTCCGTCCATCGCTAATATGAATTCATACCATCCCAGGCAGTCCCTCGTAGACCCCCTCATCGTGTTCTGCAAAGAAACACTATGCTCGCGCACTCGTGTCTCACAAAGTGTCAGTTTCCAAAAATCCCTTGCAAAACGTGGGGCTAAGTTTACACGCGCGCGTCGTGGTGCGCGCATGCCGACATGTTTTTCGACTTTCCCGAACATATAACTATAACTGAGTTCTGGTTTCGCATAAGAATGTTGCAAAAGCCTGCACTCGTGCTCGTGCGAATTCTCAAGGGAACCATTGCTTGTTCAACATGTCAATCACAAGTTACCAGACGTGCCTCTTGCGCGCGCGTGTCGAAATCATTCGAGCGCCCTCGCGCGCATGTTGTCGCAACAATCCCTTGCAACATGCGGGACGAAGTACAGCCGCACGAGTTGTCGCGCGCGCGCATGTCGGTTTGTTCCCAACCATCTTGTGGTGGTGGGTCTTCGTTTTGAAGAAACGGTCCCCGCGTTTCTCAATGTGTCCTTCCTTCCTTCCTTCCTTCCTTCTCCCCCTCCTCCTCCCTCCTCCATCATCATCGTCATCGCCCGTTTCAGCACACCCCTCACACGTTTCGTGGCCCTATAAGGTGCTCCACCGAAGGCCCAAGTGTGCGTCACCCCCAACTAGTACAGCGTTTCGTGGCCCCATACGGACCTCCACCGAAGTCCCCAGTGGCACCGCCCGCATGCGTTCCCCTCCACCCAGTTCAGCGTTCCGTTGCCCCATGGGGAGCTCCACCGGTGGCCCAAGTGGCACCGCCCGCATGCATCACTCCCACCCAGTACAGCGCTTCGTTGCCCCATAGGGAGCTCCTGCCGCAGTGGCACCGCCCGCATGCGTCACCCCCACCCAGTACAGCGCTTCGTGGCCCCATATGTAGCTCCACCGAAGTCTTCAGTTGCACCGCGCGCAGGCGTCACCCCCACCCAGTACAGCGCTTCGTGGCCCCATGGGGAGCTCCACCGATGGCCCCAGCCACACCGCCCGCATGCGTCACCTCCACTCAGTACAGCGCTTCGTAGCCCCATGGGGAACTCCACCGAAGGCCACAGTGGCACCGCCCGCATCCGTCACCCCAACCCAGTACAGCGCTTCGTGTTCCCATAGGGAACTCCGCCGAAGACCCCATTGCCACCGCTCGCATGCGTCACCCCCACCCCGCACACAACTTCGAATCATAGTGAGCTCCACCGAAGGCCCCAGTGGCACCGCCCGCATGCGTCACCCCATTCCAGTCGAGCGCTTCGTGTTCCCATAGGGAGCTCCACCGGTGGCCCCAGTGGCACCGCCCGCAGGCGTCAGCGCTTCGTGGTTCCATAGGGAGCTCCACCGAAGGCCCCGGTGGCACCGCCCGCATGCGTCACACCCACTCAATACAGCGTTTCGTGGCCCCATATGGGAGCTCCACCGAAGGCCCCAGTGGCACCGCCCGCATGCGTCACCCCCAGGCTGTACAGCGCTTCGTGGCCCCATCGGGAGCTCCACCGAAGGCCGCAGTGCCACCGCCCGCATGCGTCATTCTCCACCCAGTACAGCGTTCCGTGGCCCCATAGGCAGCTCCACCGAAGCCCCCAGTGGCACCGCCCGCAGGCGTCACTCCCCACACAGCATTGTGTTTCGTGGCCCCATAGGGAGCTCCACCGAAGTCCACAATGGGACCGCCCGCGTCCGTCACTCCCCACACAGTATTGCGCTTCGTGGCCCCATAGGGAGCTCTACCGAAGGCTCCAGCTGCACCGCCCGCATGCGTCACCTCCACCCACTTCAGCGCTTCGTGGCCCCATAGGGGGCTCCACCGAAGGTTCCATTGGATGCACTCGCACGCGGTTCCCCTACCCAGTGCAGCGTTTCGTGGCCCCACATGGGAGCTCCACCGAAGGCCCCAGTGGCGGTGTTCGCATGCGTTCCCCCCACCCAGCACAGCGCTTCGTGCCCTCATGGGGAGCTGCACCGAAGGCCTCGGTGGCTTTACTCGTATGCATTTCCCCCACCCATTATATTGCTTCGTTGCCCCATAAGGAGCTCCACCGAAGGCCCCAGTGGCGGCCTGCCCCACTGCGGCGCACCCCTCACACTCTTCGCGTGCCCGTAGTGCGTTCCGCCTAAAGCAACAGTGGCAGCGCCTTTATGGCGGCCCCGCCCCACATCGGCACACCCTTCGCATGTTTCATGGCCCCATGCCATGAGGAGGTCCTCCGAAGGCGATACCCGCAACGATGCTACTCACAACTGCATATGTTTTGGTCCTTCGCCCGTACAATGTTTTAAATAAGGTTCCGAAAGGATTGCAATATCGAGCGCCCCGAAAACATATTAATACCGCATGGTTTTTTGCAACATCGATCTTCAAAGAAGTTCTGCGCGCGTGCTCTTGCGAGTTCTTGAGGACTGGAGTCTTTTTCAACATCCTCATCGCATTCGACTAGGCAGACTTCTGGCACCGCGTGTCCAAATCATTCGAACGTCTTTGCGCGCGTGCTGGGGGGGCACAGTCCCAGTCAAACGCGCTACGCGGGCCACTCGCGCGCGTCGGCCGCGCGCGCATGTCGAGCCCCTTTCCAACGCTTTCATCGCCGATTTTGACCTGTTGAGTTTCTACCGTGCGCGCACAAATTGCAATATTCGTCGCGCGGCAACGGTCGCGAGACGAGCGGCGCGAGCGGGAGCGACATGTCGATTGAGCTGGCCTTCTGTTCGATCCTTTTTGGAATTGACTGCCACCGGTCGGTCTAAATAAACAAAACCTGCATCGCCGATGTGAGCATTGCGTCATTGTCGTCGGCGTGATCAGCATCGGTGCCATCATCCACTTTGCCGCCGTCATCGTCACCATCGTCTCCATTATCGCTTCTTTCATTATCGTATCTACCGTTGTCGATGTCGCCATGGTTCGGCGGCCGCCAATGTCACCGACTCACACTGCAGTGCCCGCTGGGAGGTGCCCAGCGGTCAGCGCCACCGCGGCCGCGTCGGTGGCGCCAACCTAGCTCGCCGATGTGCGCGCGAGCGCGCGCGGGCCAGCGCGGCCGCAGAGATGCACCAGCCAACACCACGCACTCATCGCAATCGCCGCCGCATGGGTTTTGTAAACCCAGCTGCGGGCGACTGGGGGGGATGATTGCGCGAGCATGCAGCTGACAACTCCAAGTTTTTCAGACTTGCCTGCAGTACATTGATTGCGCCACATACGTTGAGCGCGTTGGTTAAGGAATGAATTGGGGAGACTCCAATTCTTGGAGGGGCCCTTCTCTGTTGGGTGCGGTGACGACTTCCTTGGCCAAGCCTCCATTCGAATTCCACCGGTTTCCAGATCTTGGGTTCCTTATCCAATGGCGCGTTATCCAATAGTCCGCAATAGAATGCGCAGCATACATCGCATACCGCGAATTATTTACACCGCATATATTGCACAACGTATATTGCACAGTACAGATCGCGCAACGTAAATTGCACAACGTAGGTCGCACACAACATGTAGCGCACTTTAGATCCACCACGTAAAGTGCACCACGCAGGCTGCAGGTTGCAATGCTGCGTAGCTTGTACAACATACAATTACAGATGCACGCTGTTCGGGGTCCACGCAGGCTAACACTATGCCACTATGGGCGCGATGCGTCATGCTCGCAGCCAGAGCATTGGTTGCGAGATGAAGAGTATGATGCTTCTCGTGGCTTTGGAACAGGTGTATGTGTGTGGCTGTGGAGAACCGACCCACTTCTTTTCGAAGGCATTTGCGGAGTTTTTTTCATGTATGCATCGTTCCATTGTTTCTTGCCCCCTGTCCTCGTACCTTTCGTGTCTCGGTCCAGCTGCCCCTTCTTTGCGCATATTCTCTTTGTTCGCCCTGCGCCGTCTTTCTCGTTTGTTCCCCATCATCCTGTTGAGTTGGGTCCTCGTTTTGAAGAGACAGCGCCCCGCGTCACACTCCTTTTCCTCTCCCTCCTCCCTCCTCTTTCCTCCTCCCCCTCCTCTTTCCTCCTTGCGTTTCACCCACACAGCACAGCGTTTCGTGGCCCGATAGGGAGCTCCACCGACGGCCCTAGTGCCACCACCCGCATGCGTCACCCACACCCATTTCGGCACACCCTTCACACGCTTCGTGGCCCCATAGGGAGCTTCACCGAAGGCCCCAGTGCCACCGCCCGCATGCGTCAACACTGATTTCGGCACACCCCTCACACGCTTCGTGGCCCCATAGGGAGCTTCACCGACGGCCCCAGTGCCACCGCCCGCATGCGTCACCCACACCCATTCCGGCACACCCCTCACACGCTTCGTGGCCCCATAGGGAGCTCCACCGAAGACCCCAATGCCACCGCCCGCATGCGTCACCCCCCATTCCGGCACGCCCATCACACGCTTCGTGTGGCCCCATGGGGAGCTCCAGCGGAGGGCCCAGTGCCACCGCCCGCATGCGCTACCCACGCCCATTCCGGCACACCCCTCGCGCGTCTCGTGGCCTTTCAGGGAGCTTCACCAAAGGCCCTAGTGGCTGCGTTCGCATGCGCCCACCGCACCCATTTCGACACACCACTCACACGCTTCGCGGCCCCATAGGGAGCTCCGCCGACGGCCCCAGTGGTTGCTTTCGCATGCGCCCACCGGACAAACTTTGGCACACCCCTCACACGGTTCGTGGCCCGAAAGGGAGCTCCTCCGAATGCGGTGCATGCAACGACGGTGCCCAAAAATGCATCTGGTTGGGTCTCTCGCCGCGCTGATTTTTCCCTACCATCCTGTGGTGTTGGGTCCTCGTTTTGAAGAGACGGCGCCCCGCGTCACTCCTCCTCCTTCCCCGCATCCCTCCTCCTCCCCCTCGACCTTCCTCCCTGAGTTTCACCCACGCAGTACAGCGCTTCATAGCCCCATAGGGATCTCCACCGAAGGCACACCCCTCACACGCTTCGTGGCCCCATAGGGAGCTCCAACGGAGGGCCAGGTGCCACCGCCCGCATGCGCGCTACCCACGCCCATTCCGGCACACCCCTCGCGCGTCTCGCGGCCCTTTAGGGAGCTTCACCAAAGGCCCTAGTGGCTGCGTTCGCATGCGCCCACCGCGCCCATGTCCGCACACCACTCACACGTTTCGCGGCCCGATAGGGAGCTCCACCGACGGCCCCTGCGGTTGCGTTCGCATGCGCCCACCGCACCCATTTCGGCACCCCTCACACGTTTCGCGGCCCCACAGGGAGCTCCAACGAAAGCCCCGGTGCCACCGCCCGCATGCGTCACTCATTCCGGCACACCCCTCACGCGTCTCGTGGCCCCATAAGGGGGCTTCACCGAAGGCCCCAGTGGCTGCTTTCGCACGCATTGGAACACACACTTCGGTGTGATTCCAGAAGGCTCGCTGCTCCTCTCACCCGCTCTGTGCCGCCGCGCATTTGTTTCTAATTATTTTCCAGGACCCTTGGCCTTAGAGCTACGCAGTTTGATTGAGCAGCGCTCTCATGCGACAAAGATTGCCGCGCCGCGCGCGCCATCCATATCACAGTGGCAGCTTGGAGCGAGTCTCGCTTTCCCGGCCAGCCAGGCCGTACATATCAACGACGACGTCCGCGACGTCATCATCCATATTGGAATCGAAGACCAGCGTCTTCCTGGTGATCTGCGTCACCCAGCTGCTGCGCAGCACGCACGCCAGCGTCCGTGACGCTAGCGCCGGCAGTAACGCCGACTACGCCCACCCTGCCAACTCCCACGCCAGCGTCAGTGACGCCAGCCAGCAGCAACGCCTACCATGCCTTCAACGCCAACTCCCACGCCAGCGTTAGCGACGCCAGCACCTACGCCCACAGCGCCTAACCTCAGAACTTTAGCGACGCCGCCAAGCTCGATTTCCCGTACCCCCAGAACTTCAGCGAAGCCGCCGAGTTCAATTTCACATCCTCCAAGAACTTCAGCGACGCCGCCGAGTTCGATTTCTCTTACCCCCAGAACATCAGCGACGCCGCCGAGTTCGATTTCCTTCACTCCCAGGACTTCAGCGAAGCCACAGAGTTCGACTTCCCTTACTCCGACTACCCTTTGCGAAGATGACGGGCATGTCTTACAGTTTCGGACAGTCAGTTATACCGACATGGAACGGGGATCCCTCGAAGTGGAGAGACTACAAGCAGGAGGTGAAGCTGTGGGAGCTCAGCGAGAACCTCTCAGTCACGCAGAGTCTCGCGTCGAAGCTCGTGCTCAGGCTCAGCGGGACTTCAAGAAGCGCAGCGTTGAAAATGACGGAAGAGCAGCTGCGCCCGGCAGCCGCAGCAGACATCGAGGACGCCGACGAGAAGAAACGCAACAGGAATCAGGTCGGCGTCGAGAATGTTCCACAGCATTTGGAGGCGAACCTGGGTCAGCTGAACCCCGCGCAGAAGGGCGAGACCCTCGAGAAGTTTTTCGAACCTACCCAGCATCACCGACGGCGAGGTGAACGAATGACGGACTGGCTCATCCGCTTCGAGACCGGCCTACATCAGCTACGCGAGAACGAGGTGGACCTCAACGCGCTGGGCGACGCGGCGGGATGGCCCCTGCTGCGAAACGCCGGTCTCACGGCCGAGCGCCGCGAGCGCGTCGTGGGCAACTTGCCCGAAGAACACTGCGGCTACCAGCGCATCCGTGGACAGCTGGAGCGGATGTCTCCGGACATCCACAATTCCGAGCGCCCCGCCCCGTCGCCGCCGAGGCCGCGGTGCAACCGGTCGCGCTCCCACGGCGGCTGGCGCAGCAACGCCCCCTCCAGCCGTGGAGGGCGATCTACTAACGTCGTCGACGAGCCCGCCGACGAGGGCGACGAGGAGCAAGAGGAGGGCGACGAGGACGAGGCCGACGCGCAGGACATCGTTCGCCAGGAGCTCGAGGCCTTCAGCGCCGAGCTCGCGTCCCCCGGCGCGGACGTCTCCGAGCTGTTCGACGGCGGCGACTCTGCCGAGTTCGAGGCCGCCGCGGCGGAGCTTGCCGCCACTCCCGAAGCCGCGGCCACCTTCGGGTCAGCCCGGGAGGCCAGGGCCGCGGCAAGTCGAACAAGTCCGCGCCGTCTCGCCGCCCGGCCAAGCTCCAGAGCCGGGTCGACCAGCGCAAGAAGACGTCGCAGTGCTGGGGCTGCGGCGAGACCAGGCGCTGGGCGGGAGACAAGGAGCGCCCCGCGCCGGGTGCTCGCAAGTTCGCGCCCATGGACGGCAAGTCCAGGGGCGGTGGGCGGGGGGGGGGCCGAGGAGGTCGCCCGCGGCGCCAGGCGCGCATCGCCGAGCAGGTCCACTTCGCGGACGAGGACATTGCCTTTCACCCGCAGGGACCTGCGTCGCCGCCCCCTGAGGCCAGCGTCTCAGAGCGGTTGATTCACCACTTGCCGAACGTGAGCGTCGCGATCGGCAACGGGAAGCCCGCGGGCGAAGGCGTCGGCGTGGTGGACGCCGCCTGCCTTGTCTGCGTCACGGGCAGGAAGTGGCACGACAACTACAAGGACATCCTCGCCAGGATGGGCCTCGCCGACCAGATACTCGAGGAGCACCATGATGAAATCTACAGGTTCGGCAACGGAGGCGGAGGCGCTCCCCCGAGCAAGCTGCGCGTCGACGCGCCGCTCGTGCTCTGCGGCCAGGCCGGCCGCGTCGTGTTCAGCGTCGCGGGCAGCCCCGCGCTTGGCCTGCTCATCGGCCGCGACTTCATACAGGCTTCCAAGATCGACATTTCTCTTTGGAAAGGCCAGATCCGCATCGGGAGCTCCACCCAGAAGCTCATGACGAGCGCCGCGGGCCACTCCGCGATAAAGTTGCAGCCAGAGGACTGGCAGGCCATCGAGGACGCTGGCGTGGAGCGACCTGCCAAGCCAGCCAGCCGACCGAAGGGGAGCGACGAACCTATGGTCAACGCTACGATCGGGCCCGGCACGCTGATTGATACGATTAACACGCTCGTCACGAAGAAGGAGCTAAAGGTCCCGAGGCGACTCCAGCCTCGTCGGCCGAAAGGGTCGCGGCTTGTGTCTGCCGTAGCTTCAGCTCTGGTTTGCTGCTCCACCGCAGCGCCAGCTCTGAGCCTCGCGTTGACGACGCTGTCGCAGATCACCTCCCCCACGACGTGCGTGGCCGAGCCGCTGCGGGACTGCGTCGCCTGCGGCGAGAAGACCTACGAGGTCTGCAGCCACCGTGGTTTCTGCTCGGACTGCGTCTTCGGCACGCCCGTGACGCTGGGCTACGACCAGGGGCCCGATGGCATCGCAGACGCAAGTCACGGACCCGAGGTCAACATCGCGGAGGAGGAGCAGCCACGCGTGCGCACGCTCAAGAAGGGGGCGAAGCCGCAGCTGATCGCAGGCAGGCGCTCGGTGCTCGCCATTGGAAAGAGCGGCATCCAGCCGCATCAAATCCGCCAGGCTTTGGTCACCAACCCGGCGAAATCTACGACCAGATCCAGCCCGACCCCCACGGCGAGCAGCACCGTGCTTTACGAGTGGTGCTGCAATCCGGACAGCCAGCTCAGTGCTACCTGGAGGAAGAAGGGAGGAGCTGCTGTCGGGTGCGGTCTTCCAGGCTACGACCTCTCAAGACGGTTCGTGGTCAACAAGCAGGAGGGCAGGATCAGATCCAACCTTGCCAGTGGTAAGAGTGAGCGAGTTCACGCTGCATTTCCTTGCCAGCCGCGGGCCTCACTACAGCGACTTGCCGTGAAGATCGACCCGAGTAAGATCCCGCAGCTCAAGAAGGATCGGGCCAAGTCCAAGCTCATGATCGGACTGCCCCTGCAGGCCACGTCCCGGCTGCGCAAGGAGTTCGGCACCCAGCTCGCCGTCTCGTTCGAGTGGCCGAGGTGCTGCGACGGATGGGGCCCCGACAAGAACTCGACCGCCAAGCAGCTGAAGGAGCAGCTCCCGCGAGTCAGACTTCGACGGCTGCGCGTTCGACCTCAAGGCGGAGAAGGGCATCCACGTCGAGAGGCCGTGGAGGATCGTCACCGACCACTACGGGTTCGACGACTCACTCAGGAGGTTCTACGATGGGTCGCATCCCCGCGCCGAGTCTCGCGGCAAGATCGCGATGAACAGCGGGAACTACGCGCACAAGCTCGCGAAGGTGTTGGCCGAACAACTGCAGCGACCAAACCGCCGACCCCTACGCGAAGCACACCCTACAGCGCGAAGGGCGAGCAGGAGGACGGTTCCAGCCGCCGCAGCCGCACAGGAACCAGTGCTCACGGCCGCGGAGGAGTGGGCGTTCAGGTCCGCCGTGATGCAGCTCCACGTGAACACATGGCACCCGTCCAACGACTCGCATGCCCGAGCAATCCGCGTGACAGGCGGATCGCAGAGATCCATGGAGATGGCTCTCAACCTCTACTGCGAGGTCTGCGCAGCACACCAACGGCCACTACCACACCTGCCGGGAAGGATCATATTGGACAGGGATTTCAACGACTCCATCGGAGTGGACCTCTTGACCCTGGCCGACTACGCGGGCAACCAGCTGATCTACTAGTGGTCGACCTGGCCTCGGGTTTTACGATATGCGGCACGGTTGCATCAAGGCGCCCACCATCTGCATTCGCTCGACTGCTGCAGATTTGGATCACGCCTTTCGGCGCGCCTCAACGCGTCATATTTGATGGAGGAGGCGAGTTCGAGCGAGAATTCTCCTGGGAGTTGGAGGACATGGGTTGTCGTCTGATGACCACCTCTGCGGCTGCGCCGCAGCAGACTGCCACCGTGGAGCGACATGGGGGCATGTGGAAGGTGCTCGCGAGGAAGCTGATCGACCAGTTTAGCATCAGGTTCGACCAGCCCGAGAACGCCCACAAGGTCCAATGGCTGATCGCCTCCGTGTGCTGGGCCATGCGCAGCCAGGTCAACTCCACGGGCTACTCGCCGTCGCAGTGGGTGCTCGGGCGAGGCCTTCGGCTTCCCTGCTGCTTGCTGGACAACGCGGGCAGGCTTTCCCTGCGCGAGCGCATCGTGTCCGACAAGCCGTTCTCAGAGAGGATCGCCATCGTGAAGGCCGCGCAGATCTCCGCGCAGCAGCTGAGATTCAACCAGTCCCTCTCTAGAACGCTGCTGGCCCAATCTCGGGCAGATGGAGCCCAGCACGCCGCGGCGACGTCTACCAGACTGGCGACCAGGTGTACTACTGGAGGGGCAACGGCAAGCCGGAGCGAGAATGGGCTTTGCAGTGGCACGGGCGCGGCGTCATCATCGGGCTCGAGGGCACCTCGAAAGTCTGGGTCAGCCACCGCTCCACGACCGTGAAGGTCAACCGTGGACACCAACGCCACGCCGCGGCATCGGAACTCGTGCCGCGGGGACAAGCGCTGAACGCGCTGAACGGCAGCCAGCCGCCCGGGCCACCACTAGGCGCCCCGCCAGGGACCTCAGGGCCCGCAACTCCCCCAGATCCTGGACGAGGCGGCGGCGGCGCAGGCGGTGGGCCCCCACCGCCTGGCCACGATGGAGGACGTGATGGCCCCGTGCCGACGCGAGACGACGAGGGCACCTTCCTCGACTTCTCGGGTCCTACACCTCAGAGCGACCCCGCAGCGAATGGCAGCCTCCACCACCAGCGCTACCAGCGCCAGACCAGCAGCCAGCCACCCAGGCGCACATCTTCGGAAACATCGAGAACACCGCAGCGAACCAGCGCGCCCATCAGTGCGCCGAACGGCTGGCACGCAAACAAGGAGACGGTGATTTCACAGCCAGTGGAGGAGCTAGCGGCAGCGGAGGAGCAGCCTCACCGCCGTCGGGAGGAGACGCGGTGCAGCCGCCGGCGGCGCCGCCCCCTGCGGCGCCCGCCATGGGTTCAGGCGCTGCTGCCGCTCCTGACGCCGCCGATCATCCTGCTGCCCCTGCCGCCGCAGATTGTCATCAACATGCTGAACCCGCGCCTCAGGGCCCGGTCGACGACGCCGAGGACGACGGGAAGTCCGACAGCTCCGGATCGGACATGATTCGGGAAAGGCAAAGGGCCGCGGAGGAGCAGTCTCGACAGGAGACAGTGGCAAGGCGCCCACTGGACACCGAGAAGCAGCGCGGCACGAAGGCACAGCGACAGGTTCAACCAAATCCGCACCGCATGCTCTTCGACGCGACCGCGAGCCCGACCCGCCCGAGAGCGCAGCCAAGCACAAGGATTTTGTGGACGATTTGCCCAAGTGCTTCAAGAGGCCGAAGGACACGAACAGGGTCGACCTCTACTTGGACAACCACTTCCAGAAGCACGCGGACGAGCTCTACGCAAGTACACGACTCCGTGACGCACTGCTCACGGGCAACGAGACCGCCAAGGAACTCAAGCACGACGCCTTGAGCGCCTCCGAGAAGAAGAACAGGGACGCCGCCATGGAGACCGAGTGGTCCAAGTGGACGGAGTTCGGTGCCTACAAGAAGCTCCCGCCCAGGGATCTGAAGGAGCTCCTGCGGCGCAACCCTGGCATCCACCCCGCGGGCGCACGCTGGGTGCTGACCAGCAAGGGCCAGAACGTCACGAAGGCCCGTCTGGTCGCGCAGGGCTGCCAGGGGGACAAATCACAGATCAGGACGGACGCGCCTGCGGGGTCAAGGGACGCGCTGTGCCTTACCCTGGCCGCCGCGGCCCAGAAGAACTGGGACATCTCGTCCTGCGACGTGATGGCGTCCTACCTGCAGTCGGGGAAAATCGAGAGGCTGCTGCCCCTGCGCGCGCCGGCCAAGAACCCGCTGCCGGGGGCGCAGCCTGGCGAGATCGCGACGGCCGCAGGCGCGATCTACGGGGCGCGCGACGCCGGGAGGCAGTGGCACCTCTACGCCCAGAAGGTCTTTACCGAACGCGGCCTCGTAGAGAGCAAGCTCGAGAAGGGCGTTTACTATTTTTGCGACGAAGGTGGGCTCGCCGCGGTTATCCATTCCCACTTGGGCGAATTCTTGATCGCCCAGCGCAACAACTCCACCAAAGGGAAGTCCACCATTGCATCGCTGGGGAAGAAGCTAGCTACACCTCAGGCAGGTCGACGGGGTCATCAAGCACTGTTGACGTGCAATCACTAAGCTCGACGACGAGTTCCGGGTGACCCAGGCTACCGCCGCCTCGCAGGTGGTCTACATCGACCCGAAGGCCCCGAAGGGCCGCAATGCCGAGGATCGGTTCACCGCCGCCGAGGTGACGAGCTACCGCCACACGCTCGGGCAGCTGCTATGGCTCGCAGTTATTAATTTCTGTTCGCAGTGAGTTGTCCACTCCACTACTCGCGCAAACATCCACCCACCCACCCGCAACTTGGTTTGCAAAATCTCTTAAGACCGTGACGGTGGGTACCACGTCGCACTTGGCAACAACAGCGACGCCGACGACGACGGCGTCAACGACGATGACGACGCCGCCGACAACGACTACGACGACGCCGACGACGCCTCCGACGACTTCGACGACGCCGACAACGACGACGACGACGACGACACCGACGACGACGACGACGACACCGACGCCGACGACGACGATGACAACGACGACGACGACGCCGCCGACGACGACGACGATAACGACGACACCGACGACGACGACGACGTCAACGACGCCGACGACGACGACGGCGGCGACGACGACGACGCCGACGTCGATGACGACGAAGACGACGACGACGCCGACGCCCATGACGACGACGAAGACGACGACGACGTCGCCAACGAAGACAACGAGGAAGGAGGGAGGACGACGACGGCGACAACGACGACAACGACGAGGGAGGAGGGAGGACGGCGACGACGCGAACGACGAAGAAGGAGGAAGGACGGCGACGCCGACGACGGCAACGACGAGGGAGGAGGGAAGACGACGACGACGAACGACGACGACGACGACGACGCGACGAAATAGGAGGGACGACGACGAGACGCCGACGACGGACGACGACGACGACGAGGGAGGAGGAGGAAGGACGACCACGGCGACAAAGACGACGGAAACGACCACGACGCCAAAGAGGACGACGACGACGAACACGAGCAAAAAACAGAGGACGACGTAGGCGACGACGACGACGACGAGGACGGCGACGACGACGACGACGACGCAAGAGCGCGCGCACGTTTTAGTTGAAAATCCGTGTTGCGAAACCTTGTTTTTGTATGTTGTTGGGACGCGCGATTTTGAAATCCTTCCGAAACCGATAGGTTTTGAAGGTTTCCGGCGTGCGCGCGCGACGACGCGCGCGCCTGCACTTCGTCCCATTTTTTCCATGGGATTCTCGCGACGGCGCACGCGCAAGGGCGTTCGACAGATTTCGACATGAGCGCGCGCGAAGCCCGTTTGGTAGCATTTTGTGAAAAGTAGTTTTTTTTTTTTTTTTTTTTTTTTTTTTTATATATATATATATATATATATAAAAAACGATGGTTTTTCTTAAGATTTCGCAAGAGCTTTCGCGGAAGCTGTTTTAGCAACTCTGCGTTGCGAAACCTTTTTTTTTTTGTGTGTGCGTGTGTGTGTGTGTGTGTGCGTGTGTGTGTGTGTGTTTTTGGAAACTCGATTGCGAAATCCTTCCGGCACCGAAGGTGTTTGAAGGATTTCGGCATGCGCGCGACGACGCGCGCGCGTGCACTTCGCTTCACTTGTTGCAAGGGATTCGTGAAAAGTGTTATGTTAGAACAAAAAATGTCACCGCATAGTGTTTTTTGGTTGGTTACAAGGGGAGTTCAGGGGGGGGAACCGGCCTAGCTGGGATGGTTTGATTTCATATTTAGGATGGACGATTGCGCAGAACATAAATATGAAATCATACTATCCCAGGGGGGGGGGCGATAAGTCCGGGGGGGGGGGGGGGGGGTAGAGTCTATTCTTTTTGTAGAAAGGAAAACCCAGACCCGGGTGGTCATCGCCTGCTTGGTGAGCTTTGCAGCCCGCCGCGCCAACGTCGCCACCGTGGCCGACGCGAAGGCCCTGAGCACGACCGTCGCCTACGTGCACTCGACCTCGAACTTCGCGATCGTGCTGAAGCGCAAGCTCGTCGATCTGATGGCGGCCACAGCCGCGTGCTTCAGCGACGCTGCGTTCGCCGACGTGGACGGGGACAAGAGCCAGTGGGGCATGGTGATGGGGCTCACTCACCGCCCGCGCGACGTCGCCAGCGGCCGCTGCGACCTTTGCCTACCCGTGGCCTGGCACTCGGGCACGGTCAAGAGGTCGGTGAAGTCGACCCTCGCTGCCGAGGGCTACGCGACCTTCGAGGGATCGGAGACCAACACCTGGTTCCGCCAGCTGCTGGCCGAGGCCTACAACCCCAAGATGGCGTTCAAGCAGATTGACGTCCTCGCCGACAAGCGCCCCGGAGAGATCTACAGCGACAGCAAGGGTCTCGTGACGCACATCGCTTCTGATCTGGGCCAGTCTACCGGCAAGCGATTCCGCATCGTCGCCTCCATGATCAAGGAGGCCGTGCACCCCAACAGCGCATTCAAGCTCAGCTGGATTCCGACCTGGGCCCTGGTCGCGGACGCCTTGACCAAGGCGATGGAAGCGGGCGCCCTGCTGGCCTTCTGCGGGGCCCGCAAGCACAGCTACGGGACCCAGCAGCCGCGTGCCGCCATGCTCGCCTCAGTCCTGTTTACCTGCCTCGGCCAGGTCAGGGACAGCCTGCGCCTACGCCGACGGTGCCGGACTACAGCTTCTACATCTGCCTGCTGACGTTCACGCTGGTTCTCGGCATGACTATCGGTTTCGGCATCTTCATGACGCTCTGGACGATCATGAGGCTTAACAACATGATCGCAACCGAGGAGCACGTCGCCGAGGCGAAGGCAATGGGCGAGCGTCCCGGCTGGGGCGGCCGCATGATTGGCCGGCGCCGTAGCATTCCAGCTACAGTCCCCGAGGATCGTGACCACGACGGCGACATCGCGATGCACCCCTCGGATGGACACAGCAGTGCGCAGGCGTCGAGCACATCAGCATCGGCTTCGGGCGTTTCTTTCGGACACCACCCATCGCAGCCGCCGATGTCAGCGCCGCCGCCGCCACTGCTGCCGCCAAAACCACCGCCTGCCATCGCGCCACCTACCGCAACATCAGCACGATCGAGGTCAGCGAGATCTCAGAGTTCGGTTTCAGCCCCTACCTCGCCGAGCATAGTCACCGCATCGAGTTCATCGAGTTCAGTATCTGCGAGTGTGGTTTCGTGGAACGGTTCCTCACCGACAGCACTATGGAACGAGATGGTCAACTGCGTGCCCGCCGCCCCCCGCAATAATTCAGAATCGGGTATGCCCCGCATGGCGTCTGCGTTGCCTGCAAGACCTGCAAGAAGCACTCGCCATGGTTTTCCCGGTTCTACAGGAACAACAATCCCTATTTCACGGACTTTCCCGAAGGCGCGATGAATGATCACATGGGCCATTGGAGGAGATTTACCGGCAGAGACTTCTGGCGCGGACCTGACCTGGTGGACAAACCGACGAAGCCCAAGAAGGACATATTAATCCCGCTTGGTATCCGGGCGGCAGGTTGGCCGGTCGAACCAGCTAATATATTGTTGCCGTTGCTATAGACGGTCGCCTCTTGCGACCCCGCTTACGCAAGTCCGCATTGCTGCTCCGTTTTTCGCACCCGGCTAGAAGTTTACGTGAGTCCACATTGCTGCTGAGTGTCCACGCCTGGCTGAAGACTTACACGTAAATCCGCATTTAGAGAAGCTTCATTCAGCGCGCGCAGTTGTTGCCAAAATTTGATGGCGATCGCGCCCATTCAGATCTTATCTCGATGAGATTTTTTTGGGAGTTCTGTCGCTTCGTGATCGAACTCCTGCAAATGTTGCCTGGTTTTGATTATAGCGCCGGCGGCGCTGAGAGCTGGCGAGAATACCCCGCGGGTCGCGCGTAGTGCATCCGCTTAAGTGCCCCGAGGGCTGCCTGCAATGCAAGCCGCGTCGAGCCGTTTGCTCGCCTTCTGCCAGCACGCATGGCGCCGGGCTTATATGCCCGGCTGCTCTGGCGCCTCAGCCTCGTGCGCCCGCGCGCCGTGCGGGGGGGGTGTGATTCCAGAAGACTCGCTGCTCTTCTCACCCGCTCTCTGCCGCCGCCCATTTGGCTCTAATCATTTCCCAGGGCCCTTGGCCTTAGAGCGACGCAGTTTGATTGAGCAGCGCTCTCAGACGACAAAGATTGCCGCGCCGCGCGCGCCATGCATATCACATTCGGCACACCCCTGGAAGTTTCGCGGCCCCATAGGGAGCTGCGCCGAAAGCCCCAGCGCCACCGCCCGCACGCATCACCCACTCCCATTTCTGCACACCCCTTCACGCGCTTCGTGGCCCCATGAGAAGCTCCACCGAAGGCCCCAATGCCGCCGCCCGCATGCGTCACCCACGCACATTTCGGCACACCCCTCACACGCTTCGTGGCCCCATAGGGAGCTCCACCGAAGGCCCCAGTGCCACCGCCCGCACGCCCGCACGTTTCGTGGCCCCATAGGGAGCACCACCGACGGCCGCAGTGCCACCGCCCGCATGCGCCACCCCCTTGTCGGCACACCCTTTCACACGCTTCGAGGCCCCAAAAAGAGCTCCATCAAAGGCCCCAGTGCCACCGCCCGCATGCGTCACCCACAGCCATGTCGGCACACCCCTTCACGCGCTTCGTGGCCCCATAAGGAGCTGAAAGAAGGCCCCGGTGCCGCCGACCGCGTGCACCACCCATTCCGGCACACCCCTCATTCGTTTTGTGGCCCCGTAGTGAGCTCCACCGAAGGCCCCGGTGCCACCGCCCGCGTGCGTCACCCACACACATTTCGGCACGCTCCTCACACGCTTCGTGGCCTCATGGGAAGCTCCACCGAAGGCCCCAATGCCACCGCCCGCATGCGTCATCCACGCACATTTCGCCCCACTGGCACCTCCCGCATGCGTCACCCCCCACCCAGTACAGCGTGTCGTGGCGAAGGCCCCAGTGGCACCGCCCGTACGCGTCACACCCAGCCAACACAGCGCCTCGTGGCCCCATAGGGGAGCTCCACCGAAGGCCCCAGCACCACCGCCCTCATGCGTCACGCACACCGCTTTTCGGCACACCCATCACACGCTTCGTGGCCCCATAGGAGCTCCAACGATGGCCCGGGTGCCACTGCCCGCGTGCGCCACCCATTCCAGCACACCCCTCATTCGTTTTGTGGCCCCATGGGGAGCGCCACCGAAAGCGCCAGTGGTTGCGTTCGCATGCGCCCACCGCAACAATTTCGGCACCCCCTCTCACACGTGTCGCGGCCCCATTGGGAGCTCCACCGAAGGCGCCAGTGGCTGCGTTCGCATGCGCCCACAGCACCCATTTCGGCACACCCACTTCACGCTTCGCTGCCCCATAGGGAGCTCCACCGACGGCCCCAGTGGCTGCATTCACATGCGCCCACCGCATGTATTTCGGCACACCTCTCACGGGGTTCGTGGCCCCATACAGCCGGCCCGGATTAGTAGGTCGACCCTGCCAAGTCAAGGGTACTCCTGTGTCCTGTGTCTCGCAACCCATGCCTTTTACACTGCTGTGGCAATGTGGCCCTCGGAAGGGTCTTGTATCCTCTCGCGTGTCCTGTTCAATCAAGTCCGACTCTGGGGAATTCCACCGACGGCCCCAGTGGCTGCTTTCGCATGCGCCCACTGGACAAATTTTGGTACACCCCTCGCACGTATCGTGGCCCTATAGGGAGCTCCCCATAATGCGGTGCATACAACGACGGTGCTCACAACTGCATATGGGCTTGTTTTTGCACAAGTTTTTGTTGTTTTTGTTTTGTTGTTTTGTTTTTTTTTTTCTCTCTCTCTCTCTATCTGTCTGTGTGTTTCTCTCTCTCTCTCTCTCTCTTTATTTGTTGTTTCTCTCTCTCTCGTTCTCTCTTTCTCTCTCTCTCTCTCTCTCTCTCTATATATATATATACACAAGACTGCAGTGGCGCTTCGCGCCATGCACCTCGGTCCTGGAAGTGTGGTACGCAAGCGAAATTGCAGGAAGGCCAAGCCGACAATTTAGCGATAACTCCTTGTTGCCTTGTTCGGCATCCCCGCTATAATAATGTGATTCGTTATCCTTCCTCCATGCTTCTTTTCTTCATTTTCGCCATACCCTGCGCATTCTCCCCATCCTCCTCAGCTCTTTATTGCGGAGGCTCCTCCTTGGAGAGCCTCTGGGGGCCTCACAAAAGTTGTTTCAGGCTTTCTTAATGCTTTCAGGAGACCTCCTGGGTGTATTCTGGGGGCCTCTGGGGGCTTCCTCGGGCCACCCTGCCTCCAACCGCGGTCTCCCTGAACGACCGGGTCACGATTTGGAATGCTTCGGAGGGTGTCTAGGGGCCATCTTGGGCCGCCATGGGGCTCCCTGAGGGTCATCTTGGACCCGTGTTGTGCCGTTTTGGGGCTCTCTCGGACTGCCTGGAAGCCCTTTCGGATGATTGTGGGGCGATTTTGGAGCCTCCCGGGCGGCTTCGGACGCCCAGAAGACCGCCGTCTTGGAGCGTCGGGAAGCCGAAAAGAGGAGAACCCCAAAATTCACCAAAAACCCATAGAAAACTCATGAGTTTTGCCTCTTGGGGCCTTCTTGGGAGTGCTATTGGAGGCCTCTTTGGGGCCGTCCTGGAGGCCTCTTGGACCATCTTGAGGTCACGTCGGTCACTCTTGGAGCGCTCTTGTGCTGTCTTGGGGGTCTCTGGGACGTCTCCGATAACCCCCCTGATCGCCCCAGGTGTGCTGCGAAGGCTTGTCAAAACGCCCTGCAAAGCCCGGGGGGCCGCTTCGAGGCCCGTCCAGAGGGTTCCAAAGCCCCAGATCCTGGGAGTCCGGTTTTGGGGATGGGGGGGTGACGGGTTTTCCCCCCGCCCGGGCTTGTAAAATCAAAGGCAGCAGCGTGGAATAGGGATTCCCCGCTGCAGTGTCCCGGCGGAGAACCGCGGGCCACGCGGGGGCTCGTCGTCGGGCCCTCCGCCAGTGGCTCCTCCTTCTTCTCCTTGTCGTCCCCCGCCCCCTGCCCCCCCCCAGCCCATCCCCCTGCTGTTGCTCAGTCTTCCTCCTCGCCCTCGTCGTCGTCGTCGTCGTCCTGGTCGTCGTCGTCGTCGTCGTCGTCGTCGTCGTCGTCGTCGTCGTCGTCCCCCTCCTCCTCGGCATCCATTTCCACCCCCTAATTGTCCTCCTCCTCCTCCTCCTCCTCCTCCTCCTCCTCGGCATCCGTCTCCTCTTCCTCATTGTCCTCCTCCCCCTCCTCACCATCCTCCTCCTCCTCCCCCTCCACTTCCTTCCTCCTCGCCATCCTCGTCCTCGCACTCGCCCTAGCCCTCCGCGGGCGCTTTGAAATGTGTCGCCGGGTTGCGGTTGCGGTTGCGCGCTCCCGCGGGCGCTTTGAAATGTGTCGC
Source organism: Prorocentrum cordatum (assembly GCA_963575745.1). NCBI lineage: Eukaryota > Dinophyceae > Prorocentrales > Prorocentraceae > Prorocentrum > Prorocentrum cordatum. Next base: position 1,815,660 of record CAUYUJ010008890.1, read on the forward strand.
CCGGTTGCGGTTGCGGTTGAGCGCCCGCGGGCGCTTTGAAATGTGTCGCCCGGTTGCGGTTGCGGTTGCGGTTGCGCGCTCCCGCGGGCGCTTTGAAATGTGTCGCCCGGTTGCGGTTGCGGTTGCGCGCCCGCGGGCGCTTTGAAATGTGTCGCCCGGTTGCGGTTGCGGTTGCGGTTGCGCGCTCCCGCGGGCGCTTTGAAATGTGTCGCCCGGTTGCGGTTGCGGTTGCGCGCCCGCGGGCGCTTTGAAATGTGTCGCCCGGTTGCGGTTGCGGTTGCGGTTGCGCGCTCCCGCGGGCGCTTTGAAATGTGTCGCCCGGTTGCGGTTGCGGTTGCGCGCCCGCGGGCGCTTTGAAATGTGT
>CAUYUJ010008890.1:1821023-1826023 GCA_963575745.1 Prorocentrum cordatum
CCTGGGTTCCATCCCCGCCGTCATGGGTCCCCGCTCGGCGGGTCCTGGGAGCCCCGGAGGGGGTTCAGCACTAGAGGAGGGGGGAAGAATCGTAGGGTCAGCCGGCGACGCCATAGCTCCTGGTGGGGTCTCCTCGAGGCGCTGCCGCTTCACCTCGGGAGGGCAACTCCCGGCGCGCTGCATTCGGATGCAGTGTGGAACGTAGGCAGGCTGCTCCAGCCTTCCCCCCGAGGGCGAGCGGGAGGACCGGGGGGAGAAAGAGCCGAGGGAGAGGGAGGGGGAGGAGACGGAAGAGGAGAGAGGCGAGGGGAGAGGACAGGAGGAGGGGAGAGCGTGGACAGAGGGGCAGATCGGGACGTCCTGGACGATCCCTGTCTCGGGAGACCCACATCGCTCTGGGAGCCCCCTCGGGGCGAGGGAAGCTCGGTCGGAGGCTCCGAACGCTCCTCGGACTTGGGAATAGAAGCAAGCCTAGAGGGGGGTTGAGCTATGGTCGATCCAGCTCGAGAGTGGGCTCCTCGACCCAGAATGGGTGGGCCCAAGACGGAGGGAGCGGGTCGAGAGCTCTCCGGGTTCTCCTCCCTGGGCTCGATCCCCACTCCTGGAACGCGTGGTCCCGGGTCCACCTTGGGCTGGGAGGGCTCATCCCAGGCTTCATCGGGGGGCGACACCTCTCGTTGGACGTCCACTGCGGACACCCTGCGGGTACGAGCAGCTTGTAGCAGCTCCTGCCACTGGGGATCGCGAGCCAACTGCAGTCCATATTCCTCCTCTGGGCTCGCCAACCGAACCTGCTCAACACTACATTTCCAGAGACGGGCTCTGACCGCGACCCAGACGGTCCCCCCCTCACTCAAAACCACAACTCCTGGACCGGTCCAACCGTCCCTGCGACGGCCTAAAGCGTCCGATCGAGAGGACATCCGAGAGAAGTGACGCCAAACGAACACCCACTGGCCGGGAGTAAAGGTCCGGGCTCCTGGGGTCTGGGCCCTGGAGGCCCGGCTAATCTTGTCGCGCGCCGTGACCTCCATGGCCAGTCGCCTGGCCGCCTCCCGAACGGCCTGGGCCCGAGCGAACTCGGCTCCGGCCTCGTCTTGCTCAGAAGTCGGTCGCAAGGAGTCCTGCCAGCCCGGGAGTCCTCTGTGGTCGTCAGAGAGAAGATCGTGAGGAAGGCGCGGGTTCTCACCAAACACCAACTGGAGAGGGGAGAACCCTCCACGATGCCAGAACCTATTTCTGTGGGCGACCATCTCCGTGATGAGGTCTTCGAGCTCCTGAACATCGGCTGGCAGAAACGATCCAGCTTCGAGTTCGGCCCTCACACGTTCCTTGACCCAACCCCCATGACGCTCCACGCGGCCATTCTGCCACGGAGAGTCCGCGTCACAAACGTGGTGACACACACCCCACTGTTTCATTCCTCTCGCGAATCGTGCTCCGAACTCGGACCCTCCGTCCGAGATGAGAAAATGGGGGGCTCCCAGCGGTCTGATCCAAGCTCGCAGGAAGGCGGACCAGACAGTAGTGGACCGGGCATTTTCCAATCGCACCACCACCTGGAGATTAGAGCCGTGGTCGACCACGTTAAGAAAAGGGCCACGTGACACCTTGGAACTCAAGATAAAACAGGTCCACCCCAACTATGTGGTTGAACCGAAAGGTGCGGGGAAGGGCCACTCGACGATGCACTCCCGCTCGAGACCTCTCCTCACACTCCGAGCACCTGAAGTGGCGTCGGATCCAGTGGACCAGGTGCCTCTTGGCGCCTCCGGCCCTCAGGACTCAGACAAACCTGCGGACGTCCGGATGTCCCATGTTCACATGTAACTTGAAGAGCAATCGTTTCTCATCTTCTGAGGGCTCCGGCTCTTCCAACTTGCCACCTCCCTTGGCCTCCTGAGGCCCTCGAGTTTCCAGCTCGTCGCCGCTGTCCTCATCAGAGCCCTCGTGCTCCCCCACTTCCTCGGCTTTCTCAGGGTAGCCTTCCACCAGTTCCGCCCAAGTGGTGGGTGTCTTGTCTGCCGCCCCGCTCCATTGCTCGGCGACGGCTCGGCTCACTAGCTGCACGAAACGAGGAGGGTACCTCCCAGCCTTGGTGGTGATGGCCCCTCCCTCGAGCACTGCGTGCTCGTGACCCCCCGTGCACCACTTGCCGTCGAGCCGCCTAAGCAGATGGGGATGATTCGACAGGATTCCAGTAGGCTTCTTGTTAAGCCCCCGGTCGTCAACCTGAAGCCCGAAACGACACATGTCTATGCGCAGCCTTCGCACCCCGGGAAGGGATGTCACGTGCTCGACAACCATGGAGGGCCACGAAGTCGCGTAAAGCGGATGTTCGAAAGCAAAGAATCGGCCGTGCTTCACCTGATAGGTTGCGATTTCCATGCGCAGGATCAGATCGCGAAGTCCGTCCGAGACCATGCGATCCCACTCGCCGGGATTCATTCGATCGCGGTTGAGTCGGTTGATTGCGGGGAAAAAGCCTTGCATTCGGAACATAACCATATCATTTCAGGCTCCTCGGTCTGAATATATGTCCACAGAGCCGTGACGTCCTTCCCCCGAGAGGAATCGCAACCCAAACGTCGATCCCAGCTGGACCGATCTCCCACGGGAGCCCCGGCCCGAGACACCGCGGGAGCAATCCTGGGAGGAGAGAAAATTTCGATAAAGGCGTTACGAGAGCGGGCCCTCACGGGGAAGGCTTCGAGCGGGAGCTCTTCTGACCCGGAAACCAACCCGGCTTGCAGAGACAGTTCCTCCACAGCTCTCCTGACCTGGGATCCGCACGCAACCTCGTGATCATCATTATACGAGTCCCCATCGAGCCAGTCCAGGCTCCAAGGCTCCTGCAGTCCTCGAGAGGCTTCACTGTGCCTCTCCGACGCACCTAACGTGCCAGAAGAAGCTGCACCCTCGGTCGTGAGACTCGTAGCGCAGAGTCCTCGAAGGGTCTTCACACCTTCGGGACCAGGGAAGTCAAAGAAATCTTCGCTTAAATCTCCGAAGCGTCGCTCAAAACCTCCCAGCTCGGATGAACCTCGAGCTCCTCTGGGATGGTGTACAGCTCTACTGGGTCGCCTGGAGCTGTCGCCGATAAACTCGCCTCGGGGCCCGTAGTCGTAGTCGCAGTCGGCCCTTCACCGTCCTGTCGACTCGACTCGTTGTTGGGCGGCGGTGGCGGAGGGGGCGGCGGCTGCCCGCTCTCCGAGGAGCCTCCGCTCCCGGGCCAACCCGCGCTCGCCTCCATGACCCCGGCCTGGCCGAACCAGTGGTTCATCGGAGACTGAAACGGCGCAGGCTCCGCCGCAACCTGTGCACTCACCGTCTGCGCGATCCCAGCCAGAACCGAGCCCAGCTGTATCATCATCTGGCCGAGTTGGCCCACCGAGTACTCCACGTTCGTCAGCGTCGAGCCGATCGCCTGGATCTGCTCCTGCATCGTGTCGAGGTTCTCCCCGAAATCCTCGAAGGCGGTGAGCATCTTGCGGATCTGCATTACCTGTTGAAAGATTTGCTGCAGCCCCTCGGTGGTCTGGGTAGGCTGCTGCTCGGCCATCGTGATGACCTCCACCATCCGATCGATCACCTCGCGGGCTTGTCCCAAAGCACGGACTCCCTCTGGCATGGACTCCAGCTGCCAGTGCAGACTCTGAAGAAGAGTGTTCAGGGAGTTCACCGTCGTGAGGGCTGCACCTCCGGCCCGGAAGTTCGGATCGTTCTGAAGGATGTCGACTGCCTTCTGAACACTGCTGGCCGCGGCACGCGCAGCCTCCGCTGCCGAGGGAGCGGACGGAACACCACTTCCCGCCTGGCCCCGCGGCACCCAGGTCAGGCGCTCCCCGCAGATGTTACACTTGGAACCTCCGCCGTGCTGGTTCCCGTAGTACTTCATCGCGTGCTGCGGGTGCTGGCAGTCGTTCGGGTGGACAGGTGGCGGCTTGCTGGGTGCCGCCGGCCCGTGCAGCGTGGAGGCCGTGGGAGCGGTCGAAGGAGGAGCCTTCACTGGAGGCTGGCACGGGGCGATCGGTGCGTGCTGTGGGAGCCGCCCTCGCCGCGGCCGCAGCCGCCCTGGCCGCTGCTCGGAGCTCCCCGGCCCTGGCTGCCACGACCTGGGCCGATGGCCCCGCCTCGGGTCCCGGGGGCACTGGGATCACCGCCGCTGCCGCTGCCATCGCCGCGGCCGCTTGCTGCTGCTCGAGCGTCAGCGGCACGGTCGCCATGGCTGGTCCCAGCTGTTGGACTGGGGGCTGCCAGCCAGGCGGCGGTCCCGGCGGCAGAGGAGGTCGATCGACCATCCGTGGAGCCGATCCAAGCGCGTTCCGGACGGTCTTCGCGGGAACGCGCTGGAATGACCACGCGCTGCGGTTTCCCAGGCCAACGTCCTCGGACGTGGGCGCCCTGCCACGAGCGCGTTCCGGGAAGATGCTCCCGGCACGCGCTGAAAAGATATGGCCACATCTCGGGGACGTTCCCGGCACCGCTGCCCCAGCCTTTCCGGGCAGCCTCCACAGCGCTCCAGGAGCGCCCAAGACGCCCCCCAGGAGCCCCCAGAATGCGAAAGGATGGCCCAAGAGGCTCCCGAGCAGCCCAAGTCAGCCGACGGCTCTCGAGGCTCCCAGGTGGCCTCCAAGAGACCCCAAGAAGTCTGATAAGTATCACGGTACGGCCCGAAGAGGCCAAAGTCGCACATGTTCAATGGTCTTTTCAATGTTTTTGGCGTCTCGCGTTTTCGAGCTTCCAACGGTCCAAGAGCGCCGAAGAACCTCCATGGGGGTACCGGGGCTCATTTTCCATGTGTTTTGAAAGGGTTTCCGCGTCCTGGGCCTCGGAGGCCGCCGCCTCCGACCCCCCATGGGAGGACGGGGCGGCCGGGGAGGTCCAAAATAGTTCAGGAGGGTCTCCAGAGGCTCCCAACTTGGGAGTCCCAAGACGGCCCAAGCGGGCCCCGAGTCGCCGAAAGACCGCTCCAGGACGCCCAAGATAGGCCCAAGACG
>CAUYUJ010008890.1:1831023-1851023 GCA_963575745.1 Prorocentrum cordatum
GTTCCCCCGCCCAGTGCAGCGCTTCGTGGCCCGATAGGGAGCTCCACCGAAGGCCCCAGTGGCGGTGTTCGCATGCGTTCCCCCCGCCCAGCACATCGTTTCGTTGCCTTATGGGCGGCTGGACTCGCATGCGTTCCCCCCGCCCAATGCATTGTTTCGTTGCCCCATAGGGAGCTCATCGAAGGCCCCAGTGGCAGCCCCGCCCCACTGCGGCGCACCCCATCACACTTTTCGCGTACCCGTAGTGCGCTCCGCCTAAAGCAACAGTGGCAGCGCCTTTATAGCGGCCCCGCCCCACATCGGCACACCCTTCGCATGTTTCATGGCCCCATGGGGAAATCCCCTTAAGGCGATACCCGCAACGACGGTATCCACAACTGCATATGGTTGGGCCCTTCGCCAGGATAATTGCTCTCTCGCCTTTTCGCTACCGATCGGACTCTGTTACTTCCAGATGGCTCCCACACCGTCCGAAACACCCCCAAGAGATTCCCAACACGGGTTCAAGACGGCCAAAGTCCGAGACGGCCCCAGGACAGCCCAAGATGCCCCCCCAAGGCTCCAAGATGTTTTCAAGAGGGCCCAAAGAGAGCTCCTCGAAGGCCCCGGGAGGCCCCCAGAGCCTCCTGAGAGGCTCCCTGAACGCTCTCGGCGCCAAGATGGCCCCAAGAGGCCCCCGGAGGCTCCCAAGAGGCCTCCAAAAAGCCCCCAAGAGGTCCCCAGGATAGCCCTACTAGGCAACCGTGAGGCCCCCTAGCGGCCCTCGAGAGTGGCCCAGGAGGCCGCCAGAGTGCCCGCACAAGACCTCCAAGCAGGCCACATCAGTCAAACATCAAAAGGAATCCCAACGTGTGTGGTTCCAAGATGGCCTTGGAGGCCCCAGTCGTCCCGACGAGAGTTGCAAGATTCTTGCCCAAGGGAAGCCCAGGACGGCCGCGAATACCAAGCCTCAGTGCGACTTCAGTTGCCAACAGGGGGCTTCCAAGCCAAGGAACCGATCATCCGGACACGGCCCCTCTGGCGCGCTATACGGTTGGCCCCAAGGCAAGTAGAAGATGAACGCGCGCGAGGATTGTAATATGTATGTGTGTACGTATGTGTGTATGTATGTTTGTATGTGTGTATGCATGTCGGTCGGTCTGTAGTTATGAATGCATGTGTATATGTGTGTATGTGGATGTATATGGGCATATACAGGTATATATGTGTTCGGAAATGTATAAGTATATGTTTGTGTACGTGCATATGTGTGTGTATATGTATGCGTACACGTTTATGTATACGCGCGTAGGTATACGTGGGTGTATATGTATTTGCATATGTGAGCGCATATGTGTATGCGTGTATGCGTATACTCGTAATGCTTATGTACTACAAACGTATGTTTATGTGTATACTATATGTGTACATACGAACATGTCGATGCACTCAGTTGCATACGTAGGTGTAGATGCATGGGTGCATGTCTATGTATATGTAAACGCACATGTGTACACATGTATGTGTATATGTGTGTACCTGTGTGTACGAATATGTATATGTATGTGTGATGGTAGATGTATACGCATCGTGTAAATTTATGTGTTTACATGCATGCGTGTTTATAGCTGTACATGTAGACTTATAGGTCGTTGCACGTGTATGTGCATGTGTATGTGCAGGTGTATATGTACATGCCCATGTATATGTACATGCGTATGTCAGGAGCAAACATGATACGCCCCCCACCCTAATGAGGAGGCTTCAGGAGTCCAGACACCCAAAAGACCTTAGAGCAGTGACGAGATGCGAAGCGCTATTGGATATGGTACGCGCAGCCTTTCGGGCAATGCTAACAGCTCAAACTCTTCACATGGACCCTGATGGGTACTACAACAGTCCTTGTCACTGATACGTGTATCGATCAAGAGCGGTCGACCGCAGCAAACTCCCTCGAACAATCAGGTTCATTACGTAAATGTCGGTACACATTACACATACTCGCTGGCAGTTTCTGTTCGACTTCTGAGGCAACGCCCAAGACCGAACGAGAGAAGGCTGGGCCGCATGCGACGAGGACACGGCCTCAGGAGCGCCTCGTGCGCACCCAGAGCCTTCAAACTAACATCTGCCTATACGAGCGCTGTGAGCCCAGGGTGGGTGCCGTTGAGCTACAATTGAATTGATGTGCAGCAAGTCCCTTCCCTGGGTCCCTTCGCTGGCTTATTGAAAATCAACTTTCACAGACGCGCTCACCCATTTCAGGAGCGAAAGTAAGACGAGGCCCCCACCCTTAAAAGGAGGCTTCAGGAGTCCAGAACCCTAAAAGACTTGAGAACAGTGACGAGACGCGAAGCGTTATTGAATAGGGTACGCGCAGCGTCTCGAAAAATGTAGACAGTGCAAACTCTTTTCAAGGACCTCGAGGGATACTGAAACAATCCTTGTCATTCGAACGCGTATCAATCAAGAGCGGTCGACCGCAGCAAACCCGTCGAACAAGTATGTTAACTATGTGAATGTCAGTACACATTACACGGACTCGCTGGAACTTTCGGCTCGAATCCTGAGGCGACGCCCAAGATCTCCGTTACCACCACACGCCTCCGCTCGCGGTCGAGTTGTTGTCAGTCTCTGCACGAGCCGCCTGGTATGCTCGCGCCGGGCGAGTACGGACCATACACGGCGCTGCAGACTCTCATGCAGATGCACGCCGTACAAGCTGAAGAATAACCTGATAGTCAACAGAGCGTTGAGAGCGGCCACATGATGCTGCAAGACTCCGATGTCTGTGACGACTCGGAATTGCTGCTTGCGGCCCTCACTCTCATCGACAGCGTGCTCCCTGACGACGTGCAGCGACGCGTATGGCATGCAAAGGGGCGTTGGCGCCAAGCCCTTGAGAGGGCTATCACAATGCGTGGGCAGGCGCTTCCCCCGCCGGGATGGGGTCTCCAGGCGGTGGGACTACAGCCGAACCACATGGCCATGCGAAACGTCATCGGGCAGCCCTCCTATGACTGTGATCAGCTTGAGGCGCACGCCGTGCTTGGCAACGAGCCTGAGTCGACCGCCGTACCGCCGACGCCGGGACAGCCTAGCGATGCTCAGACGCCTTTACAGCAGGGAAACCTGCCCGTCCCGGCTGGGCCAATGACCACTGTCATTGGCAATCCTACTTTAGAAGTTGAAGATGATGGCGGATGTGGAATGTGCGAGGATGAGGGCACCATCCTCATGATGGACGTCAATGGCGAAGGCGAGGAGGTGGACTTCGACCCAGACAGTCCTGACGCACAACCATCTGCACAAGAGCCAATCGTGCCAGACTCCAGTCAGCAGGGAGACCTGCCGGCCCAGGATGCGCTGCCTACGCCTACTCAGGAACCCCCGCCAGCTCCTGCTCAGGCTATGTCAGCAGCATCATCCGACGAACAGGCCAGGAGGTCTCGCTCACATCCGCGTCTCAGGGACGACCCGCACCCCAAAAAACGGCTCCCGCGTGAATGGAGGCAGGCAGCCCCATCAGAGCATGCCGCTCGACGGGGGGGCCAGCTGCTCGCCTACGACGACCCTAGGCGCCAAACGGGTGAGCACTCTGCCTTCGGACAGGGCAACCCGATTTACAGGGGCGCCCAAGGAAGGTCCATGCGGGGTGGCTATCAGCTCGCGACGAACATTCGACGCCCTGGGATAGAGGCAGTTCGGAAACAGCTGAGAACGGACATTGAGGAGCGCCGCCGCTACAGGCCTAATGCTGTCTGCGGTCCGTGCTCACAAGCATTCCAGGAACACAGACCTGGTTGTCCTGTAGGCCTCAATGACGTCTTAAGCCCGAACAGGGGCCGCACTCCTGCAAAGGAGGGTCATCCAGCTCTTGTGCCTATGGCCCACGAAGAGATTGATGAGATAAATCGCCGTCTCGGAACCACGGCCCACCGCAGCTCTACTGCTAAGGAGATCCGATATCCGAGGGGACTTGTGCCTATGACCCAAGAAGAGATCGATGCGTTCAATCGCCGTGTCGGAACGCGGGGAAACCCGCCTGGTGTCTCCAGTCAGGCACAAACATACGAGATGACGAGTGACGACGAACATGAGGTTCAACGAGCCGCAGCAGAAACAGAGCGCAAGCGAGTGGCGGAAGAACGCGCCCGCGAGGCAACTCGCCGAATGCTGCTGGAGTCACAAGCTGAAGCAAAGAAGCCCCCAACGAACCCGAAGGCCAAAAGCGCAACCCGTGCACCCAGGACGCCTTCGGGGGAAAGACAGAAAGTGTCTACCCGCTCAGAGGAGCTCGGGTTCGATGTGCAGATGGGGAGGCCCCTCTCCGAAGTGCCGCAGTCACCGACTCGAGCAATGCCTGCGCAGAGACCCGACCCCAGGCAACAGCCTCAGGACTCCCTGGAGATCCGCAGGCGACAGCCTAGCCGTAGAGGCTCTATCGCCGGCAAGGCCAAGGCGTTCGAGCGTACAGGGTATACCCCGACGCCTGCCTCGCCAGTGGCGGCGCGCTCCAAGGCGTCCGAGTAAGGTGCCTTGTCTCGGGGCACCTGGGTGCCTAAGATTAAGAGCAGCGCCAGCCGGGAGACGCCGCGGGGAAACCCGCCAGGCGCTGCAGCCGCAGCATCCTCATCATCAGGAGCTGCAGCCTCGTCAGGGGCAGAGGCTCCATTGCGGGGAAGCCCGCCAGAGGACAAGCTGCGCCACCCAGGCGATACTTCCTTCACGAGCGGGAGCCACGCGTTGATCAACGATCGTCGTGCTCTACGGAAGTTTCCACCGATACGTTCGGTTGACGAGGTGCTTATGGAGAGCTGTAGGCAGAAGAACATCCTTCCGAGCAATAACTACCAGATTAAGCAACTCAGTAAGTGCCTCAGGAAGATCTGCGGGCACGCGCCTGACAGACCGCACGATCCAGTGTGGAGGCTGAAGTCGTTCGACGACCACGATGGATAGATCAACCTCCACGAGCTCGTAAACGAGTTCCCCTGGAACGACGGTAGGCGACAAGACGGGCGCAACCCGAGGCACGACGATGCCAAGATCATCGCCGAGACCTTCTACGACAGAACGGTCGACCAGATGGCTGCCATCATGATGGCGATCGCCCACGTCCGCGAGGCGGACGGTGAGGAGAAGCAGCGTCTTCAGTTCAAGGTCCTGATGCGAGATTCTGGCACAGCCGATTTGTTTATCCGTGCATCGCAGGGGCACTCGTGGACGCTCGAGGCCCCTTGGTCGTTGTACAAGTACACTGTACTGCGCGGCAATCCTGCCGGGAGACCGGCCCCGCATCCCGACGTTGCCATCCACGGCGCAAAGTGGGCAGCCTTTGAGGGCATCATGTGGGTAGGCCTTTCCTGCCGCAAAGAACATAACACCAAGAAGCAAGGGACTGGCCGCTCACGCATCCACTTTGTTCCAACGCTTCGGCGTCGTGACGTGCAAAGTGGATGGGACCCCGACTCCGAGATCATCATCTCGGTGGACTGGCACCAAGCCTTAGGACGGGATCGGGTTCTGCTGGTCCGACAACGGGGTGCTGCTATCGGAAGGGGTCGACGGCATTATTGAGCCGTAGTATATCACCTACGTGGAGGAGTTCTACAGGAAAACAGTGGCGAAACCCATACTACTTGGGTAGTCGCCGTGCACGCTGTTCCACTGCCATGATGATGGCACCAGGTAGGTGGAAAACGGTGGGCAATGCGAGTATTGGGCACAGAATGTCCCTCGGCCGTGAAGATGAGCCTCCCACGGCTTGTTGTCAGAGAGAGTTGGGGGACCACCATAACCCAACAACGCTGGGAAAGCAGCCCGAGACCCACCAGATCCTCGTGATCAACGAGAGTGAGGCTCCAAGCCGTGCTCCAAGCCGTGCTCCAAGCCAAGGGCCCAGTGCAATATCTTGGCAGGTCCTCAGCACCTCAGATCTGGATCAGATCGCGGCTGCTCTAAATCTTGAGCAGGTGGAACAGCTAGCGGACAGACTGTGCCAACAAGATCCCTGGGCCGCAGGTCAGGGAGCTATGTCCGCCATGGTGACACGCAACCGCCAGGCCGCGCAGGGAAACCTGCCCGTTAATGGACTCAGGAGCGACATGCCCGAGCCGCAGGGAGACCCGCAAACGTTCGGCCGCATCTTCGGAGAGCCCGCTCAATTCGAGCAGATGCCAGGGAGCCCCTCGCACAGCATGCACACACCGAGGGGCATTACCCCAGTGGCGACACCGCCAGCTCAGTCTCCATTCGGGACCCCTGGTCGGTCTGCCACGAATGGCACTCTCATGGACTGAATTGCTGCGGCCAGAGCTGAGCATGGTACAGCTCTTTTGGGCATGATGCCACCGGGCACGCCAACTAGTTTGCGGGGAAACCCGCCTGGTACTCCAGTTCACCACCGGCCTATGTCCGACCAGAATATCGTCACTGGTGTGTCTGATGACTACCGCACACGGGTGGCGGCTGCAGTACAACAGGCGCAGAGTCACAACCTGCCCCACCCGAGCGGTCAGAGGTGGAGACCAGCCTGGTCTTCGGAGCCGGAGGGTCCGAATCCACTCGGCCCTGCTCGGCAACGAGGCTTTATCCCGGCCTTCAATGTTCATCCGAGCATGGCTCAAGGCCAGAGGCCAGCACCTGCTCCAATGGATCCGCCACTGTACCCAGACGGGTCTAGCGGCCCGAACCGATTTCCTCGCGATACGGCGGATCAGTTTCATAGCCTCACGAATGCGCGCTGCAGCGATCAGTCCATGTACCCGCACATGGCCTTCATGCCTGCGCCGACGACGTCAGAGGTGGCCGTCCAGCCTACTGCTCATTCGATACCATCAGGCAATAGGGGAGTGCCAGACTACATCAGGCAGACGTACCACACTCAACAGGCGTGTTTCAGACGCAGGCAGGCGGTGCAGAGCGTACGTGACCAAGCACGCGCAGCCGCACTTGAAGTCGTGAGGAGCAGAGGCTCACCCATGCGAGGAAACTCGCCAGCCGTGTCGCACGCAGCCCCCACAGCGGCAGCTACTCCAGCAGTGGCCGCCGTAGCGCCGGAGGTACAGACACCCGCAGGAGATCCTCCAGCTGCCTTCCTGGGCTCTGAAACAGTCCTGGAGCGGCAGCGGCGAGTGTGCCCTTGGGCGGCAGACGTGGAAATCTATACTGGGATGGAAGACACCTGTGCGGTATGTCTCGAGGAGTTTATGCCGAGGGAGAGCATCTACCGCTTGAGGTGCAACCATCTGTTCCACGAGGAGTGCTGGAACTCGAATGTGGTGGGCCATGTTGCGAATCAGCGAGAAGGAGATCCTCAGCAACCAGTATGTGCTATCTGCCGAGCGCCAGGCATCATAGCGTCATCGTTCCCATGGACCGGCTCCGTCACTCAGGCTCCTGAACAGGCAGCGAGGGAGCTGCGAGAGTTGAGGAGCATGGTGGAGGAAATGACGGCCAGGATGCTAGACAGGCAGACAGCACTGCCCCAGCAGCGGGGAAACCCGCCGGAGGAGGTGAGGGCGCCGATGGAGACGGGATGCTTCGACCAGCTTATCCCGATGACAGCGCCTCAGCAGGGAAACCTGCCCAATACCCCACCTGTGCCGATACTTTCAACTCACTGCGAGCCTGGGGTCGGGCAGGTGGCTCCTCCGATGTCACCCCAGAGTGGGGGTGGGGCCGAGCTGCCACTGGGCCCTGAACAGCTGCGTGAGCTGCGTGTTCGCCACTTCCAGACCCAGATGGACAATGCACACACCGCGTTCATGTTGGACGCCGATAATCCTGAGAGCGAGTTGTTTGACCGCTCAGACTCTTCAGTGGCGACAGCGGCAACGGCAGTCAGGGCCGTCGAACTCTCAGCCACGAATACTGAGTTCGACGAGTGGTTGCAGTACAGGGATCACCTTACAAATGAGGGATTACAAGGCATCACCCTTCATTCATATCTGACGCTGACGCGGCGCACTACTCGTGAACAGTACACCAGCATACGCGATGAGTATGCTAACTGGCGGGAGGAACAGGGCGCCGACGCCCAGGACGTGTCGCACTTCCAGTACATCGACCTGGCACGTATGGCCGCAGGAAGGCCAAGTGCCAGCACGATGCGGGGAAACAAGCCAAGAGGTACGACCGAGATGCGGGGAAACCCGCCAGACAGCGCAGCCGGCATGTCAGAGACGGTGCACATAAAGCAGCCGAGCAGGACGTTTCTGGAGGACGGTGGAAATTCGATCCTCATAGACGTGGGCTCGAATATCAATAGAATGGGAGAAAATACGAGCCGCAAATTCGTCCAGGCTGCTGAGGCACACAATCGTCCTTGTACGTTTGAACCCCGTTCTCGATTGAACATCAACGGGGTGGGCGAGGGGTCAGCCCCAGCTGATACCGTGGGCACCTTCAGCATTGCCTGTGAGTACCAGGGCTCGACCCAGCTCGACTCGTACAAGATTAATATTGTGTCAGGCTGCGGCAAGCCTGCTATCCTGGGCCTCGACAGTATGCAGGACAAGCGCACCATTATTGTGCTCGAGCGAGGCCAGGAGAAGCTGATATCCCCTGGGAAGGGACAGGTCAAGATGGAACTCCCCGGGGGCTCCAAGATCATGCCGACAACGAAGCTGCCATCAGGACATCTGTCAATCAGGTGTCAATCTGTCTGCCACCTCAAGTACAAGTACAACATCGTTCCAGACGGTGCTGACAGGCGAGCCATCCCCCGCGCAAGAGCGCCAACAACTGCAGGGAAACCTGCCTCAGGTGCTGCTCGCGATACTCGCCAAGGCGACGATGAAAGGTGACAGCATCGACGATCTGGAGGCGTTCGATTGCTTCGTAGCCAGGACACTGGCCCAGCATGGCGGACATGTACCCATGGATGCTGCACGGACACGCCGGAAGATAGTGATGGGGCACACGAATCACGAGCTGCAGACGGTCAACGACGCAAGGTCGATAGGCCTCCTGAAGCAGCTGATGGATAATCCATCCATGCTGGCCTCGTTTGCGGAGCAATCCGCCTCTGAGGCTACCGCGCGCTGCAGTGCAGAGCTCCAGCATTTGAGGGGATCTCAGATGCTGGCAGATGTGGCGGGCGCATCTTCTTTATCTTGAAGATGGCAGGGCGACGCTGCCCCCTCGTCGCCTTGCCTGATAGCCGAGAGGCCAGGGGGTAACAAGGACAGCGGGGCAACCTGCCATAGGAAAAGAGCTTTCGTTATCTAAGATGCGAGAGAGGCTTGCGCTGACCTCCGCACCCGAGGATGTACATGTAATCGCAGTTCCCACAATGCGCTCATGACAACTGTGGGCGCAGAGTATCTGGGCGCGGTGACTCGTGGGGATTATGCTCTAATATGGGTCAGTACCCCGGGTGACTGGTACGTGTGGGCCCCAGGTAAAAGAGTAGCCCCACACTGGTCGCGAATTCAGAACCTTCTGACGAAAGCCAAGAGGCTCCGCGTGACAATTATAGCGTTTGGCCCCCCCAGGATACGTTTGGAAGTTGTTTCCAATACGTGATGCTCTGGAGGATCTTAAGTTGACGGTAGTACGGATGCGGCTGTGTCATTTCGGTATCAGCTTTTATACGCAAGACAATACACCAAGTGGTACATATATGCAGGTAGCCACATCAATACCGATGAGCTCTAAGTTATGGGCATGTACGTGCAAACTGGCGATACCACGACATGTCTTGGATTGGTACGGCCAAACGGTACGACATGCCGAATGGAGAGCACAGACACGCATCACACTTATTCGTCACCTCAATGATAAGATCCTGGGGAAAGGCAACACCACGCACGGAAACGTGCAGGTATACCTGAATACCTGCAAACGTACGGATCACTACATACATCATTATGTGGCGACCAATAAAGGGGGACCGAAATGGTCCGATGTTATCCGACGGAATCCGACGTGTAACGATTAACCTGGATACCAATGCGATTATTCAGGATATCGCAGTAGCCGATCAACCAACGGGATATGATTGGCATGCACCACTACCTGCAGGGGTTGCCAACATCAGTACACGGATGTACTGGCAGCCCGAGGATCCGGTCATGCTCGGCAGCGAGCCTACTCAAACACCACAGAAACTTAGACGCGTCATCATAGATGACTGGCCTTCCCCCCTCCTGACTCTGGCGGTTGTTGCAGGTACCCACTCATCAACGACGATGGGCACACAGACCGGTGAACAGGACGAGCAAGTCTTACCCACGGAGTCGCGTATCGAACAGAAGGAAAGGCTCAAAGCCGAAAAAGAAGCAGGCATCAAGCCCCGCCGCATCAAAAAGCACGTCGAAGATGGAAACGATGCTTGCGGCGACGACTTGTCAGGACCCGGACAGAGTCTTATGGCGACTTGGAGCACTGACGTCCCTGTCGAGCTGATTTGCTCTGACGAGGAAGATAACCTGTTCCTTACCCTCCCACATCTATGCCCGACACACACGCTGACATATACAGCATAGTGGCAACTCTATGCTATGGCAACAACAAGTGCGTGGATATGTTGGAGCTGTGTGGAGGTGAGGGTGGCATTTCAGAGCTTGCCTTCTCAAGGGGTCTCTCCTCAGGAGGAAATCTAGACAAGACCACATGTGTCGACCTGGGGGATCCCTCGGTGCAGCGAGCTGTAGACCACTACTTTGCAGTATGCCATGTACGAGTAGCCATACTACAGCCCCAATGTCGCTCCACAGGACCACCATCCTACTACAAGTACAAAGCCAACTATAACACTTGGGAACAGCACCACAAAAAAGTTTTGCCACACATAACTTACTGTGGTGAAATAGCTGTCACGCAAGATAATACACGGAGGTGGTTTATACGCGAACAACCCACAGGAACATGGGTGGATGATCTTTCCCCATGGAAAGAACTTGCCGACCGACCACACATCACGACCGTACGCATCGACTAATGTGCGACGGGACTTAAGGATACGGCTAGTGACTATATCAAGAAGCCGACTAATATCACCAGCAACGACGAGGCAATTCTGAAACTTTTTGAGCGACTCAAGTGCAACGGTCAGCATGTGCATGCACAGCCGTGCAACAAGGAGCTTTCACTGGCACAGACATACACTCGACGACTGCAGTCTGCCTTTGTGGAAGCCGTTTATCTGGCGAAAGCCATTGATAATGCGCGCGGAAACGCGCCTGCACGAACTGCTCATGCTCATCCTGCCGACCTCCCTGATCAAGCTGAACCAGGAGAAGGTATGAGACGCATCGGCGGCCGTATCATCCCAAAAGTGGCCACATGCCCAGCATGTATCGACAATGTCCGAAAGGACAGTCCCAGCCACAACAGAGATCCTACACAGTGTAAATATCATGACTCCATCTCTGTATACTGGCCATGCCCTGCATGCCAGAGGGATCTTACGAGAAGCAAGGGGGTTAATCACCAACTCGACACGGAGCCCGGCCAATGCCGTTTTGCCGAGCCACTCAAACTCCCAGATGATCACGATCCCGAGGGCCGCACTGCGCCAGCTTGGTGGAGACCCTTACCCAAGCCTGGTGAGGGCCAAGCTTCGGCATCGGGTGGCCGTCAGGGCGCTCATGCCAGGCCACCACGACCACGCGCTTTTGGGAGCACTGATCCTACATCTGGCGCTAGCAGTTATGACATACTGCGAGACGCGCCCGAGCGTAGAAACACGCCTTCCGCGTATTCGGGCGAACCGCCACAGGTAGCGGCCCGCCGTGGTCGCTTACAAGGCAGACCTCCACCACCATATGCAATGATGAAGGAGACCGACTGCGGAGAGCTACGAGGAACCCTCTTGCCTCAACCGGCTCGGGGGCTCCACGACTGCCCGACTGGACGATATTTGACATCCAACGCAGTCTGCAAAACCTCCGTAGTCATGAACCTCATGTAGTCAAAACGGAACTCCGCAAACTGCCCTTACGGTGGCATCGTGCGAAGGATCCCAAGATGAGGTTGATCCTAGATCAAGTGGGACTGGCTAACGTTCGACTCAATATGATCAAGGAAATCTGCGACACATGTCGAGAATGTAGAGCATGGGAGCGCCCAGGTAACTCTACGCTACCTTCCGTAAGCCTTCCTGGGAATTGGCTTGACGAAGGCGAAGTAGATCTCATGTTTTACAAGAAACGGACCATATTCCACATTATGGACCGATGTATTCGCCTGGCAGCAGGCCAAGAATTTCCCGATAGAGAACGTGACACTATACTCGACGCTTACCACTACTGCTGGATCGCCTATCATGGACCCTTCAAAGTCTTGTATTCCGATGGAGAAGGTGCCCTCAATAATGAGACTGCCAAGGCCATGATGGCGAATGAAGGTACGACACTTCGTATCCGAGCGCCTGGCCAGCACGCGACCTCCATCGAGTCACGCAACGGCATTCTTAGGGGCACTCTCCACATGATTGAGGAAGAACTGAACAGACACAACAGCCCCATCGTATTTACCAGAGTATTGGCCGAAGGCATCTTCGTCACCAACGCTTTCACGTTTTACAACGGAGTATCGCCGTACCAAGCACACACTGGGCGACAGCCCTCTTTTCTCCCTGACCTCGACACCCTTGACTTCCCCAAGGGACCCGAGACGTCAGGCCACGAACGCAAACGCCGCGTGAGGGAAGTTAGCCTGGAAGCAATAACTCAAGCCACGGCGGTAGCAAAGACGAATCGCGCCCTCAGGGCTAAGACGGCCCCAGATGGTGCTCGTCTATACTCAGCTGGGGACTTGGTCGATTATCACCGACCTACGGCCACTATGGACGACCATGGAGGCTGGAATGGCCAGTTTCCTATGATTCGTAACGTGCCTGAACGAGGACACGTCGTCGTCACGGCAGGATCGCGTGAGGTAGCTGTAATGTATCCTGATGCTCGCCACACGCTATACATTGAATGCCGTCTCACCACGGAACTTGGCATGGACAACATGGCCATGCAAACCGTCCTTACATATGTGGCGCACCTTGGTGCAGGGAAACCTACCAAAGTCTTTGGCTATATTCCAGACTTACAAGGGAAACCTCAATCTTTCCGACGACAGCAAGTTTCACCCGCGCGTACACCTCGCACTGCAGTATCTCGTGCGAAACGATTTCCGAGTTGAGCGTGTAGTAGCCGTGAGATTGGCCAAGAGCGTGTTCAATCTACTTGCAGTAAAGTACGCCACCGGGTCTACACTGATCCACTACGACAACGATGTTAACCCAGCCTTCCACTATTATGAGTGTGTAGGCACCGGCCTGAACATCTCGCAAATCACTGGTAGCACTCACTCCAGACTCATCCAGCGCCTGACGTCGCAAGTTTCTTCCTTAGGATTCCATGACGACCTTGCCAAGTATCAACACTTGGACACACCGTCTGGAGGACCCGACCAGCCTGGATACAGGCCTCCTCCAGACACCCCAGGTGTTCCATCACCCAGTGAAGGTCGCCTATCTACAATCTACGAAGAAAGCGAGGAACACGACATCGAGGCTATGATGATGGAGGAGTGGTACGATGAGTTACGTATGGACTTTCATCCCATAGCGGTTATCGACGACTATCCCTGCTGCGTCCCAACAACCATGCTGCCCGGCCGATGTGTCTTGGTCTCAGCATTTGTGGACGAGGAAGTTACCGTTGTGTCGGAGATGCTCGGAGACGAGCCTGAACTACAAGAGCCCTGTCTTGTCTCTTCATGCTCGACTACACCTGACCAGGGCTATTCTCTTGACAGCGATGAACACGGCCCCTATGTCGAGCTATGTTTCACGCCAGAAATGTCAAATATCGTGCTGGATCAGACCCAACTCGCACAGCTCGAGCCAAACATGGTCGCAACGATGAGAGTATACGTATCATCGGCTGCTAAACGGGCTGTGGTAGTCAAGGAAGACGACCTGCTGACCAAAGCTGACATAGCAGCACATCCTAAAGAGGTTAGTGAAGCCTTGTACACCGAACTCAAGATCTGGCTTGACAACCGATGCTTTGAGATGTATGACCTAATCAAAAGCTTCCAACATCATGACATCCAGATATGTGTACAAGTGGAAGTATGTAAAAGTAGGCACCGAGAATGTTAAAACGATCCGTCTTAGACTTGTCCTCCGCGGATTCATGGACACAGAGGCTTTCGATGTAGAAACCTTCTCGGGAACTGCCCGCAGACAGTCCCAGGGGCTTCTGGCAAGCGAGGCGGCGTGTCATCCAGAATGGATCTTAGCATCTTTGGATATCGACAAAGCGTTCCTCAAAGGACTGACACATGAGGAACTTGCTCATGCCACCGGCGAGGAGACTCGCATGGTTTGCTTCGCCCTTCCACCAGGAATTGCTCAGGTGCTTCGCACCCTACCATGCTTCTCTTCTCATGATGAAAGCCGACACTGCCTCAGGTGCCTCAAGCCAGGAACGGGTACAAAGGACGCCCCAAGAGCGTTCTCCTTCAAGCTTCGTACGACTACTCGAACTATAGGCCTTACACCGACAAGCTACGATCCTGGGTTTGAATTCAGTCAGGATCTGTTAACCGTAAAACATGTCGACGACATCAACATGACAGGCCTAGAGAAAAACGTAGACGACTATGTACAACGTACTATGTACAACGTGTCGAAAAGGTGTTTGGTAAATGTAAGCTCAACAAGCACTCTTACACGAATTGCGCCGTTCGCTACACGAAGAATGAACGCGGGGATGTGATCATGGACCAGGGCGAGTACATTAAGCAACTACGTCCTATCACACATCCTGAGCTTACGGGAGCAGCGGCAGACGCCAAGGCTACCAAACTCCTCGTCGACATGTTCGTTAGCCTGCGAGGAGCTCTCGCCTACGCCCTTCTTACTCAAGTCTGGCTCATGGTGCATGTGGTATCTCTCCAGAAGATCCAGGAGCCCACCAACTTACAAGTCAGACGACTGAATGCTGTGACGCGAAAGCTGATCAGCAGCCCGAAACGCATCACCTTCCCTCGGATGAAACCGACGAATGAAGTAGACATACATAGTGATTCGGGGTATCGGAAACTCACCGGGGAGGAGGGCGATGCAACCAAGGGCTACGGTATTCGTGGGGCGAACGTACTACGGCGAGGAAACTCGCCCCAAGGCAACTCCGTCGTTCACCTTTGCGACGGACTATGCAAGTCACACCGACTGCAGGTGAGGTCCAGCTATGCCGCTGAGGCACTTGCAGCTGCGCGTAATCTTGATGAATGCTACCCCACGCTCATCACTCTCCACGAGCTCAAGGCCGGAGCATTTACCCCGCGACAACTACGTGATATGCGCGAAGTTGGAGGCCTAGCTATCAAAGTATCCCTTACTATAGGTGCTGAGTCTGTATACAAATCGTTATCCAGCAAAGACCTTAAGATACCGACGGAACGTACTTTGCTGGGACATATCAGCTGGATACGTGAGCTCATTGATATAGGTATAGTGCATAACGTACAGTGGTGTGACACTAGAGACATGACCGCAGACGGGCATACGAAGGGGAGTATCGATCGGGAGCTGCTTCTGGAAGTGATGTCATGCACTCAGTCATTTAAGTATGACGTGAAGCAGTTTGTTCCCTTTCGGGGCCCCGAGGACAAAACCAAGCCTAAGTCGACTCATTTTTAGTCTGTCCTTGTTGCCCCTGCGGTCCAGTTTGCCAGCACGGGCGCCTAATACGGAGGCGCCCTCTAACCTGCTCGGAAACGAGCCATACTTGTCACGCGTGGCAGCGAGCCTATTGGTTCAGGCTCTTTGCCTTAATGCCCTTTTGCCCCGAGGGGAATAGCCTGTTTGGCTTACCTCTAGCCGGGCCGATAGCCCTTGTATATTCGAGGGGCTATCCTGCGCGTGCGTGGAAAAGTTGTGCGAGGAAACTCGCCGGCGAATAATATCGCCCTTCAGTCTGGTGGTTGACCAGACTGCGCGTGCTATCTTCCGCGCAAACAGTTGCGCGCGCGGCCTTTCCAGAGCCTAGCGACTGCGCGGCTTTACTCTCCGTCTCCTCCCCTCCCGACTTTAAGGGTAGCTCTTTGGGAGATGTTATGTAATCGGGAGTATAGCCTGCGCGTCGCTGCCCCTTTGGCTCAAGGCACGCGCGCCCTATTTGCCCGGATACTGACTTGGTATTCGCTACGTGCTGGAAAGATCATTACACCGATCTTATCCTATCTTACTCATCCACACCCCATATCGTAATCCTTCGTCATGGAATTGGATGCAATATGACCTACCAGAGTCATTTCAGACTAATGGTGTTGGTGGTGTTGGTGGTGGTGGTGGTGGTTTGGTGGTTTCGTGGTGGCGGTGGGTTGTGCTGCTGGTAGTGGTGGTGGTTGTGGCGGTGGTGGTGGTGGTGCGGTAGATTGTGGTGGTGGTGGTGGTGGGTTTTGTGGTGGTGGTGATGGTAAGTTGTGGTGTTGGTGGTCGTGGCGTGGTGGTGGTGTGGTGGTGGTTTGTGGTGGTTGTGGTGGGTTGTGGTGGTGGCGGTGGTTTGTGGACGATTGTTGTGGTGGTGGTGGTGGCGGTGGTGGTGATGGTGGTGGTGTGGTGGTTTGTGGTGGTGGCGGTGGGTTGTGCTGCTGGTAGTGGTTGTGGCGGTGGTGGTGGCGGCGTGGTGGTGGTAGTGGTGGTGAGTTTTTGTGGTGACGGTGGTGGTGGTGGTGGTAGTGGTGGTGATGGTGAGTTGTGGTGGTGGTTGTGGTGGTGGTGGTGGCGGTGGTGGTGGTGGTTGCGTGGTGCTGTTGTTGTTGGTGGTGGTGGTGGGTTGAGGCCGTGGCGGTGGTGGTAGTGGTGGCGGTGGTGGTAGTGGTGGTAATCGTCGCTGCGCCCCCACCGTCGCCGGCGCCAGCGCCAGCGCTGCTGGCCGCCGCCAGCGCCGGCGCCGGCGCGGCGCGGCGCGAGGGGGGGGTTGAACCCCCTCTGGTCATCGTCTCTGCGTTCCCGCCGTGGGCGATGCTGGCGGCCCGCGCCGGCGCCAGCGCCGGCGCCGAGGGGGGGGGGTTCGGGAGGGGGGGTTTGGGGGGGAGGGAGTCCCCCTGGTTTTGATCGACGGCGCCGAGTGTTGGGGTGGTGGCCCGCCCCCCACCCACCCCCCGGTTTGAAACGCGCCGCCGAATGTTCCCAAGGCAATCGCCCGTGAAACGCGTTCTCTTGCAGGTCAGTAAAATTGTCGCTCGCTGCTTCCAGCGCCGGGCCGCCGCGCCCCTCCCGATATGAACCGCGTCCTCTCGCGCGCGAGAGGCTGTCCGCATGCGTCCTCTCCGTCTCGACCCAGGGAGGGTGCATTCTTATTTCTGATGCGCAGGTGAACGAGCACCCCCTCTTCATACTATAGTTACTTGGCCCAGCTGTGGATCGACCCCTCGCCGCGGCGCCAGCGAAAGCCATTTTGTCTTCTAGGCTGAGCGCTTTCGAGCGGTGGGCTGACGGCGCGACCGACAGCTGCGCCAGGGCGCGCAGTGCCGCGCGGCCCTCGCCCGGCACGACGCGGCCCTCCCACTTCCAGCGGCTCGACTCCACAGGTGCCCACTTCGCCTCACTTTCGACCCAGCCTCTAGCGACGGCGCTCGCCGGCAGGTCCGGCCCCAAGGACGTCGGCCCCCCCGTCCAGCACCTTCTGCAAGCGACCCGGCTTTGCGACTACCGTGCCTGGCCGCGCGCCCGAGCGCCAGAGATTCCCCGTCAGCTTCCGGTTGGCCTCCGCCGCGACCGCGCCGAAGCCCGCTGCCCTCTTCATCGCGATCGCCTCCCGCCGCGCGGAAGGCCACCACCTCGTCCAGCTGCAGCCCGCCTGGCGCGCGAATTGGAAGAGGTGCTGCGGCGCCGACGGCCAGTGCCCCGCCAGCAGCGCGGCCCAGATCCAGACGCCCATGACGGACGCCAGGTGGCCCAGGTGCACCCGCTCCCTCGTCGTCATCAGCTCCGCAGCAGCGCTGCTTTCCTCTTCAGCGCTCGCGCCCTGGCTGGGCTGGCCTCGACCTCGCAGCCCGCGACGCGGTCGACCGGGCCGCGCCCCTTCTGGCCCTTCGCAACAAAGCCCGCGTCCCCCAACGCGTCCGCCGCTTGTTTGGCCAGCTAGTTGACCTTCGCCTCCCCTGAGCCCTCGGAGCCCTCGCCCTCGGAAATCGGGCCGTCGTCGATGCGCGGGTGGATGCCCGCGTCGGTCGGGCCCAGCACCGCCCCTCGCTCTCGCGAAGAGGCCTCGCTGAGGAAGAGGAAGTCGCCCCTGTCCAGCTTCTCCGAAAAACGTAAGATCCTCGGGGAGCGCCCACTCGATCTCCGAAGGCCCGTCGGGCCTTCTCCAGTCTTCGCCACGCGGGCCAGCGTCGACGCGATGGCCTCCGCCATCCACCTGCGCGGCGCGGGCGGACAGGTGGCCAGCTCGGTCGTCTGGAAGACCCCGTTGACCTTGCCGTAGCTCAGCTCGTGAGATTGGGCACTGTCGCACCTGCGAGCGCCTGCCTCAGCCCACGTGACCGAGCCCGTGACCCTCGTGGGCTTCTGTGAAGCCCCGCCCGTCATGCACTGGTCGAAACAGGTTCGCCAGGCTCCTGACCTCGCCTGTGGGCCCCTCGAGATGCCCGCGCCAAATATCGACGGGCACGGCGCCTCCCCAGGGTCCTCGGGGCGCTCCAGTCCCCAGGCGTCTCCGCGGCATGCCTCGCCGCTGCGCGGCGTCAATTGGTTCAGCGTCAGGCGATTGCCCTCGTCTAGCCGAGCGAGCTGCCAATTCTGTCGTCAGCCGCTCCCTCGGGGGCCCCCAGGAGCACATGCCACGTCGTCGCAGGGGTCGGGGACCCCGTGGCCTGCACCTCGCCCTGCTCGAGGTCGAACAGGGAGGTCCGCTGGAGATCCCGGCCGCCACACCTCCCTCCGCCAAGGCCCACAGCTGCTCGAGCGCGTCGACCCGGCTCAGGCCCCACCTCGCGTCCTCCGCCAAGTCCACAGAGATCATGAGCAGCCTCGGGCCCAGCTCCTGCACGTCTAGCTCCAGGTGATGCCGCGCGTCCTCGGCCCGCCGCGGGCCCGCGAGCATGTGCGTCACCGCGATCGCTCGACGCCCACTCAGCCGAGCTCGTCGCGCAGCCTCGCGCCATCCCGCCGCGGAGAAGCCGCCGGCAGGCGATTGGCGACCACGTCGTAGCCGCTGCCATTCGCGCCAGTCCCCGTCGGAGAGCATTTGGAATAAGGCCCGCCACTTCAGCAGCTGCTCGCGATCCTGATCCACCAGCGGCCGCCTCAACGGTCATCGAGCATATCCTACCGTTGACGGTCATCAGGATGTGCGCGCTGTGGGAGCTCCCCGTCGCCAGGCGTCGCCACATGGCGTGGGCCCAGGCCTCCGGGCCCAGCGAGGCCCGCTGGGCCACCGAGGGCCGCGCCCACGCAACCCGTGCGCGGCCAGGCGGCGCGCGCTGCCAGCCCCGCATCCACCCCGGCACTTCCACGAACGAGAAGGCGTTGCTCTCGTCGCCACCATCTTGATGATTTTCTTCTGCCGATCGCCAGAGTTTTTGCCTACCGCTCTGAAGCCCGCGATCGCCTCCGCCTCCTCCAGGCCGCCGGAAGGCCACAAGTGGGGCGGCGGGTCGTCGCGTCCGAAGTACCCCTCGTGCTCCAGCTGAGTCCCGCCAGCAAAGCAGAACTGCTTCTGCAGCTCCTCGGTCAGCACCCGACTCCTGGGATCGTCGCGCTCCACCACGTTCTCCCCGATGCTGTAGTAATGCGCCTCCTCCGGGCTGATGGCATCGAGCATCTGGACACACCCACGCTCGGCTCGTCCATGACGCCGCTCTCAGGGCTTTGTGGGTCGACGGACGGGTCGGCATGCCATGGCCCACCTCTTCCACGCGAGCTAGCCCCAACACCGCTGTTGCGCCAGTCGGGCCAATTTCTCGGCGCGCCTCTGCCAGTCGCTGCACCCGATGCACCTGGCCGCGCAGATGCCGCATCTTCTCCGATTAGTCACTCATGCGGCGGGATCGGGCGAGGT
>CAUYUJ010008890.1:1856023-1963523 GCA_963575745.1 Prorocentrum cordatum
GCTCCTCTCCGCAAATCGAGCATGCCGTTCGCCGCCGTGCTCGAGTCTGGCCATGCTTCCCTGGTCGATCGCTATTTCCCGTTCTATTATTCGTCAGGGAGTTGCCCTCTGCCGCCGGCCCCCTCTCTATCATAATGGGACATGCCAGAGCTATGTTGGGATGTCTGGGCGCCGACTTCACGCAGTGTCAGAACCTCTTGCGAAGACGGTTGGCAATCGTGACGTCATTTGCAGAAGGATCGTGGCCCCCGGAGCGTGAGTCTGGCGCAACTTACGAGGATTCGGCAGCGCGAATCTTGCGTTGTATTGCAAGGGGTTCTGGCCTCGGGAGCACGAACCTGGCGTGATTTACTAGAGGTTCTGGCCCTGGGCGCGCACATCCTTTGGAATTTACAAGGCGCTATGGTCCTGTGAACGCAAATCCCGAGTAATGTACACGGGACTTTGCATTCGGGTGCGCGAATCTGGCATAATCGAAGACGCCTACGCGAATCACCGCCGCCCCCTGCCTTTTTGGAAGCGCCTATGTGGCCGAACGTTGAGGCCAGACCTGCCAAGCTATCGGACCATGTGTTCCCCGAGTCGGTTTGGAAAGCCTTCGGGGAACACGTGGGCATCTTGAAGGTCATCTTGGCCGCCTGGAGGCCATTTTGACCCTTTCGGGCCTTCTTGGAGGACGTCTTGGATGGCTCTTGGGCCGTTTTGGAGGCCATCTTGAGCGTCTTGGAGGCCTCTTGGGCCGTCTTGGGGGCCTCTTGGGGCCGTCTAGGGCCTCTTGGCCGATCTTTCGGGGCACTTGGGCCGTCCCGGGCCGTCGGAAGGCAGAAAAAGAGCAAATGCCACAATCCTTCCAAAGCTCATGGGAAATCAATGATTTTGGCCTTTTCGGGTCTTCCTAGAGGCCCTCTTGGAGGCCTCTTGGGCCGTCTTGGGCCATCTTAGTGCCATCTTCGGCCGTCTTGGTGGGCCCCTGGCCCGTCCGACGCCGTCGGAAGCCGTTTGGGCGGCCTCTCTGAGCCGATTTGGTGCCCTCTTGGAATGCTCCAGGGCCGTCTTGGAGGCCATCTGGGGCGTCTTAAAAGCCTCTTGGGCCGTCTTGGGGGCCTCTTGGGGCCGTCTTGGGGGCCTCTTGGGCCGTTCTGGGGCCATCTTGGAGGCATCTTGGACGATCTTTGGGGCAGGGCCGTCTTAGAGGCCATCTTGGACGTCTTGGAGGCCTCTTGTGTCGTCTTTGTGCCCTCTTGGGGCCGTCCGTCTTGGGGGGCCTCTTGGGCAGTCCTGAGGCCATCTTGAAGGCCTCTTGGGCGCTGTGGGGGCGATCTTGGGGCCTCTTGGGCCGTCTTGGGTCGTCAGAAAGCCGAGAAGAAGCGAATGCCAGATTTAAAAAAAAAAAAAAAAAAAAAAAAACCTAAGGAAAATAAATGATTTTGGCCTTTTCGGGCCCTCCTGGAGGACCTCTTTTGAAGGCCTCTTGGGCCGTCTTGGAGGCCTCTGGGGGCCTCTTGGGCCGTCCTGGACTCTCTTGGGCCGTCTTGGAGGCCGTCTTGGACCATCTTGGGCGGACTTGGAGGCCATCGGAGGCCATCTTGGAGGCCATCTTGGGCCAACGTGGCCATCATCGAAGCCATCTTGAGCCGTCTTGGAGGACAGATTGTGTAATTGAGGTCCTTTCCGGGTGGCCGGCGGGACTGGCCGAAGCCCCAGGGGGAGTTTTTTGGGAAAAATCAACCAAAACCAAAATCGAGAGGGTTCAGCACGCCAGGCACCCCTGTGGCAAGCACAGGGGGCGGCGGATCTATAAAATATTGCGATGGCCTTGCGGCAGGTGACGCCGGCCCTGAACGGAGACGACTACGACAACGGCGGCGGCGACGACGACGACGACGACGCTGACGTGGGCAAGAGTTCTCAAGGATGCTTTTGGGGGTCTCTTCGGACGGCTCTGCTGTTGTTGGTGATGATGGTGATGCTGATGCTGATGCTGATGCTGATGATGATGATGATGATGATGATGATGATGATGATGATGATGATGCTGATGCTGATGCTGATGCTGATGATGATGATGATGATGATGATGATGATGCTGATGATGATGACGATGGAACTCGTTTGGGCCGTCTTGGGGCTGTCTTGGCCTCCTGTGAGGCTTGCTTTGGGGTTTCTTGGAGCCCTCTTGAACCGTCTTGGGCCCCTTGTACGCTGGCTTGGGGGCTCTTCTGGGCCGTCTTGAGGCCCTCTTGGCCGTCTGGTGGGTGTCTGGGGGCCAGCATGGGGCCGTCTTCTTAGCGCCGTCGTCGGTTGTCGAAGGGCCTTCTCAGGCCGTTTTGTGTCCCACGGGAGGCCCACTGGGGCCGTCTTGGATGCCTCTTGGGCCATATTGGAGTCCTCTTGGGCTGTCTTGAGCTGACGGCAGCCCGAAAAGGCGAAAATGCGACTACCATATGAAAACCTACAGGGGATCACTGATTCCGGCTTCTTCTGACAGTGTGGCCATGTCGGGCCTTTGGAGGCATCGTGGGCCGTCTTGAATCAAAATTCCGCCGCCATGGGGCCATCTCCGGCGGTCGTCGAGGCATCTTGGCCATTTTGGTTTCCTTGGTACCTGCAAGGGCCGTCATGTAAGCTCGGAACGCATACCGATTGTGTGTAATGAGGGATTGAGTCTTGGAAGGCCCTGGAGCGCTTGGGAGCAGCGCCTGGGAATGCGGGGAGTGCACGATCCTCGAGCGGGTGCGTGTGGGATGCGGGGTCTAGGAGTCAGCAGCCATGCGGGAAGTGCACAATCCTAGAACGGGCTCGCATGGAACGAGGTTTCAGGCCTTTAGCTGCCATGCGAGAAGTGCACAGTCCTCCAGCCAGCACGCAGGGAATGAGGGTTCAGGCGTTAGCCGCCATGCGGTAAGAGCACCATCCTCGAGTGGGTCCGCGTGGGATGGGGGATAATTCGCTGCCATGCTGGAAGTGCACCACCCTCGAGCGCGCACGAGGGAAGTGGCCCCAGAAAGGAGGAGCGATGCATGCAACAGTCCGCGAGTACGTAGAGGGGGGGCGGCGGCCCCTTGTTAGAATTCAATCAAAAACCGTACCAGGCAGACCTTGGTATTCTTCCACGCCTCAACGTGCTGGGGGACACGGTGGCGGACTGTCTCGAGGGCGCGAATCTCGGGGGCCCCCCCAATAGTGGAAACTATTTATTTTTCGACGCCCTTCTTGGCGGACTGGGGTCCCATCTATCGTGGAAAATAAATATTTCTCCGCGGCACCCGCCGCGTAACAACGACGACGACGACGACGACCAAGACGACGACGACGACGACGACGACGACTACGATTACGACCACGACCACGACGACGACGACGACGACGACGACGACGACGACGACGACGGCGACGACGACGACGACTACGACTACGATTACGACGATTACGACTGGCGAGCATGCCCGGGAGGAGGAGGTGCACCCCGGCGACCTTCTGCACAGGCGCGGGCTCCCCCGGAAGGCCGTCCCGAGCGAGGCCTGGAAATGGCGTGTCCGCCGGTGCGACGTTGACCAGGCAATCCGCACGGCCGGCAACACTTCGCCAGGCCCAGACGGGGTACCCTTCGCAGCCTGGAGATCCATCAAAGGACTTGGAGTCTCTACCTTCCTCGGAGCGCGCAGACGCGCCGGAGGTGTTGCAGCAGGCGCACGCGGACGAGAGCGACACCGGCACGCACGGGTACAACCTCGGCACGGTGGTGTGCCTTCCGAAGGCCCCCACCGGGGAGGACCCCGAGATGGGAACGTATTTCTGGGCAGCGGATACCCGCCCGCTGTCCATCGTCAATTGCGACAACAGGACAGTAGCAAACTCAATGAGATTACGATGGGAGGAACACATTTGCGACTTCGTCCGCGAGAGACAGCAAGGTTTTCTTCGTGGCCGTTCTATCCTGAAGGATTCGCTCGAGGTTGAGTCGACGATGATGTTGCGCTCTCTGCAAGACGACAACGCCGCAACAGTGTTCCTGGACTTTGCGGCTGCGTTTCCTTCAATATCGCAGCAGTATATACACGAATATTTGGTGCATATCGGGGTCCCCGCGAACGCGGTGAATGCGTTTCGGAGCTTGTGCAACGAGTGCCGGTGCAATGTCTCGGCTAAAAAGGCCAGACGTTCACGGGATTCAGCATGTCTTCAGGTATGCGGCAAGGCTGCCCCCTTCAGCCCCCTCATCTACGCCGTCGCGTCCGAGCTGCTCTTCGACGCCATCGAGCAGCGCACGCCGGAGGCCTTCGTCAGGGCTTACGCGGACGACACGGCCCTCGTGCTCCAAGATTTTTGGAAGGCAGCTTCTAGCTACCACCTTTGTTGTTTTTGAAAGGATATCCTGTCTCAGGCTCAATATGGCCAAGTCTTATGTGATTCCCCTGAACGCCGCCACCTTCGACGCATTCGAGCGCAGAAAACCCAACGAGGTGCCCGGGTGAGCACAGTGGCAGCAAATAGAGAAGACGAGGCAATCTACATCTGCATTCTGGGGGTTGCCAGCCCATCCTTGCCCTCGGGGCTTCAAGCCGCAGCAGCATAAGGTACCGCGCGGGTCTCGCCGCTGCTCAGGAGGGCGCTGCAACTCATTACTGGCCGCCACCGACTCCAGCACCGACGCCATCACGAACGCCCGTGCCGACGCGGCAGATGACGCCAGCACGGTTGTCGGCGCCTAGGCTAGCGCTAAGGCCAGCGCCTTCATCGACGCCAGGGCCATCACCGACTGCGGCCCCAGCTTCGACGCTTGCGCCAGCGCCGACGCCAGCATGAATGCCCGCGTCGGCGGCGGCGCCAGCGCCAGCGCCCACGCCTACGCCGACGCCAGCGACTACGCCAGCACCCGCGCCGCCGCCGCCGATGCCAGCTTCAACGCCGGCTCAGGGAAACGGCTGCCATTCTTGCGCACGGCGCGACGATGATCATCAGCACAGCGACGATTTGCACAATGGTGCTCGTGCAGCTGACGAGTGAATGATGCTACTCCAGCACCTGGCGGTGACGCTGTTTCGGCGCCAACTCCGTCGCCTACACCTGCGTTCACCGTTGCCACCACCAATGCCGACGCCTACATCAGCACCGATGCAAACGCCGTCGCCGTCAGGGACGCCTGCGTCGTCGCCAGCAACAAAGCCAGCGCCGTGGTCATCACCGACGCCTGCTTCGTCACCGACGCCAGCGACTATACCAGCACCGTGAACACCACCGACGTCAGCGTCATCGCCGACGTCAGCGACTGCATTAGCTCCAACGCCAGCGTCGAGACGCCCGCTCGACAACCGACGCCTGCGCTAGCACGAAGGCCAGCGCCTACGCCAGCACCGATGCCAGACGCCTGCGCCAGCGCCGACGCCTACGCCAGCACCGGCGCCCGCATTGACGCCAGCGTGTATGCCTGCATCGAGCTAGCACCAATGCCAGCGCTTACACACGTGCCAAAACCTGCACTGACGCCAGCAGGAACGCCCACGCCTGCACTGGCACCAGCGCCAACGGCTACACCAGCACCGCTGTCACCACCGACTCCAGCATGAACGCTGACGCCTACACTAGCCCCGACGTCAGCATGCGGGCGAGCGAGTGCAGTGGCACCAACGCCAGCGTCTACACCTGCGACGGCGCCAATACTGACGCCAACGCGAATATCGGCATCTGCGCCAGCAGTAGCACCAGCGCTCACGCCAGCACCGAGGTCATCACCAGCATCAGCACCTACGCTGGCGCAGCACCGAAACCAGCACCGACGCCAGCGTCAACGCCAGCGACTACGCCGGTGTCCTTCGTCGTCACTGACCTCGGGTGAGGTCTGCGGGGGTTTGTGCCTCCCCTGCCGCCTCTGGTTAGCCTGGCTGGCTACAGCGCGCCGCCTCGTGTCCTCGAGTCCTCCTCCCCGCAGGCTCGCGTTGTCTTGAGTCGTTCGATGTGCGCGTGCATGTTGCGGGCGTGCCCGCCGGACGGGCTCCTATTATTCAGCGAGCTTCCAGCGTCCGCTGGCGGGCGCTGCCTCATAATTATACTTTTCAGTATTTGTGTATGTCTACGTCCTCCTTGTTTTCGTTCTCGCTCGCTTCCTTTCGCTCTCGTTCGTTTCGTTGGCTTCCTTCCCCCCTCTTCCCCTCTGGCTTGCCGCTGCGCGTTTTGTTTTGCATCCTCTTGGCTGCCGTTTGGGCTGCGTGGGGACATTCGCACTGCGCCGGGCACTGCGCCGTCGCCCCTCTTCTTCCCGTTCTTCTTCTTTCCTCCTCCCCCTTCCCGCGCTTTGTGCGACGCGCTGGCGTCCACCCGGCAATGCCTCTGTCCACCTAGCTGTTTTGGCGTTGACCTTGTAGGGTAATCCATAGGTGCCGCCTCAGCCGTTCTGCGCGGACTTTGTTGGCGCCGTCCGAGGCCTTGGGAACCACGCCAGAAGACTCATTTACCAGATTCTCTTGGCAGCCGGAGTGTGGATCACTTCAGGCATTCAACATTTTCTGGCCATTCGTTGCGCGGGAAAAAAAGTTTCACCCAGTATCGAGCGTGGCCGACACGATTGGTTGTCCGCTGGGTTGTTCTGGCCAGACTTCGGGGTCCACCTCACGGGCACGGTGAGATTGCCATTGGTTTGCTGCTGTGTGGGTCGGCGTCCTCCTGGTTGTGGGGGGAGAAAAAAAAACGACCGCGACCACGACCACGACTACGACTACGACTACGATTAGAATGCGATTGCGATTGCGAGGAGGAGGAGGAGGAGGACGACGACGAGGAGGAGGACGACGACGAGGAGGATGACGAAAAGGAGGAGGAATATGAGGAGGAGGAGGAGGAGGAGGAGAGGGAATGAGGAGGGGGGGTGACGCGAAAGAAGAGAAAGAGGAGAAGGAGGATGAGCAGGAGGTGGAGGGGGGGAGGAGGGGGAAGATAATGATGATGATGAGGAGGAGGAGGAGGAGGGGCGGAGTTTATTTTACCAGCCTGGAACCTATCCCTATCCATATGTTGTGCATCGCCTCGTCACGATGGCGATCTTAGGGGTTCCCTCAGTTTCTGGGGGTGCATCCCTAAGATTGTCATCGCCTTTGGGCGTGTCAATCTCAGGGATAGGGATAAGTTCGAGGCTGGTTATGATTGCCAGCCGAGAGAAACAGCAGGGAGGATCCCCCAATCTAACGACCTCCTGAGGTTATCTTCACGTGTCCCAGGTCCGCCCGAAATTCAGGCAACGCGACTCGGGCGTGGTGGCCAGAGTGGTTTTCGGTCCTCCCCCCCTCGCACGGACAGCAAGTTATAGTAGGAAGCCGACAGAAGTATAACTATGACACTTGCAACTGGATTCCTCAGCCGCGCAGCCTGGTGGCCCCGCAAGTGGGCTGGCGGACTACACACCCGAGCTGCCTCTAGTCCGCGATGGTGGAGATTGGCAGCCGCACCGTTGCCCTCAAGGCGCGCGGCCGCTCTCGGCCATGCTGCCCCTCCCAAGCGCCTCGGGACCCGGGTTGGGTGATCGACGCCCGCTGTGAGACTCTCTTCCCGCCTGGCCCTTCTTTCTCTCGCCCCACGCCTCGACGCAAGCTGAGCACTTTAACCCATCCCTCCTCACCTGTTTCTCCTTCCTCATCTCTCCTTCGTGGCTGACCTGCACGGCGTGGATATTATGTCTTCTCCCTCTGTCCCCCCCCCTCTCTCTATTGCCTCCCATTGTTCCCCTCCCTCTGAGCTGCTTCCCGCGTGGCATACCGTTGGCCGTGTGGGACCCGGGGCATGCACGCGCATGGCACCAGGCTCCGCCTTGTCTTACAATGCACATATCGTTACATGAGCTTGCTTGCAGTAGTTGCGCCCGTGTGGCGTTCCTGATTTGTTTGATGGATGCGATGCCTTCGTTGCCACTGCGTGGCGCTGGCCGTGCTGTGCTTATGTAACAGTTCTGGTGCGATATCTTCTGACCGACCCACCTCTCTCCCTCCCTCTCTCTATATATGTTTATACATCGCTCTACATACAGACATACTTGTGTACATCTATACGTGTGGTGCTGTCTCTGTGTTTCTGCCTCTCTGTCTCTGTTGTCTCTGTCTCTGTTTCTCTCTCTCTCTCTCCCTCCCTCCCTCGCTCTCTCTCTCTCTCTCTATCTCTGCGATGTCAAACTGACGTTTTGTGCAGGTGAGGTAGATGGCCGACGGTTTCCCCATGATGGGCCATCCACCTGCCGCGATACCATGGCTACTTTTTTCCGCCGGCGACAGCGAGGTTGGATTGGCGGCCCTCCACTGGGTGAAGAGGATACTCCATCCAGCTGTCTGCGGCAAACCCCGCCACCGTGCCTGTGCAACAGCGCAGCAGGAAGGAGACAGAGTGCAGGAACAGCGCAATTCCGACGACTGGTCTGAATTGGAACGGGTCTTGACCTCGACCGCGTCTTCGTCCGCGCGGTAGGGGGGGAGGTCGAGCTCACGCCCCACGGCAGTTCAGCGAGCTATCTGAACTGAGGCGGGTCTTGAGATCGCCCTCTTCTAGGTCAGCGCGGTAGGAGGGCAGGAGGAGGAGCAGGAGGAGGAGGAGGAGGAGGAGGAGGAGGTCTCTTAGGGGCTTCCTTGCAGCCTCCTGGGAACATCCTGTGGACCTCTTGGGGGTCTCTTGGGGGCGTCTTTGGGCCTATATCCGTAAGGGCTTCGCCCCCTACCGCCGGCCCCCTCTCTCGGAGAATGGGCCATGGAAGAGCTAAGTCATGAGGCCTTGGCGCTGTCGTGAAGCAGTATCGAAACTTCATGCGAAGCCGATTCGCAATCAGCAAAACCAACTGATCACAAGAGGGGTTACCACACCTGGCGATTGGTAAGACGTGTATGGTTTACGGGCTTGGTTACCACACCTTGCGATTAAAGGGCCGAGGGAGTTCTCGCAGTTTGGGTTACCACGCCTTGCGATGGATGTGCGTGAAGGGTGGCACCGAATTTCAGAAATGTGGCAAATCCCCTGTGTTTTTGGACCCTGACCCCGCGGATCTGCGTGAGGGGTGGCACCGAATTTCAGAAATGTGGCAAATCCCCTGTGTTTTTGGACCCTGACCCCGCGGATCTGCGTGAGGGGTGGCACCGAATTTCAGAAATGTGGCAAATCCCCTGTGTTTTTGGACCCTGACCCCGCGGATCTGCGTGAGGGGTGGCACCGAATTTCAGAAATGTGGCAAATCCCCTGTGTTTTTGGACCCTGACCCCGCGGATCTGCGTGAGGGGTGGCACCGAATTTCAGAAATGTGGCAAATCCCCTGTGGCAAATTTTTGGACCCTGACTTCCGAATTTCAGAAATGTGCAAATCCCATGTGTTTTTGGACCCTGACCCCGCGGATCTGCGTGAGGGGTGGCACCGAATTTCAGAAATGTGGCAAATCCCCTATGTTTTTGGACCCTGACCCCGCGGATCTGCGTGAGGGGTGGCACCGAATTTCAGAAATGTGGCAAATCCCATGTGTTTTTGGACCCTGACCCCGCGGATCTGCGTGAGGGGTGTCGATTTCGAGCCCCCCCAGCAATTCAGACAACGCGCCCAGGGGGTGCTAAAAAGCCGGTTTGGGCCTTCCCCCCCGCTCGCGCGGTCAATCAACTAGTTACAGTAACCAGCAATAAGCAGAACTGTAACACTGGAAACTACAAGCTACAACTGGTACAGGAAACTGCGAATCCCGCGCCTCGCGGCCTGGTGGCCCCACAAGGGGGCCGGCGGATTGAGGCCTTTGGGCCGTCTTAGTTGGCTCTTGACCCATTATGACGCCTGCGGAGGCCATCTTGGAGGCTTCTCTGGGCCGTCTTGGTGCCTAATTGGAGCGTTTGGGGGCCGTCTTGGGGCCCTCTTGGGGGGCTCTTGGGCGATCTTGCGGTCCTCTTGGGCCGATTTTGGGCCCTTAGGGGGACCTCTTAGGTTGTCTTGGAGCTATATTTGAGGCCTCTTGGGCCTCTTTGAGTGGTCGGAAACCTAAACAAGTGGGAACCTCAAGTGTGTTCGAGTATGTTGATGCTCGCGTTTAGCCTGAATGGTGTGAAAGCCCGACCGGAGGGATGGTGTTGGTCGCTCCTTGCAAGGCTGTGGAGTCGGCCTCGGGGTAGATGGGTAGATAGCTCCCGGTATGCTGCCGCCGCGCTCGGCCCTTACATGGGGGATGAGTGCAAAACAAATGTTCCCCCTCGTCCTCTCTTCATGTTTTCCACTACCATCTGCTGTTGGGTCCAGGGCGAGTACGTCCACAGATACACGTGCGGCAGTGCCGAAGTGCGCATTTCACAGCGCGAGAGAGCGGGAGGGGGGGGGGGAACCAGGGGGGAGGAGATGCAGGAGGAGGCAGGAGAGCGGGGAGGAAGGAGAGAGGGGAGGAGACAGGGAGGGATGGAAGGAAGGAGGAAGAGGAAGAGGAAGGAGGAGGGATGAGAGGAGCGAAGGCACCACATGTGCGGCGAGAGGAAGGATGGAGGATGGAGGAGGTCAGGTATGAGGAACACGGCCGTCAGCATGCTACTGGAGGCCAGGGGGAAAGAAACGACATCAGGGACAGGGAAAACAGGGTCTCAACACTGTACGCCAAGAGCCAGATCTTTTTCTCCTCCGCCTCTGCCTGCGTTCCCGTCCCCCGCTCCCTGCCTTTCCCCTCCTCCACCTCCGCCTCCTTCCCCCTCTCCGTCCTCATGCTTCTTCCCTTCCTCCGCTTCCTCGTTTTTGTCGTTTTACTCGTTGTCGCCTTTGTCTTCCCTGACATGCACCTCCGTAACTGTTTGAGCTCAAGCCTGACAAGTCCGCCCAGTTCCATATTACGATCCATCACACCGTGCTGCCTTCAAGCCGACCAGTGAATCAACGATGGCGGAGACTACCAGCGGCGGCTTCTCTCTTGCCCAGGTGCTGAAGACGTTGGCGTTGTGCACAGGCTACATCGCGCTGAGCGGTGGTCTCATCAACTTCAACAAGTACCTGATGCACAAGGGGCGCTTCCCGCACCCGATGTTCCTAACGGCCATGCACATGTCCGCCAGCCTGCTGCTGACCTCGCTGGTGCTGCTGGTGCGGCCGTCTGCCATGCCCAGCGTGGAGGCGTGCAAGGGGAGGTTAGCGAAGCTTTACAAGTATCTGGCGCCCATCGGCTTCCTCTTTGCGATCATGCTGTACGGCTCCAACAGGGCCTACCTGTATTGCAGCGTCGCGTTCCTGCAGTTCATGAAGGAGGCGAACGTCGTGCTCGTTTTCACCTTCTCCGCGCTGGCAGGGCTGCAGTTCTTCAACCGCCAGCGCGTCGTCGTGATCGCTTGGGTCATCTTGGGCTCCTCCCTCTGCGTTCACGGGGAGCTGAATTTCGTGTTCGTCGGCTTCATGTTGCAGGGCGTGTCTCAGTTTGCTGAGTGCGCGAGGGCTGTCGTCGCCGAGCTCGTGCTCACGGGCAGCGAGTTCAAGCTGGACCCCCTCAGCTACACTTTCTTCATGGCCCCCGTGTGCCTGCTCGTTCTCGGCATCGGAAACGCCATCACGTGGGACCACTCTGTCATCACCGACTTGGCAGTATGGTGGCCTTACCTCATCCCGAACGCCTGCATCGCGTTCTGCCTCAATGTGATGATCGCCCAGGTGATCAAGGAGACCTCGGCGGTGGGGTTCATCATTACTGGAGTGGTGAAGGACATTGCCCTGGTCGTCTTCTCCTCTGTGTTTTTTCACGATTCGATCACCGCTAGCCAGTGGCTCTCCTTCACAGTCACGCTCAGCGGGGTCTTCTTCTGGTCGTTCATGAAGGTCTTCCCAGATCACCCTGCGGTGAAGACCTTCGAGACGATGTTGGGAATTGGCTACGGCCCGTTCCCAGGCGCTCCGCTGGGCAAGACGCAGATCGACAGCGAGGCCACGCCGCTGGTTGGGGAGAAGAAGGTCTGATTGGTTCTGTGACTGCCGACGGAATGCAGACGCTCGTTGCCGCCCCGCATCCTCGTCCTCTTTACCTGGCACGTCTTCGCTGTCGTCTCCAGCGCTTGTGGTGGCCGCGCGGTTCACATTCAGCGCGCCACGAAAATGAACCCGACGCGACCCCAATTGGGGGAGAGCTTCCCATTGCATGGGCGCATTGCGTTGCAATGCTTGGCATCGCTTGGCATATTGATTGGCATTGTTTTTGCAGTTCGTGGTATTGCTTGGCATTGCGTGGAAGTGCTTGCTTGGCATTGCGTGGCATTGCTTGGCGTTGGTTGGTGTGGCTGGCATTGCGTGGCATTGCTATGCATTGCTATGCAATACTTGGCGTTGCTTGGCGAGACAGCAACAGGGACCATCACCAAGGAACCAAGGAACCAAGATTCGGGAACCGAGGAACCAAGACGGGAGCTGCTTGGCAGGCCCACAGCCTCGCCGCCAAAAGATTTCAGATAAATGCGCCTTTCTGCCTGGACACCCAGGTGTGTTCTGCAGCGATTTCTTCGCGCGCCGCTCTAGGCGGATCAGGGGAGAGAGAGAGAGAGAGAGAGAGAGAGGAGAGTGTCCGAGAGATAATGGCAGACTTTGAGAGGGATGACGGCCGCGAGAAGGATCCCCCTCCCCCCGTCCTTTCGTCCTTCTCCCTTCCCCTGGTCCTCCCTCGTGTTGGCCAAGCTGCCCCCTTGCTGCAGCTGCACTCGCTTCTCCCCGGCTCCTCGAAGTTTGTGGCCTGTGAGAAAACATAGCGCTCCTGCAGTCGAATGACGTCGACGACAAGGACAGGATGATGATGAGAGGAGAGGGAGGAGGAGAAGAAGGAGGAGGAAGAGAAGGAGGACCGCTGGGGCGGCTCCGCTGCCCCATTGAACAGCACAGTATCTAGCAGCCGTCGCTTTGATCGGGTGCCGCGATGCGGCGTAGGAGTTTGGGCATCCACGAACAGGACGAGACAGGTCTGACGCACCTGCGGCTGGCCCAATGATAATGTGTAGGGATGAGGAGCAAGATCGTGGAGCAAAGGGTAAGGAAAAGGATGAGGAGGAATGCGGATGAGGGGTATTCATCTTGTTGCGGCTGATGCTGCTGTTGCCGATGATGCTGATGAGACTGATGATGCTGATGATGTTGATGGTGACGGCGGTGGTGGCGTTGCTGATGCTAGTGTTGCTACTGCTGGTGCTGCCGACGACGATGATGATTATGATGATTGTGATGATGATGGTGCTGGTGACGAGGAAGCTGATTATTGTGATGATGCTGCTGATGATGATGCTGAGGATGATGATGATGGTGACGATGATGATGGTGATGCTGATGATGATGATGATGATGCGAGGGATGATGATGATGATGATGATGATGATGATGATGATGATGAGGATGATGATGATGATGATGCTGCCGAGGATGCATATGAGGATGCTGAGCACAGTGATGCTGATGGTGACGATGCTGAACATGACGATGCTGATTGTGATTTTGCTCATGCTGATGATGATGGCTGCTGCTGCTGATGGTGATGATGATGCTGGTGCCGATGCTGATTATGGTTCTGATGAGTATGGTTATTATGAACTTGTTGCCGATGATGATGGTGGTGAGTATGAGGATGATGATGATGTTGCTGTTGATGGTGATGGTGTTGATGATGATGAGTATGCTGATGGTACGGCTGATGCTGATGATCATGATGATGAGGTGGATGATGATTATGATATGATGCTGGCTATGATGGTGATAATGATGATGGAGAGGGCGATGATGATGATGATGCTGATGCTGATGCTGATGCTGATGACGACGATGCTGATGATACTTATGATGATGATGCTGCTGATGATGATGATGATGATGATGATGATGATGATGATGATGATGATGATGCCGAGGATGTTGCTGAGGATGATGATGCGGACGGTGCATACGCTGATGCTGCTGCTGCTGCTCAGGAGGAGGAGGAGGAGGAGGAGGAGGAGGAGGAGAAGCAGGAGGAGGAGGAGGAAACGGAAGGAGGGGTTGAGCCACCCTCGTGCGGGCGTTCCCCACGTGGGATTTGCTGAGTACACTTTCTCGTCCCCCGAGGTGGCGTTTTGGCCGCAGACCTGCCAACCCAAAGACAGTTTGACCACTGCATCCCCCGATGCTCTGCGCTCTGGGCCGTCGCTCTCCAGGTTGTCGCGGGGGGGGGGGGGGGGCACTTCGCGAGGGAGAGGGGCGCAGCCGCGCGAGGGAGGGGTCGGTCCGAGCGCCGCGCCCGCTGTCCTCGCGGCTTCGGGAGAGGAGGGGCACGCAGGCGTGCTGCTGGGCAGAAGCAGGCGGCGGACGAGGCCTCGCCGCTGGTGGCGCGCTCAGCCTGCCTGCGTTGCCTCACGGACTCGCTGCGGGCGGGAGGGCGGGGAACGCCTCGCGGACGGCCAGGGATCCCCCTGGCACGGCATGTGGGATGCCTGAGCCTGGCCCGTCCGATCCACGGACGGGGGCATCTTGGAGGCCGCCTTTATCAGTAGAACGTCAGTGTGCCTTCAGCGGGCGAGCGCTCGCCACGGGAGGAAGGCTTCTGCAGCTCCAGGGGATGCGTCGAAGGCTATTTTGGGCCTGTCGGGGGCCTTCTGGGACTTTTTGGTTTCCTCGTGGGGGCCTGCTGGCTGTCTCGGAGGTCATCTTGGTGCGGAGGGCTTGGTACAGATTCCCCTCTTGGCCCCATGGTATTTTTCATGATTGTGCATGCCCCTCTTCTGCGGCTTGTCGTTTGTTCTCCCTTTCTCTCTCTCTCTCTCTTTTCCTCTCTGCGATGCCTTTTTGCTTTGTGTGAGTGGCCGCTTGGGCTGCAGGAGATACCGGCACAGCGCCCTGGTCCCTCCTCCTCCCCCTCCTCCTCCGTAACCATTTTGACTCAAACCGTTTTGGCTCAAGTAAAACATTTCCCAATGCAGCTTGCCGTTCAGCCCTGTTCCTTTCCATACCCCACTGGCCCGCCTCGGCTGCCCAGCCTGCGGAGCCGGTCCATATCAGCAGTACGAAGTCAGCATTCGCACAATTACTAGTTCAAGTTATTCAATTGCATGTCGTTGGGTTGGCTCTTCTCTCGCTTGGCATCGGACAGGCGGTACGTGGTCTTGCGTTGTTCAACATTTCCGAATGGACACATACTCTGCCTCAGCATCTCCCCGAAGCGACTCCAAAAGCAGAAGCCAAGCCAGTGGACACCGACGCGATCGACACAGACACGATCAAAGACGCAGTGAGAGAGATAGAGACCGTGACCGTGATCTTCTTCCGAAGGAGCATGCCAGCCGTACAAAGGACAGTGTGGACGTTATACAGGACCTCTCGCACGCGAAGCCTGTGGAGCCCCTCAAGGATTTCACTCAGCTGCTACCCGAGAAGCCTGGCAACGAGCTGCCCTTGAAGAGTTGGAGGCAGCACCTACTTTCCCCTCGCAAGAACAAGCACAATGGCAAGACCATCGAGCTCAGCGAGAACGAGATCGACGCGAAGCTCTGCAACACTTTCCTATTACAACAGCTTCAACTGC
Source organism: Prorocentrum cordatum (assembly GCA_963575745.1). NCBI lineage: Eukaryota > Dinophyceae > Prorocentrales > Prorocentraceae > Prorocentrum > Prorocentrum cordatum. Next base: position 1,871,512 of record CAUYUJ010008890.1, read on the forward strand.
CGCCGCAGCCAGTTCTGGACCGATGGCATCAGCTCCAGCCCCAGCTCCAGCATAATAAAGCACAGCCGCGCCTACAGAAACACCTTGGCCACAGTCAAATTTCGCTTCATATTTTCAGCACGAGCTCGAGCAGATCATGGCATCGCAGCTCGCCGCCATCAAAACAGCCGTCGGCAACACTGTCTCAGCCTCGCAGGCTCAATTTCTCGCTGCACTACAGCGACATGAAGCAGCTACTACTCGCAGATTGGACGGCCAAAAGCAAGATCTCATGGGGATCAAGACCGCAGCAAAGCAATAATCCCAGCACCAGGAGATCTGGAGTGCAATCCAGCGTATCAACCAGCAGCTCAGCCTCGGCGAAGCAGAGGCACCCATATTGGACGTGGCCACACTATCGGACTGGGATCGCGAGCCAGATCCCGCCATTTTCGTTCTCTCCTGCGCGCGGCCCGTCGCCGCAGCCGCCGTTCGCATCGCCATCGTCGAGGGGTTCGCCGCAGCAGATGTGGCTCCGCGGCAGTTTCAGATTCATGGAGAAGGACCGAATCGGCGTTTCCTTTTAAAACTCCATGGAGGACGCCCAGTCGCCATCACCAAATCAGTGGCCCTTGCTCGGGCACTTCATATACCAGGCCGCGGTGGCTACAGACAGTTCGCAGTTCAGACGCCTACCGACAGTGCCATCAACAATGGCCAGCGCGTTCCGCTCTACGTCAACCCAGACAAGAACATCAAGCGCATCAGAATGGAAACTCAAACTAAAAAGCTGCTCGCCCTCTGCCAGCCCCACAACCCTGCGCAGGATTGGCGCGCTCGTCGCGACCAGGGGCGTGTATTCTGCAACGCCATCCCCACCGCCAAACTGGAGCTCACTAGCATGGACGCGGCTACCATCATTCGTTGGAACCAAGATGCGATGGCCAAGGTCCCCATCAACAAGGCCACTATCGCTGCAGGACTTGCCGCCCTCTACAAAGCCGAGGATACAGCGTCGTGGATTTAACCAACGCTGGTTGCCATGTTGGACGACTGCAACTGACGCTGATGACGCGCGACCTCCTGGGCCTGACTTACTTGCAGGGCAGCGACCGCATCCTCTACAGCACCTTCGACCAGCTGCTGAACAGGCCCCACCTTGTCCTGCCGCGGCTGGCGCCCCACAGCTCCCTGCGCGCGCCCCAACGGAACTCTGGCAAGCTCCGCGGCGTCGCGGGTTTCACCCCGCGCAGGCCGCGCCGCGACGACAGGCGCACGGGGGTCGGGGCGCCCCTGTTGCCCCCGCCCCGAGGGGCTGGAGAGCCCTCCAGATCATCTGTCAGTCTTCACAGGCCTGGAGAGCCCTGCAGCGGCACTTCTCCCCCAGCATAACATATTTCACCCAGCTCAAGCCCTTCTTCTTCCAGGGCAAGATCGCCCGGTGAAGACCGACAAGACTCAGGTGGCCTCGGCCCCGGGATTCAGTCCATCATCGGGCACCGCCTCTTCCTCCAGTTACAGCAGCTCGTCTTCTTATTCTTCTTCCTTCCACTTCCAACAGCTCATCTTCTTCTTCCAGTTCCAGCAGCACATCCTCACGTACTCGTCGTGACAAGCCGGCGCGGATTACTACCGGACCTACTGCCTCAGAGGCCGCAGGTAATTGCATCTGTCGGGGTGTCAGGGGCCTTCTTTGTCATGATGATCGCAAGAGATGGGGGGGGGGATAAAGCAGATTACCCCCCTCATGCGCAAGCAGGCCCTGATTGCCCTGCAAGAAGCACGCGGCGCGCAATTAGATTTGGAATCGCACATCGGCAAACCTCCTTACGATTAACAAATACATGTCAGCGGCTGCCCTTTCAACCGCGGCAAAGGGGGAGTGGCTTTTTTGGTTCCGACACCTACATCGACCTCTACATCAACGTCGCTATGGCGAGTTACCCGCGGTCGCGTTGCAGTCCTGCACGTCGCCAATCACACCGTGGGCTTCGAGGCGCTCATTATGAACGTGCACAACCATGACTTGGCGGCAGCAGACATGGGCAGAGCGGCCGAGGCGCCGCATGCCTCGCGGAACTGGGCAGCAGCAGCGCCCCAGCAAGGACTCTTCATCGCCATGGGCGACTTCGATGCCAGCGCGCCCCCATCCACGCTGGCGGCCCATGGCACCTGGCGGACGATGTCAGCGAGAGCAGGCGCGGTGGCGCCAACTCTTCGCTTCGCTCACAGAGATCGCGCATGACCTCCCCGCGCACCTCTCGGCCAGCACGCAAGCGGCCACGGCAATCGACCGCGCCTTCATCTCCCTCACGGGAATCGACCTGATGAATGTGGACGCGCACCTGAAGATTCACAGAGACGGTGCGGCTCTATCTGACAAAGGCCTCAGCGATCACGCCAAACTTCACTTGCTTCTGGTCAACGCCTCAGCCTCACGGCCAGAAGAGCAAGCTACCGATCCGATCATCTTCCACGACTCCACCTACCAGCGCCACTTCACATTCCCGCTGGACAACATTGCCAAGGCTGCGCTCACGCCTAGCGCAGCCTGGAAGCAGCGCAAGCTCATCTTAAATGAGGCGGCGAGGCTCACTCGCAACCTTCAGCAGCGCGCCTCCCTTCATGGTCACAGTCGCTGGGCAAAACATGGCAGTCCCACCTGCTCTTCGCGCAATATCACGGGCGATTTGGCGAAAGGATTCAGACGCAGCGTCGCTCCTCGCGGCCGCAACCGACATCGGCAGCGCGCACCTGCGCCTCGCGGACGACGGCCCCGAGCTCACGAACAGGGGCGACTATGCCAAGCTGATGGGCGCGGCGGTCACCGCCGACTACGACAGACGCATCGCACTCGCCACGAAGCGCCAGCTGCAGTCCAACGCCGAGATGCAGCTGGACCAGGCCGGCAGTCGGAAGGCCGCGATGCAGCTCACGCGCCAGGCGCAGGCCTGGAATCCGTTTCGCCGCCGGCTCGTACTCTCAGGACTTTGGATATCGAAAGAGGGGGCACCTACAGCCCCCTTCATCACCACCAGTTCCCCAGAGGGTATTCTCGGAGGCCCCCTGAAGTTTTGGCGGCCCATCTTCTCGAGCAAGATTGTGGACCCCGTGGCGGTTCAGCAGTGCCTGCCCCAGCGCCTTCCTCAGTCTGCGCGGACCTACGGGTTCCAGCTCTTCAGGGCCTCCAGAGGGCCCTCCCCGCAAGGTCAGACATGCCGCCCCAGGCCCAGATCAGATCCCATGCGCTGCATAGGCCACCTCGCCTGGATCCGCTCAGATACTTCATGGCCTCATGATGCAGATGTTCGAAACGGGCCTGGCCCCGCGCCAGTTCAACGACTCGGCCTTCGCGTTTCTTCCGGAAGGAGACGAACCCCAGGGCCAGCATGCCGCAATTCGAGCTCTAGGTGCCACTCGCCCCCTCTCCTAAATAACTGCGACGCCAAACTGATCGCTCACGTCGTGAATATGGGCCTCGTGGACATGGTCAGGGATCGGACAATAGACGCACAACAGGGTTCTGTAAAGGGGCGAAATTTTGGACAGCATGTGCTGACCCTAGATTCTGAGGCCCGTAAAGCAGGTCATTCCCCAGAGGCACCATCTGCTCCCCCTATCCTTGTCAGCCTTGATATCAAAGCTGCCTTCCTTAGGATGGGAGTTTTTGTTTGCGTCGCTGGTAGCTCACGGTGTTCCCCCTGGCTATCTCAGTGTCATGTATGCTCCTTATCACTCCCTCAGAGTCTGGGCCTGTGTAGGTGGCTGTCTTCAATGCATGTTCGAAATAGGCTCAGGTGGTCTCCAGGGCTGCCCTCTCTCGGAATCGATTTGGGCCCTGGCTTTTGATGCACCCAGTCGACACCTAGTCCAGGTTGTAAGCACCCTTCCTGGATCTAACAAGCTCGGTGCCTACGCCTCGGCCCCCCCCCTTTCCTCCTGCCCCCGTTTCGGGCCATTGCTATTCTCGCAGGACTCGAACTACATATCCAGAAGACAGTGATTGTGCCATTCTGGCCCCCTTTTTCACTTGCCGTGCACTCCCTCACTCAGCGCCTCTTAGCACTTCTGGTGCCTGAGTGGCAACGCATTCACATTGCAGAATACGCGCGCTATCTAGGCGTGCTCATTGGCCCAGCAGTTACACTAGACATCCAATGGGAAGCCGCATTGGGTAAATACTGGCTGCGCGTTGTCCAATTAGCGGCGTGCGCCCCTGGCCCCGCAGTGGTGCTCAAACTATACAGCACATGCGTTATCACTGTCCTCTCGTACCTCACGCAGCATTTTCTATTTCCAGCCACGTTCTTCAGACGCGAACGCGGCGCCCTACATGAGATTCTCAGGTCTCCCCCCAATTCCTGGCGCCTCGCCGACCTCCTCGGTGTTCGCTCGCGGTCGCATTCGTCCTCCCCCAAGTCACTGATCACGCTTTCACTGGCCTCGGCGTGGCGCGCGGCATCTGTCGCGCTTCCCGACTGGAAGCCACTGCATCGCTCTTTAGTACTTGCTCACGACTAGCTCAATCCAGAACTGGCCCTGGCGGATTTGGCCCAGGCCCGCATTGGGGCCACCGTTTCCCCCGTTTTTTGGAAGCGCCCTGGCATCGTCGAATGCTAGCGCGAGCATGCTGACGGCAAACCACCGCACTCGGTTTCTCCGCCCGTCTGGCGCGCAGCTCAGCGAGCTGCCGCAGATGAGCAGTCTGCCGCTGCCGAAGAATCCAGGTGCGCCAGGGCCCAGCGCCCCCTCGCTTCGGTCCTCCATCCCTCCCTCTTCCCCGACGTTCGCTGAGACTCTTGGCGCCGTCTCTCATCGGCGCCGCCTGATCTCGTAGCGCCACGGAATCTGTCCGACCGCCGGCAGGGATTAGCCAGTCACCTCGAAGAGGGCCCTAGCCATCCGCTGGGCCGCATATAAGACGCCGGCGGGAGCGTGGTGGACCAGCCATCGCTTCCCCTTTGGCCCGCGCCGCACCTGTCTGCTCGGGTGCGATGATTGCTCAGATCGTCTCGGCCATCACCTCGCCTGTCACCGCCTTCTTCACTTCCTCGCGTTACCTCGTTCCGCCATCTCCTCGGACCCTCTTGTTCGGATCGGCCCAGGGGCGCCTGGGCAAGGCGCTAGCCCTGAGCACGCTATTCCTGGGGCTGTCAGTCGGGCGGCACTGTCATTTCACTTCTACAACAAACTGCGCGTCATCACGCGCGCCGCGCCCAGCGCCGCGCTCCTTTACACCGCTGGCACTGAGTGCCGAGCCGCTGCGCTGCACGCGATGAGGCCGTAGCCTGAGACGAACTAGAGCGGGGGCACTTGCCCTCTTCTCGCGTCTTGCTCGCTTGCCCTCGTCTCCTCCCCTCTTGGTGCGGTCGCTCCTCCTCCTCCTCCTCCTCCTCCTCCTCTCCCCCCTTGCTCCTCCATCTTGCGTCCATTGAGTTCTGGCAACCGGCTCATTGGGGTGATTTATTGTGGGGGGCGTATTCGTCGTCAAACAAAACGTCACGGTTCCGGTCCTCCCGGCGCCCTCCTGGGCCGTCTTGGATGCGCGTCGAGCCGTCTGGGCGCCGCCATGGGGAAATATTCGGGCTTGGGCCGTCTTGGAGCGCCAGGAACCCGAAAAGGCGAGAAGGGCAACCTGCTTCGAACACCATTCGGAAATCAATGATGTCTGCATCTGGCCCCGTCTTGGGCGCTCTCTTGGGGCCCTCTTGGGGCGCGCGGGAGGCCTCTCGGGCCGTCGCGGGGCCCTTGTGCACTCCATGGGGGGGCCCTTTTGTGGCCCGCTTGGTTTGGTTTGGGCCCTCTTGTATTTGAAAGAGTTCTTGGCGAGAGCGCGCGGCGAGCCTCGGGAACTCCCGGAACTTTGGGTTGCGGGCTCTTGAATCAAGATAACAGTAGTCAATAGGGAGGACCCCAACGGACCTAATGACACTCCACATCGCGCCTCGGAGCACGGCGGCGGGCAGTCAACGCTTCTAATTCGAAGTTGCCCGAGGGCTCCGTGCTCAGCGCGCGCGTCAGGTGCAAGTGTGTCCGCTTAAGCCGCGCGGGATGTTCGCGCGGCGCCATTGCCCGTGTTCCTTGGGCTCGCCCTTCTCGCTTCTCCTCCTTGGGCCCGCTGTTTCCGGCGACGCGCGTCTGTGGAAGCTGCTGGTGGCCGTGGATCTCAGCGTAGTTTTAATTAAAGTATGCCGCTCTGTCTTTCCGTGACTGTAGCTGGTGGGGTGTTCGCGCTGAGGCAATCGTTCTCCTCCTCCATCAGCCTCTCTTCCGCCTCTTGCTCATCCTGCCCCCCCCTCCTTCTCGCCTTTTTCTCTTCCGCAGTTTGCCCTGAGCGCGTCGCTTTCGCATTGTCTGGGCCGCGCTGATCTGCCGCCCCCCGCCGCCCCGTTGATCGCCGACGCGTGGGGCGGCGGCCGCTTCGCCACCGCGTGGGCCCAGGCGGGGCCCGCGCCCCCCCGTCCTACGCGGGGCTCTCCACCCCTGTGTTGTTCTCTTCCTTCTGTAATTGTTTTGGCCAAAGGGGCCCCATCGCCGTTGTGGCGCCGACGATCAGATATCCGTGTAAGCGATCTCGCGGCTCGCGGGGCACCTCTGCCTGATGGCACTGCGTGCTTCGTCTGCGCCTTTGCCCTGGCCGCGCCTTCCACTGGTTCGCCGGAGTGCAGCGTTTTTGCTGAGCCGCCCCCGGGCCGGCAATTTTTTCCAAACGCGCGCGCCATCCCCAAAGCCCCAGGCACCACTTGTTCTCGCGTCGTGGGCATTAGCTTCCGCGGGAAGCGCTACGCATGCAGGCGGGCATTTTTGAAGAAGGTTATTTTCGAGAACGTGTGCCCCCACGTAGCTCTGGGCGCGCCAGACACATGCTTCTGGGCCCGCGTGCGTCCACGAGGCTGAACAGTGGATATGTTTCTTGTTCAATTTGGTGGAGGAGTTCCGTCGGTTTTTCTTCGTTCGACGCCATGGGCATCGAGGGCCCTTTGAGCGCCTATATTGAGACAAGTATGATGCAGGTGGGTTCCGAGGCGACACCCATCCTGGAGGTGCGCTTGCAAGAGTGAGTATTTGAGCGACCATGTGAAGGAATGCTTGAGCGACCATATGACAGGCAGAGATGACGCAACGACGATGCAGCAGTAGGATGACCATTATAGTCAGCGCTTCGGCACCCACGTTTCATTCGGCTCTGAGCGGGGCGGGTAGGCGCTGGCCGCCTTGAATTCCAACCGGCAGGGCGTGGCACGCTATCCGAGAAACGCTCTCAAGGCGGAGGTATCTCTCCAATGGGGAGGGTTCGCGAGCTGCTCCCTCGGAATCAACTTGAAGGAGATCCAGACGAACCGCCAGCTGGAGTCTGCATCCTCCTCGACTAGGTGTTCCACTATCGGGGGTGGCCATGCCGCGTAGCCCCCGCGATGAGCCAGCAGCGCGCCGAGAGTGACGCAGAGACCGTCGAAGGCAATCTTGTTTATTTCTTCACCCTCGAAGGACCTCGCCATCAAGCAGTCTGTCTTCGCGATGCACTTCAAGGATATGACAGACATCTTCAACCAGGTGGCCTATTGCAACGAGTCTCCGGCCATGCGGGACCCGAAGGAAGGAAAGTCAAATGCGCCGGGCTCTCAATCTGAGTGGGCATGCCTGCGCGCGAAACCTGGAGCGCAAGGATGAAGGCACGCTGAACCATGACACTTGCACTTGTCAGCGCCCGCAAAGAGTTTCACGGCTGGATCCGCGTCGATTGCAGCGATGAGTTCGGTACGTGGCAGATGTATAAATTCAGTCAATTCTGGCGCTGTGGGGCAGGGTGCATTCGATAACGCTCGCGCGCGGCATATCTGGAAGGGCTAGTGTCTCGGCGCCGAAGCGCGCTGCCCGACTCGCCCCAAATTCAAGCGCTGCTTGTTCGGCTACCGGCGCGGCCTCGACGTGGACAATTGCGATTGCATTATTCCTGTCAGCGCTGCCTACAGCAACGCCAGAGGATGCACCTCCATTGTGCTCTTGAGCCAGGCTGGCCAGCCGCAGAGGACGGAGTGCACGTCGCGCCTGCCGAGCGCAGTAATCGGGAGGCGCGGGCCGACCAAAGTTCGGCGGCGATTCCGAAGTAGGTGCTCCGTTAGAAGCCGCCGCTGCCGCTCATCCCCCCCTCCCTCTTGCTCCTTCTCCTTCGTGGCAATTCTGGCTCGACGCCAAGAGTGTTTCAAGTTTGTTTCGGCTTTCCGTGCGCCGCCACGACCGGGGGCTTGCGGCGGCCCGGCGACGTCCCTGCCCATCGCACTGGCCTGGCAGGCGGCCACCCATATCATCCGTAATCTTCGTCGCGCGGTGGCGCCGCGCCCCCGCTGGCGGCCGGCGCCCCGCTCCGCGCAATATTCCCAGCTCATCCGATGAGGATCGAGGCGCGTGCCGCAGCCGGCAACGTCGTCGCAGAGGCGGGGCCGACCGTCGACGAGCTACCGCTGCCACAGACGCCCTCGCGCTCATGGCCTCAGGCGCCGGGAGAAGGGCCGCAAGATCGGGGCGATCATCGGCAAGACCAGACCCAACCAGCCGTCCTGGTGGACAGCAGCCAGATCCGATTCAGCAGCCTGGCCCGCGGCGACCTCGTGGACCACTCTAACTCGACGCCGAGCAGCAGCGCGCCCTCGAGAGGGACCCGGGGGCATTCCCCACCTTCGCATCGCAAGCAGAAGGCCCCGCCCAACAAGGTGATCAAGTCCCTGCCGCTCCTGTCGGTGGCCTTCCACCCCAGTCGCTGACCGCTCTCCCGCCCGACTGCCCGGGCTCCCCGCGGACCTCGACCGCGCGCATCAAAATCTCACGCAGCACTGGGCGTCCCAGGCAGTGGGCGCCTTCAAGCAGCAGGCCGACGCCATCCTGGACCAGTCCCGCGAAAGCTTTCGCCAACTCCTTCAACAACGAGTTCCACAGACTGGGCGCAGGGTGGATTGCCTCCAAGACCAGGTGGCGAACGCCAAGCGCGAGCATGATCGACGAGCAGCTGAACATAATCAATGTGCATGGTTATCGGCAAGATGGGCGACGCCCTCGCGCTCGCGCTCGCTGAGACCCAGCTCCCCATCGCGGACCTCTCCAGGCTCTCCGAATGGGGCCGCTCGCCCGCCCCGCCCCTCTTCTCCGTCGGAGCCAAGCGGATCATGTCCCCAATGTTGTCTTCAACGGCCTTCGCGCATGGATCGCAGACGCTGGCCTCCAGCCCGACCAGGTGGAGCTTCATGGCGACGCGCCCGCCAGGCTTTTCGCCCCACAGGTCAAAGGCGCTACGAGGTGGCCATCCCGCGCGCTCTCGCCCTTCAACGCGCTCTTCGCGACGCTGCTGGCAGATGACGGCGCCCCCGCTCCGCGGGCGCCAACGGGCAGCGGCTCCACATCTTCATCGACCCCGACAAATTCCCCAAGACGATCAGCACAAATATCCAGCGCAAGAAGCTTCAGCAGCTCCTCGCCCAGCGTCTCCCACAGCTGCGCTGGCGGGCACTAGCGCGAAGGGCGAGATCCTCTGCGACGCGGCTCTGTTGGCGCGCCTCAACCTCAAGGGCCAGGCTGGCCCCGGCGTCCCCGAATGGAACGAGCGCGCGATGGCGAAGCCTGACGTCGACGGCCTCAATCGCGAGACGTTCTCACAGCCTCCCAGGCCCCCTTCGCAGACTCCGAGACAGCAACGTGGTGTTCCTACCACCCGTGGGCCCCATGGCGCGAGGTGGACACGTCCATGCCGTCTTCCTTCATCGGGTGGAACGCTCGCGCCTTCATGCGCCCCAGGCCCCGCAGGCGGCGCCGCGAGCAAGCGGCCCTCGTCAAGCACGTGCGCAGCAAGCACGTCATCCTGCTACAGGAAGTCCACGGTTCCGAGGCGCTCTTCCACACTTGACTGGGCACGCAACCGTGCCCGCGCAAGTTCTTCCTCTCCGAGTTCGCGACGGGCGCCGAGGGCGAGGCGCCCTTCTCGACTGGCGGCGTTGCTATACTGATCCCCTGGTCCACGCAAACGCAGCTGGAACGCCTCCGACCCGACCGGCTTCCCGCGTTCGAGCATGCGTCGCTGGTGCCTGAATTTCAAGCGCGTGACCGTGACAGGGTCCGAACGGCACGGGCGCTCCACGAACGGGCGGCGCGCGATTGCACCGCGCGCACTTTCCTTGCCATAGGCGACTTCAACGCCGCTGGCCGCCCGCCGATCAGCTTCAACCAGCCCCGGGCGATCCGCGAGCGCCCCCAGCTGGGCAACAACAACCGCCAGTAGCAGTTTTTTTTTTCTGGAAGGCCCTACTCGACTCCACGCTGGAGGTCGAGTCCGAGCTCCCCACGCGCTTCAACAAGGCAGACTACACAGCCTCTTCCATCGACCGCGCGTTCATCAGCCTCCCCTCCCACGCGACGCAAGAGCTCACTTTGGCTGTCCACGTGCTGCACGACCCCGCCATCCTGTCTGACAAGCGCCTCAGCGACCACGCCATCATCATCATCATCATCATCATCATCATCATCACTATCATCATCATAATCCTCAGTTCTCTCTCTCTCGATCGAACGGTAGCATGCCACGCACGCCGCCAGCCGAGCAAGCCTTCCCGCCAGCTGCGTTCAGCAGCCCCAACTACGCCACCTACTTGCAGAACATCATCGACGCTGCGGGCACGCAGCACCTTCCCATCGAGACGCGATGGCGCCTGCACAAGCGCTACATGTCATGAGCTGCTCGCATGGTTCGTGACGACTGGATCCGCCTCTGATCGGGTGACCTCTCCAAGCCAGGCTTCCTGGACGGCAGGGCCATTCATCGCCGCGCGCTCGATATCGCGGGCGATCTGGCGACAGGACGCACAGCTGGCACGACGGCTTCATGCCACTACTGAGCTGGGGAAGCGCTTCCTCGACATCGACTCCCTGGCCCTCGAGCTCCGCGAGCCTCTCGTCCTCCCTGCACCGCGACGTCGAGGCGCGCCAGCGCTCTCTGGCACAACGGGCCGCGAGGCTCCCGCGGAGCCACCCGGAGGCCTTGCCCCCTGAGGAGCTCCAGAGGGTGCTGCGAGTCTCTCAGAAGCGCGCCCTGCTTTGGGCCCCCTGGAAGCCGTGCCTTGTTCTCCAAGGGATTCAGACCGCGGGCCTAGTCGGCCCTGCTGCGGCTGCCCGAGAGAGCGGCAAAGTGGTCGACGCCCTGCGCAACCACTGGCGCTCCGTCTTCTCCCGCAAGACCGTCGACTCCGACGTCGTCCACTTGTGCATCGACGCGCGCGTGCCGCAGTGGGACAAGCTGGGCACTCTGCCGCCACCCATGCACCAGCTGCGGGCCCCCTTGTAGCGGACTTCCCCATCTGCGCCTGGCCCAGACAGATTGCCGTACAATTCGCGGACCGCCCGCGACCAATCGCTCTCCATCCTGGAGGACTTGGCTCTCCACCTCTGCTCGGGGCATCCGATCCCCCGCGACCTGAACGACTCGGCCATTGCATTTCCCCCGAAGGGCGACAATCTCCTGGGCGAGCTCACAGTGGGTCGCCTGCCCGGAGGCACTCGGTCGCTCTCGCTGAAGAACACGGACATCAAGGCCATTGCAGGCGCCGCGAACCACCTCATCAAGCCGCTCGTGGCCGAACGGACCCACAATGCGCAGCAGGGCTTCGTCACGGGCAGGAACTTCACGCCGCGCATCGTGCGCCTGGACGCTGAAATGCGCCTAGCTGGCCTGCTGGAGAACGCCGTGGAGCGCCGCCCCGTCTTCGTCAGCTTGGACTTCGCAGCGGCATGTCCATCTCTTGGCATAACGTGGCTCTTCAAGCCGCTGCACCGCTTCAGACTGCCGACGGGTTGCACGCATCTGTTCGAGGCCGTGTGCTACGCGCCCACCTCCTCGGTCAAGGTCGACGGCGCACGCCGCTCCACTTTCGCGATCGAGTCGGGCGTTGCCCGGGGCTGCCCAGCAAGCGGGTCCGCACGGGCGATCGCGATGGACCTGATCCGCCACATCGCCGCCGCCATTGACCTGGACAACATGGGCGCTAGTTCGGCGAACTGACCGGGCGCATGCGCGGGCGACCTGGGCATCATGTGCGAAACCATCGAAGTGCTCGTCAAAGTGACTGGGGCCTTCGATGCCGCGCGCCTCGCACTCCTCTCGCTGAAGCCTCGCAAGTGTGTAGCTGTCCCTCTTTGGGCAGCAGCGTCGCCCGCCGCGATTGCCCGCGCCCAGGATTTGCTTTCCGCGCGCGCGCCCTCCTGGCGCGCATTTTCGATCGAGGGACGTGCCAAATACCTCGGGATCTTCCTCGGCCCGTCGGCCTCCCTGGCCGACCAATGGCACGCCCCTGGGCAGAAGCGGTGGCAGCACCCTCATGCGCTCCAGCATGTGCACTCCGGAAGCGACGCCACGGTTCGTCTCATACAACGCGCCAGTGTTTTCTACGTTAAGCTATGTGAGCCAGCTCTTTCCAGTCCCCGCATCCATGGTACACCTCGAGCATTACGTGTTTCACAGGGTGCTAGGTCTGCCGCCGAATACATTCGGCAAGGTTGACCTCCTCACGATTGCGGATTTGTCGCCGCCACCAGTGATTTGTTCGTTGCAGGTCCTGTTTGTCGCAGCTGCCACCCGTTCTGCGTCTCACGCGTTGGCAGAGCTATGGGAACCCCACTTCTCTCACCTCCGCGACACGGCATGGGAGCAACATGCAGCTCACTCTTTCCATCGCTGGTTGGACGGATGGCCCCCCACCTTTTGGGGGCAGCCGCGCGCCACTGTGCAGTTCTATGCCCAGCTGCGAGACGCGCAGCGCGCGCCTCCATCCACGCCAGCCACGATGCAAGAAGCTCATCGCGCAGCGCTGGCGGACAAGGATTTGGCCATGGAAGCTCATCCGCCGCGCCGCCGCCATTTCCAGCGTGCCTCTGCAGCATCTCTGCGCAAGGCTGCATTTGCTTCGCCCTTCACTATCACTCTCACAAAGCAGGTCGGCGCATGGGGCCTACAAGTCGAACTTGCACTTCGCCCCGAGCGATGGGAGTCGCTCGACGTTACACTGCGCAGCGTTCGCCAGAGCTGGCGCTGGGCGGCGATCAAGACCCTGGCTGGCGGGTGGGCGACCACCGCCCGCATGCATGTGCTCGTGCCCCGTTGCTGCGTGTTTGGCTGCCGCGAGCAGCCAGATTCATCCCCCCACTACCTCTCCTGTCCTCGCCTCTTGAGCCTTCTCTGGTCCCCCGACCCTCCACTCCTCATCTGTAGATTGACGCACTGGGGGCTGGCCCCCCCAGCAGCTTGCCCACCTGCGCCGAGCGACTTGTCGCTCCAGGCCACCATCCGACGCATAGTGCTTGCGTTCCATCTTTACAACAAGTACAGAACGGCCACGGCCAGCCAGCCGAACGCACTGCTGGCTGCTGCCCGCGCTCTCGTCGTGCGCTAGCCAACTTCTCCACCTAGCGCACGGCGGCTGAGCCTCGGGAGACCCGCTCGCCTCAGGCTACCCGCACTCTTGCTCATTTTCCTCCGCCTCCTCCCCCTCCTGCGTCCGACGCGAAATGACACCAGCACGACGTCGTCAACACATCGTGATTCGAGCTTCCGGCGGATCTTTCGAACCTTATCGACCCATGAGGGTCCCCAGTTCTCCTGAAGTGGCCAATGGGGTACGTCGATTTATCTTGCGACGCCTGGATGTGAGGGCGTGTTCCTCCTCCTTCCTCCTGTTCCAAAGTGGTATGATCGGATGTGGTGTGTGCTGAGGTGGCAGGCAAGAGCGTCTGAACGGCAACGCCCGCGGGCGCGCTGAAGACCGTGCGCGCCGGCTGGAGAAACTCGATCCCTGATTCCGCGCGCACTCTTCTCTGCGAGGTTCGGAGTCAGGGCGCATACATCGCTGAAGGGGAGAAGGATGTCGCAAGGTGAGGGGCACGGTGAGGAAGGAATATTGGGAAGGAAACCGAGAAGGAGGATGCGGAGGACCAGGAAGGGTTGGCGAGGTACACCGAGGAGGACCTCCATGGTGTGTGTGTGTGTGTGTTTGTGTGTGTGTGTGTGTGCGTGTGTGTGTGCGAACCCCAAGCCTTGCCACCCTGCCCAGCCCCGTCGGTGTCGCCAGGCCACCAACGTGATCGCAGCGCTCGGCGCCCCCGGCAGCCTTGGCGGCTGCTTTGGCGGCGGCCTTGGCGGCGGCCCTGGCGGCGGCGCCCCCGCTCACAGCCCTCGGCCACCACCTGGCAACACAACGGATCAGGCCACCCAGTCTCGACTGCAACCGCGCTGGTGGTAGCGAGGGCGAGGGTGGAAGGAAGAGGGGGAGCAGGAAGAGCAGAAGAGGAGGAGGAGGAGGCCATTCTACGCCTTTTCCGCCGCTCGCCAGTCGTGCCTTCGGCACATCGTAGCTTGTGCTATCCAGCTGCCTGCGGCAAACCCCGCCACCTTCTTGTACAACCGCGCAGCAGACAGGAGTCTGAGTGTGGGAGCAGCGCATTTCCGACGACTGGTCTGAACTCGGACGAGTCGTGAACTCGATCTCGTCTTTGTCCGCGCGGTGATGGGGAGGTCGAGTTCACGCCTCGCTGCAGTTCAGCGAGCGGTCTGAGTTGAGGTCGGTCGTGAACTCAAATTCATCTTCGTCCGCGCGGTCGGAAGGAGGAGGAGGAGGAGGAGGAACAGGAGGAAAAGGAGGAGGAGGATAAGTTAAAGACCAGGAGGATGAGGCCTCTTAGGAGATCCCTTGGAGCCTTCTGGGAGCCTTCTGGGTGCCTCTGGAAGGGCTTTTGGGGGCCTCTTGGGAGCCTCTTGCGGACTCGTGGGTCGTCTTTGGGGGGCTCTTGGCCCGTCTGACGCTTCTGGAGGCCGTCTTGGAAATCTTTTTGGGCCGTCGTGGTGCCCTCTTGGAGCGCTTTGGGGCCATCTTGGGGCCCTTTTGGGAGACTATTGGGCGATCTTTGAGGGTCCTTGTGCAGACTCGGGGCCCTCTTTGGGGGCCTCATGGCTGCCTTGGAGCTATCGTAGAGGCCTTTTGGGCCGTCTTGAGCGGTCGGGAATCCAAACAGGTGAGAATTTCAAATCCTTTTCGCCTCCACGGGCTCTCCTGCAGGGCTCTCTTGGAGGGCCTCTTGGGCCAGTTTAAAAGCCTTTCGAGCCGTCTTGAGGTCGCTTGGACGCTTCTTATGCCGTGTTGGGTTAACTTGGGCCGTCTTGGTGTCATCTTGGTTCTCTTGGAAGTTGTCCTGAGAACCAGATTCGCCGTCTGGAGGCGTACAAGAGCGTAGGAAAACACATTCAGGGGGGACGTCCTTTGAGGGGTGCGTGCGGGTACAGGGGAGGTCGGCCTTGAACACCACAAACAGATCGTCCAGACAGCAGACGCGCATGACGGACAGAGCAAGGTACGAGCGATGACGTTCTGGCGGGGCGACGCTTTATGGGGAGGGGTTCCAGCCAGGGCCCTGGCAATACGCCTTCCCCCGTAGGTTGACAAAGGTGCCTCAAACAGTGCCTGCACTGAGGAGTTCTTATTTCTGTGTGGTCGGTCTGGCGGCTATGTCGTCGCCGTCGCCGCCCCCCCCCGCCGCCTCGTCGCTGCCCGTCGTCTGGGCCGTGTGGTTGGTCTGGCGGCGATATCGTCGCCGTCGCCGCCCCGTCGCCGCCTCGTCGCTGCCCGTCGTCCGAGCCGTGTGGTCGGTCTGGCGGCTATGTCGCCGTCGCCGTCCCGTCGCCGCCCCGTCGCCGCCTCGTCGCCGCCAGTCGCCGCCGTTGGATTGCACCACGTCGATTGCACGGCATCGATTGCACCACGTAAGCTGAACAACCTACATGGCACAAGCACATATGTTGCACAATGTTGATTGTGACACATATGTTGCCCAATTGCCTCGCTTGCACGATGTAGATTGTACATCATATATGGCACCACGCATGTTGCTCATCATAGTTTGTACAACCACGCATGTTGCACAACACGTGTAGCACACCAACGGTTGCACCACACAGTTTGCATCACACTTTTTGCACCGCTTAAATTGCACCACGTAGATCGCATCACATGCATTGCCCCACGTATACTGCAGGTCATATATTGCACGACGTATTGTTCGCGCCTGCGGCGCGCTTTTTTGATCGCTCACAATGAAGATTGCCCTATCCATACTGCAAATCATAGATTGCACCACGTATCTTGCACATCAAATGTTGCACTACATACAGTGCACTGCATATGGTGCACAACATATACTGCATTCTGTATAGACAACACCACGTAGATGGCACACCATACATTGCATGTCAGAAACACGCTGTTTGGGCCGCGGTGGCTTACATCTGTAAGGTTCTCGCCGTTTCGGAGTTCTTCGCGATCAAGGCCGACAGGCCGGAGAGATCGCCCCAAGGCGGCCTATGAACCCCGACGAGGGCCCTACGGCGGCCCAAGAGAGCTCCAAGACAGCTCAAGAGGGACTTAATTAAGAGGGGCCCAGAGAGGCCCACGAGTCCCCCAAGGGAGGCCCAAGCGGGCCATGTGAGGTTCCCAAGAAGGCTGGAGAGGGCCCCGCTACGGGCCAAACCCCCCAAGACGGCCCCAGAGGCCCCAGGGCTGGCCCAATAGCCTCCCAAGATGACCGCCCAGGTGCATATCCGTAATGTGTTTCCATGGTTTTTGTGTTCTCGCTTATTCGGTCCAAGATCGGCCGAAGACGGTTCTGAAGGCCTCCGAGATTGCCCCAAGACGGGCCAGGAGGTTCCCAAGAGAGGCCCACGACGGCCCCAAAAGGTCCCAAGACGGCCACAGAGAGCTCCAAGGGGGCCGAAGAGAGCCCTAAGAGGCTTCCAAGAGAGCTCCAGAGGCCCATAGGATTTCGCAAAGAGGGCCCCAAGAGGGCCGCAAATTAGCCCAATCCCTCCAAGACGCCGCAAGAGGCCCACAGGACGGCCCAACATGTCCCCATGAAGATCCCCAAGACGGCTTGTTGAGGCAAAGCGCATGGACTGTCCTGTGGTATTTCATTGTTTCTTCGGTATCACCTTTTCGGGCCCAGATCGGCCGAGGACGGCTCTGAGGGCCTCCGAGTTTGCGCCGAGACGGGCCAGGAGGTTCCCAAAAGAGCTCGAAGACGGCCCAAGGTGGCCCCAGGACGGCCACCGTAGCCATTTTGGCTCAAGTTCGAAGCGCTTCCCTGGCGCTTCGAGCCTGGACGCAGCCAGCGGGTTGGCCCAAGCGTCCTGAGGCTATGCTTCGCAATCGAATCCAGACGTGCAACTTGCACGCGGCGTTCATCTCCAGGCAGCAGTTGATCATTGCCGCGGCCGCTCGCCGCGATGGTCCTGCGCAGTGCGCGCAAGTCGGCTGGCAAGACGGGGCGCGCCGAGAGCGAGGGACACCGTGCTGATCGCAGATCTGAGCGGCATCGTGACAGCTCACACTCGCGCTCGTTGTCGAGGGGTTCGGGGAGGTCGGTCAGTCGCAGCCGTGGGGGGGGATCTGATATGAGTACCAGCGGAAGTGGTAGTAGGCAGCGTGGCAAGGACCCGGCGGGGGGGATCCCTCCTGCTTGGGTCAAAGAGCTGATGACTGAGGTACGTGGCATGAATAGCAACATCGGGCGGATTGAGCAGTCGATGACTCAAGAGGTGCACGATTTCCGCAGCGCCCTACAACAACACGACAAGAACCTGGAGCAAGTACAGAAGCGATTGGTGGCGGTTGAGCATGGTTCCAAGACGGCTATTGCGTCGGTTGTGAGTGCAGCAGTTGACGAAAAGCTCGCGGCCATCAACGCGCAGTTGCATGCACCACAGGCTGGTCCTGACAGTCAGAATGGAGTTCCGATGAAGGTTGACGCCGTCGAGTAGAAGCCGAAGGTGATGTCGGAGCGTAAAGGCAACGACGCCTCTTCGAGCAGTACTACTGGTATGTCTTCGACGCGGGAGCAAGAGGTACCTGCCGACTCATCTTGGTGGGGTTTGAATAGCCGCTAATGGCTCGCAGGCTTCGGAGAGCCGCGGGGCAAGTTCGTGACCTGTGTGCGCCGCAAGCTGAATGGCCGAACATCATAATCAAGGCTTTTGACATTTCGTGGAACGCGATACTGAAGTTTCCGACGGCATTGAAATGCTCGGACTTTTTCAACTCGTTCAAGGCTCGCGGCCCTGCGCCGTTCCCCAGTCCATTGGCGGATGGGGCGCCAGTATATGTTGAGGGCCAAGCGGGGCATCAACCAGCAGGGCAGGCGCCCCTTCCTGGTCATGGGGCGCGTCCGCAAGGTCGTCACGGAAGCAGTCAAGGGGAAGTCCGAGGTGGGCCCGGACGGCTGTGGGGGAGCGGCGTTCGCGCTGATCAAGCCCGAGCGCCCGCGCACGCTGGTCCAGCTCAAGTTGAACGGGGAAGGGGTGGGGCACGCTATCGACGAGGCGGCCCTTGTTGACCTAGGCGGTTAGGAGACATTGTCGGCGGCCCACGAGGCGCTTGAGGCTCCCTATTGAGGGGGGGTCAGACGTAGCATGGACAGAGTAACGCGAGCGGGCGCAGCTGGGCGGTCCTTGATTGGGAGCCGACACGAAGGCGCTGGCGACGAGGCCTGCGCATTGCTGCGCCGCGTTCAGTGCTTTTGTTTGCAAGCCAGTTCGAGTTTAAATGTCAATACTGCTATTTTTACTTCAGCTTCCGCTGTGAGTTGCTCCGGCCTGCCCCTGTCCTGCGACGCGGGGGCTGAGGGCGGGGCGGGGCCCTCGCAGCCCACTGAGTCATGTAGCCAGCGTAGGTTCCACAATAAAGGTCTTAGACTTCTTCCTATGGCAGACCCATGCGGGGCTCCTGAGGTTTTCCCTGGGGCTCGAGGCGTCCCTTACAGTCCCTCCTTCTCTGTGTCGGTCTGTGCGTGGAATGCCAGCGGTCTCTTTGGGAGGATTCGCGGGGGTAGTTCAACCTGTGCAAGGAAGTTTGCGTGCGCCCTGGGGTTTTTCGCGAAATATGACGTGATCTGCTTGCAGGAATGTCATGGTCATGCGGGGGATGTGGTTGCGTTGCTACACAGGTTGCGTCGGGTTGAGATTGGTGCGAGCTTTCTACCCACTACGGCTGCAGGTGGAGTTTTCACAGTCATTAGTGAGCGCCGGCGGCGTGAGTTCGATACTATCACGCACGATATAATTGTGGACGGGAGGGTTCTTATCACTAAGTTGAGGGGTGGGTGGGGGGTGGGTGTATGACGATAGCCAACTGTCACATGCCCAACACGAATAAAGGGTTGCCGATTTATGGGCGCGCCCTGCGTCGTCTCACTGCTGAGATGCCTTGTGGTGCTCACTCATTCAACCTTGTGCCGGGGAATTGGAATTTCACGTTATGGGGCGAAGGAGGGATGTCGGAGGACGGGCAGCAGTGGGGCGAGGGAGATCGGATGCACCATGAGCTTTTCAATGGAGTCTGCGAGCGTTGGCCTGGGTATATCCAGTACGAGCCGACTCGCCTCGGCTGGAAGGTGGAGGTCGCGGCCAGGCATGCGTCGAGGCTCGGTCGGGTTTACAGTGGCACGCCCAGTGCCATATTAGCCGACCTCGCTGTGTCGACTACGGTTTACGGGCCCTTGGATCGATGCCCATCGGATCATCGCCCCAGCGTGTTCTCGGTTTCGAAGTTCGACCCCGGGCGATCGAGAAGTGTCCCAGTCTGGCTGTGCCGCACCACGGAATACAAGGATGCGGTTAGTGAGATTTGTTCGGAGTTTCCAGTTGACGCCCCAGCTTCGACCCGGGCGCAGTTGGTCGAGGAGCGGATCCAGGCCAGCCTTGCTGAGACTCGTGGGAAAATAAATAGTCGGCCTGCTGGGGGACAAGCTGAACAACACTACTGGACTATGAATGCTGTGAAGGCGGGCGCGGCTACAACAGTTCTGCTCGTGTGTTCGTGCGTATGTGGCCCAGGGACTTGGCTGCTCTCTGCGCGCGTGCAGCACAGCTTAGCTTGAGCACAGTGAGCGGCAGAGGCAGGCGTTGGAGGAGAGTGGCAATACGGGCGTGGAAGGGGGGGGGAGTTTGAGCAGGAGCGTGCGAAGCATAAACTGCAGAGGTGTCGTTTTTTGGCAGCAGTTCCGTCGGCGTGTGCTTCTGAACGGGATCCGTAAGCCGGATGGCGCAGCGCGCACGGGCGCGGAGGAGGCGGGGCGGGAGATTGCCTAGCATTGGGGGGGGGGTCTTTCGAGCGAGAGAGGTTGACCGCGCGCTCTGGCCTGAGTTTCTGCAGTTCTGTTGTAGAGTGGATAGTCTTCCGCCAGCCCTGCGACCAGAGTGGAAGCTCGATTATGACAGTTTTGCTTCCCGTGTGCGCCGCCGGCGAAGCGCTGCCCCTGGAAAGGGCGGGTTGCCGTGTGCTGCCTGGCAGGTGGAGGGGGGATTGAGCTACTATACGAGCTGTATCTCGAGCTGTACAACAACAATAGCACTACTATGCCGAGTAATATGAGGGATATGCTGCTCTTTTTCTTACCCAGGGGCACGTGCCCTGATGACTCCGCCCACGTTTTCACACGGAACCCTGAAGGGGCGAGACTTGTGGCGCTGTGTGATTCAGATGCGAAGATCATGTCACTGGCCTTTGGCACGCCGCTCGCTGCGATCGCTGAGCACGCGGCGCATGGGGGCCAGAGGGGTGGGGCCAAGGGCCGATGCATCTCATCCAACATTGTGATTGCCGACAGGTGGGGGGTGCAGCAGACGCTAGGTGGCGCCCCGAATATCCTGCAGTTGCTGACCGACTTTGCAGCTGCAGTTCCGCCGATACACGTTATGTGGATTTTAGCTGTGCTGAGCGCTACGGGCGCGCCGCCTGCGATCTGCGCGTCTTTTGGTGTCTTGTGTGCTGACCACACGGGGGCGACAATGCTGGGAGGGATGATCTTAGACAACTGGATTACCATTGGGAGGGGAGTGAGGCAGGGGGATCCATCGAGCATGTGCCGCTTTGCGCTTGCCACGGGCCCGATTCTGAAATGGCTATTGCATAAAGGGGAGCCAGCACATGGACCGGCTGCTGGCGTATTGTGATGACCTCATCTTCCTTTTCCCGGATGCGGTGGTGGGCCCGGGGCCGATCCTGGACCTGGTCTGTTCTCTGGAAGGCCTTGTTGGGCTGCAGCTGAACATGGAAAAGTTTGTTCTGATCGTGGAGGGGGACGCCTCTGTGGATGCGATTCGGGACATCGCGATGAACCTGGGACCTCGGTTTGCCCCGTTGGTTGTTTCTCGCTACACCAAATACCTGGGTGCCATGATTGGGCCCGACGGCGAGGCCCGCGCGTGGGATGAAATCGTTCCGAGGCTCCTGGGTCGCACTCTGGATATTAAACGGGCTGGCCTGGGACTTGCACTTGCGATTCGGACCTTTCACGTGCTGTGCCTTTTCGATCTTGCAGTATGTGCTTCAGTTCTACCCGCCCTCGGAGCAGTTGGCGCGGGCTTTCAAGCGCTGCGCGCAGATGCTGACCAATGGCCCTTGGAACGCCATGCCGCATGAGCTGTTGGAGGGGCTCGCGTTGCGTGGGGGAAGGAGTGGGCTCGAGCATCTGCCGCGTGTCGGACTGGTTGCTCGCGCACGCTGCGCCGCGTTCTGCCCCGACTTCCGCGCCGAGCTTGGTGCAATTAGAGAGTTTATGCGATCCGATGAATGCTGTCTTGCAAGATGTCTTGGGGGCTGGTGGCGGAAGAGTATCACATACCATATGTATGTGGCACACGGTCAGTTGCTCCCTGTCATGCTCGAACTTCCCCCGACGGCCCCGAGGGAACATGTCCAGCGCAAGTTGTTCTCCTACCTCGCTCGCATGCGTCGGCGTCCTGGGCGGTCGGTCCTCCAGATCTTGGAAGCGCGCGTGGACAAGTGGCTCTCCGAGGTTCCCCCTGAGGCCCTGCCGAACATGCTCCTTCGCCTGCAGAGAGTTAGCCGTGCCACTAGCCCGTACCTTGCCACCTCTCAGGTTCGCTCGGCGCGCCGAGACCTTTGCACTTCTTCGCGTTTCAGGTTTACGACGAGGCACTGCTTATTTGGTTGCAGAGATGTGAGGGGCACAGATTGCCCACGGCACCATTCGGCGCGCCCACGGACGCGGGCGATGCCGGGGCCCTGGGCCCGAGATGAGCTGCCGCAACATGGGCATGACTGGTTCTCTCACCTCCTCTTTTTGACGCCTCGCCTCAGTCCTGAAGCTGATGTTCGATTTTCGTCGGTATGTGAAGCCTTCTACTTCTTGCACAACGCTTGGCGGCTGGGTGCGAGAGGGCAGCCAGGTCTCATTTTTGCTGCTCGGATCCGTTCACAGTGTCGGAGACGCAGTGGCGTGCAGGCGGCTTGGAACCATGGGCCTGGCTGAACATTCTGACCTGGGCCTACGACGGTGGGTGCTCCCGAACGTTGGCCCCCAGCACAGGCCGCCGTGCCACTGGGGAGGTGGCGCGGCATTCTTCATCATCGGACTGCGGCCCTGAGTCTCTGAAGCCTCATGAGCCCCCTCTGGCTTAATATATATATATATATATATATATATATATATATATATATATATATAAATGGTGGCCCCGGGGCGGCCACAGAGAGCACCGAGACTGTTCAATTGGGGCCCCAGGGGACCCCAAGGCCCCCGAGAGAGGGCGCGTAATATCGTAGGAGGTCGCCAAGAGGGCCGACGAGGGCCCCAAGAGGGCTCCAAGACGGCCAGGTCCTCAAGATCGCCTAAGAAGGTAAGAAGGCTCCAGAACGGCCCAAGAGGGCCCCAAGACACCCAAAAGGCCCCTCAGAGGAGGCCCCTTCCTCCTGACATATGAATGACGGACGCAGCGTCGACGCCGAGGCTCCCGAGAGCACCAATGGATTGGAAAGCCTTTTTTTACACTAGTGGGCGCCGTAAGATGCTTTGAACGCTGGGGGTTCCAAAAGCGAGCAGTGGCGCAGAAAGCTTTGAATGCCAAGGCACCCAAAGGCGAACGGTGACGCAAACAGCTCCACGAGCGAACGGTGGACGCATGCAAATCTCAATTTCAAGGCTCCCACGAGCGAGCGGTGATGTCAGCAACTAGTCGCACCAAGGTTTCCAAGAGCGAAGGGCGAACGGTGGCGCAAAAAAATCGTAACGCCAAAGCTCCCAAGAGCGGGCAATGACGTGACACAGCTCTTCTCACTTAGGTTCGCAAGAGCGAACGGTGACGCGAAACGGCTATCACTCCAAAGCCCCCAAGAGCGAACGGTGTCGAGAGCCCTCTCGCCTGCTAGTCCAGCTTCGGGCAGGCCCGCTCCGTGCAGGCATGGTAGCGGATTGATTCTTGTTTGCTTGAGCCTCATGCGCCGAGAGTGCACAGACTCCTTGGGCAGTCCTGCTCAACGACTTTGCAACGTAACGCGGTAGCCTGACACATTACCCCACCCAACGCAGCTGCCTGCGCGTAGCAGCAACATCTGGGACGTGCCGCAATGGGCTGGGGACAGTCTGCAGGCTCGTCGGGGAATCACCAGAAATTATTTGTTACAGACTGGACATCCACACAACGATCATCATCAACATCGTTATCATAATTTACACTATCAGCATCAACACCAACATGAACAACAGCAGCAACAGCAGCGGCAACCATTTCAAGACTATTCGTCATGTTATGCTCGTGTGCCACTCATCAGGTACAACCCAAACCCTCGATACCCGCCCTCTTCATCTTCGATCGTGCCCCCTTGGGGTCTTATCTTCCTTACCTGCCACGTGTAGTTGGCGCAGCCCCTAGAACAGGGGAGGGGGAGGGGGTGGTGAGGGACAAGGGGGTGGGAGAAGGATGGAACACGAGAGGGATCAGCAGGGGGGAGGGTAGGACTGGGACTGCAAGCGGCAGAACCAGACGGGCGGGTCGGGCGGGTGGACCCTAACGGGTGGGTCGGGCAGGCGGGCCCAAACGGCTGGGTCGAGCGGGCGGGTGGTTGAAGCGTCAAACCTGCATGAGTCGTAATGAAGCGTTTAGCGATGGCACCGTTCCCAAGTATATCGCCAGGAAGTGCAGAGCGGGAGCGTGATTCCTAAGTGTCGTGGGCGCGGCGTTTCAATCAAGTACGAGGAAATCCCACGCGAGAGCGCGATTCCTGGATAATTTGTAACGAGGTCCCCCGCGAGAGAGCGATTGACTAGGTTGTGCAGAGCTGTCAGACGGAAGCCTTTGTTGGTGGTGGTGATGTTGTCGTTGTACGTCGGGGGTCTGGGGCGCGTTCAGTGCTGGGCCTGGTCTTGCCGCCCGCACCCACCTCGAGGGCCCAGCGTTTTGTTGGTGGCGGTCTGAATCCCAGGTTGTTCGCGGATTTGCCGTACCTTGTCAACTAGCCACCCACCTGGGCGGCCACACGGCGCTTTTCCTGATGTGCAAGTTTTTCTACTTCACCGACGGCATCACTGCAGTATTTGCCTCCACGTTCTGGGCCCAATCATCGCCCGAGGGTTCCCCGGCGCAGCGGCCCGGCTGCTGTTATGGTTTCCGCTGACGGGGCCGGACGCGCCAGCTCACTCGGGACGGGCGTTTTCCGCCTCAGAGCGGCCCCGTCTTTTCCCCCCCTCCGCGGGCGCCCTGTCCGTCCTCTTCCTCCTCTTGCGTGCTGGCCAATTCGTTTTCCGGTGCCCCTGTTTAGCTTTATCGCTGGTGCAGCCATTCTTCCTCGCCTCCGACGGAAAATGTGCCATTATGGTTTGCGCGACATCGATCTGGTAGGAATGCGACCTTTGAGGGTTAATAGCCAGTTATCGAATGGAGTTCGTGGCAAGTCCCTTTTGGAAATTCTGGCGTATGACAATACCGTCACATAGCGGAACATGTGTAGCTGTGTTTGCCCATGCACAGCGCTGGCGCGACCCAGTTGAGTGGCAACGAAGGGGATTCACCCAGATTGTAGATGGCCTTGCCAATGCGACGATGGACTTGCACATCATTTTCGGCGACACGTTGTGTCGCCATCCCGGCCGTAGGCTGCGGTAGCAACTACCGTTCTAACGTGGGACACGGGCTGGCCAGTGTTATTGCGTTGGGACTGTTGCGCAGGGGGATTTGCCACACAAATGCATTGAAACATAGAGTTGTGACGAACATAGTTTTGTCCATGGGACTGGTGCGCATTGAGTTGGCAATTTCGAACCAATAAATGGGAGCTGCCGATTTTGCTTAGTTTGCGTTATGTTTCTGATGATTGTTAGAGATGGCGGCCCAATCGGAAGGCATGCAACCGCAAACGTGTGAGTCATATTGCTAGCGCAGAGAGGAGGAGGGGGAGGGGGGAAGCAGAGACGAAGAGAGGGAGGAGGAGGGAGAGATGGTAAGGTTTGCTCCCGCCCCAGATCGTCACCCCCAGAAGTCCCCATAGGTCCCCCCCGGAGGCCTCTGGAGGCTAGATAAGAGCCAAAAACGTTTGATGTTTTCCTCGACCCTCGAGGGTCGAGGGCAACACTTGGAAGGGAGAGAGGGCGGAGAAAGATGGGGTCATAGGGCCAGAGGGCCCGGGGCGCGAGGTCCACTTCGGCATGGTCAAGGCGTTCAACGAGGGGAAGGGCTGGGGCCACATCGACTGCGCGGCGACCCGAAAGCTCTTTGACAAGGAGGGCCACAGCAAGTCGAATCTCGACCCCCTATCCCGCACCCTGCCACCGTTTCGAGCCAGTTTCGGAGATCTGCGCCGATCCACTAGACCATGGGCATGTTGGGCCAGGACGGGCTCTTCATGTCATTCTAGCTGGCCTGGATGTGTGATTGTTGGGCTTAGAGAATATAGAGCTGCCCCGCGCTTGCGCGGTTCGAGGGCGCAGAAAGGGTGCGAGAATGGGGAGAGAAGCCCCGAGGGCCTCCCTTGTCGGCCCCCTCCATTCCCCCCCCATGGAAAGCTTGGAGGCAGAGTCGGAGGAGGAGGAGGAGAAACATCAGAAGGAGGAGGGGAGGAAAAGAGGAATGTGCGAGTAGTACGAGGAGAAGGAAGACGAGACATGTGAGGGGATGATGAGGAGGGGGGAGGGGGGCAACGGGGGGAATGATGATGATGCTCATGATGATGATACTGATGATGATGGCGGTGATGATGACGATGGTGATAGTGATGGTGATAGTGGTGGTCATGATAACGTAGATGATGCTGATGATGCTGACGGTACTGGAAATGAGGAAGAGGATGTTGATGATGATTATGATGACGACGATGTTGAGTATGATGATGTTGTTGATGTTGGTCATGCTGATGCTGCTGATGATACCGCATCTGATGATGATGCTGCTATTGATCATGATGCTGGTGATAATGTCGGTGGTGGAACTGCTGATGATAATGAGTATGATGATGCTGGTGGCGAAGGTTATGAAGATGAAGCTGATGATGATGCTGATGAGGATGATGATGGTAATGCTGATGCTGCTGATGGTGATGACGATCCTGCTGATGATGAACACCATGATGATGACGATGCTTGCGATGATGATGGTGTTCCTGCGGCCTATGATGACGACGGTGCTGATGATGGTCGCGGGGATGATCATCGTGCTGATGATTGATGATGGGTATTCTTCTTGTGATAAGGATATGATGATGGTGGTGCTGGTTGTGGTGATGATGATGGTGATATTGTTTATGATAGTTCTTATGATGATAATTATGATCATGATGATGACACTGATGATGATGCAGATGTTGCTGATGCTGCTGGCGCTGCTGCTGTTGATAATGGTATTGAGGGTGAGAACGATGGCAATGGCGATGCTGATGTTTCTGATGATGTTGATGATACTGCTACTGATGATGCTGCTGTTGATGATGACGATGGTGCTAATACTGATGATGGCGATGCTTAGGCTGATGACGATGTTGATGATGTTGCTGCTGACGATAGTGAGGACGATAATGCTGATGATGATGATGATGATGATAATGGTGAGGATGGTGATGATGTTGACGATGATGATGAGGTGATGATGATGCTGATGATGCTGTTAAAGCTGATGATGCTGATGACGTTGGTGCCATTGCTGATGCTGATGACGCTGCTGGCGCTGCTGCTGTTGACAATGATGATGGTGATGCTTAGGAGGATAATCATTCTGATGAGGAGGCGGAGGAAGAAGACCAGAGGAAGGAGGAGGTAAGCGACATCTGAGAAGGATGAGAAGGGGGCAACGCTCCAGAGCGCACGCGCGAGAGCACCGCTTCAGGGACTCGATCCGTGCTGAAGCCTTGGCCTGGGTGTGGTAATTATGTCTGCCAGCGACTTGCTGCCGCACGCCGTACCCACGCGCGAGTGAAGTCGCGCACACCATGCAAATTCCTCTCCTTGCTTCCCTGGCCCAGCGTTCGTTTGGCAAGTTCCATGAAGCTGGCCGTTATTCTATGCCACATCACGTGGACGGGGCTCACGTGGACGGGGCCGTGCGGCAAGGCTGGCCGCCTGGCCCAGCGTTCGCTGTAGATTTTGTTAGCCTTGACCGTATCAAGTTTGGCTCAAGGGGGTCAATGGAGTGACGCTGGCTGCCCGCGGGGCCCCGAGGTTTGGCGGACGCGCGTTGTGCCGCGCGATGGCTGTTTTGGAAGCGGATGCGGTCTTGGCGCCCAGCGGACTAGAGGCTCCGAGGCTTGCTCCAGCGGCTCTGGGGCCTCTCCCAGGCGCTCTCAGGCTTTCCCCAAGAGCTCAGAGGCTCTTCCTGGAAGCTCTGAGGCCTCTCCCGACTTCTTTGAAGCGTCTCCCAGAGGCCCTCAGGCTTACCGCAGAGGCACTGCGGCTCTGGGCCTCTCCCAGAGGCTCTGCTCTGATGACTCCCAGTGTTTCTATAGCTTTTCCGAAAGGTCTCAGGCCTCTCTGGCGTGGTGGCACAGAGCAGGGGGATGGCGGTTGCGACGGCGATGTGCCCTCTGAGCTGACGATGGTAAAGTGTGTTGGAGGAGGTGTTGGCAGGACCTCCTCGGCCAGGATATCTGGGCAAGATAATATCCGCCGCCCAACGAACTAAGCAACCAGCCACGAAGGGGTAGGAGCTATCAGGATGAACGCATGTTGACGATGAATGCGTTGAGCAGCGTGGTGCATTTGTTTTCGGCATGGTGCCGTTGATGGTGGCGATGATGCTGATGAGGATGAGGAAAAGGTGGAGGCCGTGGCGGAGAAGAAGAATGAGGACGAATAGCAGCAGGAGGAGGGGGTAGGACTGGGGATATTTGCGGTGTGTTGCTCACAGGACGACCGCCCCTCTCTCCTTGGTCCACCGCCCCGCACGCGCGGAGGATATATTCATGATGCGGAGCTCCCTCAACGGCGCCCCCCGCCGCGCCCGCCCCTGCTCCTTGCTCCGCGTCCAGTGATAATGCGCTCAAGGCGGGCGCTGCTGTCCCGTCTTCGAGCCCCATGGGGGCCCTCGTGGGTCGTTGCCCCCTCTGGCCCCCCTCCGAGATCCGAAGTTCGTGCAAGACGCACATGGCAGCATCTTTGGGCCCCACACTTTTCCGGCACTTCTCGATCTGGTTCGATCTGTGAGCGGCCTGGAGGCTGAGCCAGGGCACAACACACTTGTTGTGTTTTTGTCAATCAAGCCGCTTGGATAGCACAATGCCTGGACAAGCAGGGAGGATGGCGCATGAGAGAGGAAGTGGAAGGCAGGAGAGGTCAAGAAAACAGTAACAAGGAGAAGAGACGGGGGAGAGAGGGGAAGGGAAAGAGCGGCGAAACCCTGTCGTCCCCAGGGGCGTGGGCACCCGTTGGGACGGGATGTTCGCGAAGAGGACAGCCACCACCACGCGATTTCATTCAATCAGGAGGACAGCTCAATTACGGCAGACTTGGCCGCACATTGTATGTCTCGCACATCTTGAAGTAAAGCAGATCCTCCTGGCCTTGCTAGTTGGCAAGCAGGGAGGTCATCATCCCAAGCTCGGTGGGGTCGCGTTGCTGCGCAAAGACACTGGTTCATTGCTTGAGCTCGGTGGCAACCGGACTGGCACTGCTAGCGCTCGGCTCGGCAGTACTGTCCTGGTCCTGGCGGAGCGATGGGCGAGGCGAGGACGGTACGTCGAAGGAAGCGACGCGGTGCGGCACCGCGATCTCCACGAAGACGGGTCCAGGCGAAGCCTCTGGCATTTGGAAAACAGGGGCCTCAGGGTTCAGCAGCGAGGTTGCCGAGACCTGCGTAGGCGAACTGGCAGACGAGACCTCATTTGACGAGATGGCGGGCCGCTGAGGGGAAGAAGCCGGCGGCGGCTCTGGTGGCTGAACAGCGCGACGACCAACATAGCCCGGCAGTCCCCCCGAAGGAGGGAGAAGGAAGTTTTGAGGAGGGGTCAGAGCGAGCTTTGGATGCTCCCGTGATGCTGCAGTATATCCTCCTGTCACGAGCTCCCTTCCAAACCCTCTTGGAACAGCCCCCTTGAAAGACGAGCATGGGCTTGACATTCAGGCGAGACGCTTGTTTTGAAAAGAGTCCGCTCCCCAGTCGTTGAGCCAACTGGACACTCATCAAGTTGGCAAGCTCTACAGCGACAGCCTCGTTCCCATTCATGCCTTTCCATTTTCCTTGAGTGGGGCCGACCCGGTGAAGCTAAAACTTTCCGACTCTAAAGTAAGTTCGTCCCCGGTTTTACATTTCCTTCTTTCTCCTTCTTCATCTGTCGTCTTATCGCGGTCTCCCTCCTCGCCTTCCTTTTTCTTCAATCGGTCGAAGAAAGAGGATTGCATGTTGAGCCTGAGGAACTCCTGGAGGTCCCGCACGTTTTTCGAGCCCTGCATAAGGCCATTTTGGCCGAGACATTGCCTGTAAACCCTTGTCGATGCACATTCAGTTGTGCACAGGTGGGCCCGTTGGCGGTGCGTGGAGCTGGAGGCGTTTGGAGTGGACGGCGCAGGAAAATATGCCCCGTTCTGAACACGAGCAACACTCCATCTGTGCAACTGGTGCGCAAGCGTGAATTTACAAGCATACATGTCGAGGAAGTCATAAGCGAGGGCCCCAGTGTCAGGAGCTGCCGTCCATCCATGTGAATGTGGTGCAATCTCCACTCCTGATCAAGAAGCTTGTGGAGACGAACCGCCATCATCTGATGGTGGAGCTTTCGAAATGCATGTGCGCAGCGCTGGGACGAGAGCCACGATTGGAATCTGATCCGCTCTTCATTCGTGTAGCAGTTGGACACTTTCGAGACGAACGTGCGGAGTATGAAGGCGACCGCCATACTTTGAAAACAACCCACCCTGCATCCGATTAGTTGTTGGACGCTTCCAGTGTCAATCTCATACATGACGAGAGAGTCTCAGTCCACAAGCGAGGCCTGTCCTGTCGACACGTCTGGAGCTGACTTCCTCCTCCATCTTTTCCTTCCCCCTTCCTCCAGCATAGACGTGCTCAATACATGCCAATGCCAATCGACCCTAGGTCTTCCACCACGTGGACGCCATTGGTAAAATTCCAACTTGGTTGATCGGCTGCAGGTTCTTTCTTCTCTTTATCGTCGCGATTGAATTATTGTGTTTCCTCTTGGCGGACCCTGAAAAGGGGTTGACTCTTAATCGGTGCCATCTTGACCACCGCTGCTGCTGTCCGTTCGGCGAATGGTGTCCCTCCGTAAAGTAGTTGCCGTCCTTACCGTTCTGGCGTATCAGAAGTTGGTTTCGCGCTTGTTGCCGCTCCTTATGGTACTGCTGTTTTCTCGATTTGAAGGGTGGCCTGGTCAGCGTGAGTGTATTATTGCAGCCCCGTGTGATCCTATTCCATGCCGAACACCTGGCCTTCCGCGTTCTTGATGAGCATTGTGGGTGCGTGGTTCACTAGTTTCGGTGGGGTGTACCAGCATGGACATCAGAAGTGTCTTCATGGTTGCAGAGAGTGTTGGGATGCGTATAATGATATTGCGGCATTCCTCCTTCTCGACTCGGCATACTTCACGACTCGTGGTGATAATATGTTTCGGTTGTACCCTTTTGGGGGAGAGGGGGCTTGAACGCGTTGGCAGACACGCGTTCGACAATTCCATTAACTCCAGCGCTGCGTATCATAAGGTTCGCTTTGTGCAGGGGCCGTGCGGTGGCTGTTGATGTGCGATCATATCAGTTGGCACGTGACGGGCCTGTTCGAGAGCAACCGACTGAATAAGATTTCCAATCTTGTTTTGCGGTTCCTACCCCATTGCATTGTCCACTAATTGTTGCTAAACTTCGGGGTCCAGCGGAAGAAGTTCGTGTTTCCGAGAGGTCTTATCAGAAGGCGATGATTCAATTTTAATTGGGAATTTTGATTGAGCTTTCGTGTGACATCATCAAGCCGTACAGAATTACGTTCATCCAGGCCCTGTGCTACCAGGCAACGCGGCGACATTGCATTTACCATGCACTGCGGAGCTGCTGGAAACACCGGGCACTGCGGTGGTTCGGCTTGAACGTGTGGGCCGCCTAAGTTTTCGTTCAAGCCACATCACCAAGCCGTACAATGTCCTCCTATTCCTCCAGACCCTGAGCAACCAGGCAAT
Organism: Prorocentrum cordatum; assembly: GCA_963575745.1. Classification (NCBI taxonomy): domain Eukaryota; class Dinophyceae; order Prorocentrales; family Prorocentraceae; genus Prorocentrum; species Prorocentrum cordatum. The sequence continues at coordinate 1,902,966 of CAUYUJ010008890.1, forward strand.
GCGGCGCCACCGCAAGTATTGGGCAATGCAGAGCCCCTGGAATTAACAGGCAGTGCGGGGCTACCGGAAGTAAAGGGCGCTGAAGCCGTTGCTGCTATTAAATCCGTTCTTGCTGGGATGGTTTTCCTAGTCCAACGAGCTACTGTCAAGGCTTTCAACGACGTCAAGGGTCAACGCCCAGAGGATCCCGAAACGCCCGCCCTGCAGCTGCCAGCCTACCTAGGCAGCTGAGGAGACCCGCGCTTCCCGCGACGCTCCATCCTTCCCTCCTCCGTCCCTCCTCCCTCGCTCCCTCCTCCCTCCCTCCTCATCATCGGCCACGCTCGCGTTAAGTGGATCGCGACCCATTCCTCCCTCCTCCCTCCCTTCCTCCCTTCCAGCCGCCGTCCCGGCCCGAGGCTTTTGGGTGCAGGTATACAGGATACCTGCGGAGCCTCGCGGGACTGGCGGCCATACGCGCTCGCCCGCGCCATCGCTGGTGGCGTGCGGGCCGGCCGTGCTGCTGCGCTGCGGCGTGCGACGCCCCCAGAGTGGGCAGGCGCACGACGGCGCGGGCGCCCGCTTCGAGCAGGGCGCGGCGCCGGCTGCGAGTGTGCGAGCCCGCCTGGCACAGGCGCGCTCGCGAGCGGCGCACGCAGTCGCGCACCTTGCTGCGAGTCGCCGCTGCCGCGGCGAGGCTGCGCGCGCACCACAGCAACGGGCTGATGTCAGGCCGTGCTGGAGGCGGCGGCAAGGGCGGCCAGGGCCGCAAGGGCAGCGGCAAGGGCAGCTCGGGCGGCGGCCACAGCGGGCAGAGTGGCAGCACTCCCCCGTGGGCCGTGCCGCCGCCACCGCCCGGATGGTGGTGCCCGACGTGCGGAGGACTCAATGGCCCTGCTGACGCCCTGTGCCGCTCCTGTTTCCCTCTTCCCGAGCACGGACCAATGCATGGAGACGGAGGAGGGACAGCCCGCCCGCGCGCGGGCCCGCGTGGAGACGGCCGCCAGCCTCGTTCTGCCTCGAGGCGTCGCCGCCGCGGCGGCAAGGGCGAGGCACGTCAGCCGGAGGCGGAGCCGAGGCCGCGGTCAGCCTCGCGAGTCCGCTTCGAGGACGAGGACACTGAGGACGGCGGAGGCGGTCCGCGGCCGAGGTCGGCCTCGAGCCGCCGCCGGCGCTCCGCCGACGGCGATGGCCGTCGGAGGCGGTCTGCTGGAGGCGAATCTGATGCATCAGATGGCGACGAGGACGGCCGCAGCCCCGCGCTCGGCATCCTCCCCGCGCTGCCGTCGGATGCGCGAGCTCACCCAGCCTGGGTCGAGCCGCCGTCGGATGAGCGCGGGCTCACGGCCCACAGGCGCTCACTGCGCCAGATGGCGGCCGCCACGGGCAAGAGGCTGCAGGCAGCCATCGAGCTCGGCATGAGCCTGGAGCAGAGGCGGCCGCAGGAGGAGGAGTACGCCGTGCAGCTCAGCATGATCATCCTGGCCCGCCCAGCTGGCGTACGATGCGACCGCCAGCGCAGCTTCGTCCAGCGTGCACAGGCCAAGCTGGAGAAGGCCGAGGCCGCAGCTGCGCGGGCGCGTGAGGAGCTCGCGGAGTTGGAGGCCAAGGTGGGTCAGCGCGCCGAGGCCCTCGGCCGCGCCAAGACGCTCCTGGAGCAGCTCGAGGCCATGGTCCCCACGGGCGACGAGCCGATGGAGGAGCCCATCACGCCGACGCCCGTGGCGGGCGCTGAGGGCGATGCAGCCCCAGCCACGCCGCCCGACCGCGCGCCGCCCATCGCGGCCATCGCCGAGCTGCAGGCTGGCCAGGCGGCCCTCACCCAGCAGCTCGTCGGCCTCACGCAGCTGCTGACGACGATGCAGGGCCAGATGGCGGCGGCGCGCGGTGGTGCGGCACACGGCGATGCGCCTGCGCCTGATGTGCGGCCCTTTGCAGGGCCCCCCCAGCGCCTGGGGCCAGTGGCCCCCGCGCCCAGGCCCGAGGCGCCCGCCGCGGCCTACCCCGTGCCGGCCGACGCACCTGTGGCCCGAGGCCCCCAGGGGGGGGCCCCGCCTGCGGGCGCCGCCGTGGGTGCTGCATGGGGCGCTGCTGGACCCGCCGCCGCCGACGCCGTCGAGGTGCCAGTCAGCGCCGAGGAGGATGCTGCTGCGGCTGCCACGGCTGAGGCAGCCCGCAAGGTGAGGGCAGCTCAACGTGCTGAGAGGAAGGCTGCAGAACGCGCACGTCGCCCTGATGGCCAGCAGGGACTACGAGACGCGTTGGCTCGCCAGGCGTCAGCGCGGCCAGGTGCGTGCAGCCACCGAGGCCGCGGCGCCCTGCCGCCGTCGCCGCGCGGCCGTGCCGCCGTTGCCGCAGAGGCAGGAGAGGATGCTGTCGCAGGTGCAACCAGCCGCCGCCAGAGGCACAGCCGCAGCCACAGCCCACGGCGCGAAGCGCCAGATGGCTTCACGCCGTGCGGCGGCCGCGCCGGCTCCACCGAGGGCAGCGAGGGAGCGACGTCGACGCTGGGGTGATGTGTCACGGCGGGCGGGCCACGGGGAGCGAGAGGGCTGCCACTGAGCCGTCTCAAGGCCCGCCTGCGACTGGCGTTGCGCCAGTCAGGCCGACTGACACGAGCGGCGGCCTTGTTGACCGAACCGAGGGTCGATCCGTGAGGGGCGGGGGCCATAGTGGGCGCTCCGAAAGGAACTCGCGAAGCCCCCGCCCCGCAGCGGCGCTCGCCGAGGTAAGGTCGACGAGCGCTGCCGCGCCCTCACCTCGGATGGAGTCCGAGGCCAAGCAGCAGCCATGCTGCCCAATTCCAGATTGCACTGAGCTAGTCAGGCTACTGTGTCAGCCCTGGCTATCTTGCTCTCTCACTCCCGTCTTTCTTGGGCCAAATCAATTGCCCGAACATTGCCTCTTTCATCATTACCTTCATAGTAGTACCTGCCGTTTTTTTGAGACCCACGGAGCCTCCCCCCCCCCGACAGTGAGCAGGTTGTCAGGATGGAGGTACATGCGGATGGGTCTGGTGGAACCAAACAACAGCACTTGGGTGGACCACCGTCTTGGGCATGGTGCGTATTTTCGGTCACGACGACTGGCAGGTACATCTGTGAAGGGTATTTGTGCGGTGTCGATCCTGATCTCTCCACCTCTGTTGCGAGCCCGTCTGGAGCTGCAGAATTTCAAGCTGCACTGTGGCTGGTGCTATGGTTATTGCAAGCTCCTCCTCGTTTTCGGGCCCAACCCGTGGTGGTATACACAGATAACATGCTGGTGGTTTCCGCTGCCGACGGGGGAACGAGGTATGTGTCGTGCGGTGATTTCCCATGGCTTTTTGACGGAGCCCTCAAGTTATTACGTCAGTTTACGAAGCTGAGCTGGAATCACGTTCACGGCCACAATGCCGATCCGCTGAATGAGCTTGCAGATACCATCGCACGACTGGCCTCCATGGGAATTGCGCCGCCAGTAGCGCCTGACTTTCAACCGTGGTCAGTTTTGCTCACGTCAGCCTCTCTTGTACCATGGATGTGGATGTCTGCCAGCACCAACGTCGGTCATGGGGAGTATCCGAATGTTGGCGCATGCGAAATGCCCTCCATCAACCCTCCCGAGCTAGATCTCAGAACTGCCTTCTTGCCACCAGCTGGACGCGGCTCGGGAAACTCGTCTGTGCCTCGAGCATCTCCGACATCAGGTTTGCAGCCGCAGGTGAATTTTGCAGTGGCGAACGTTCTCACACTGCAGCCCCGCAGGAAGGCAGCCCGACGAGGGAGAGGTACTCGAATACGGTGTCGGTACCAAGATGCGGCCGGCCTGGGTTTGCCCGGACGCATGCTCGCACTGGCTCATCAGTTCTCCGCGCACAACTTTCATGTGGTTGGCACGCTCGAGACTCGGTTGTGTCGTAACGGTTGGACAGCAGCAGGAGATTTTCTTGTCATTACCGCAGCAGCCGAATCCAAGGGGAAGGCAGGAGTGGCCCTATGGATTAACACACAACATGAGTACGCATGTGGGCACACGCTGGCGCGCCGTCACGTACGTGTCATCAGTTTCTCGCCTCGGCATTTGTTGGTAGCCATACGTGCGCCACACATGTGTTTGGACGTGCTCGTCGGCCATGCTCCTCACTCTCGCCGTCCTCCTGCTGAAGTCGAAGCATGGTGGGCTCATGTGACGTCAGTGCTACGTGGGCGAACCCAGCCGGCCCCCCTGTACTGTCTATTGGATGCGAATGCGACTTTGGGATCACAGGTGTCAGATCATGTCGGTGACGTGGCGGCCGAGGTTGAAAATGCCAATGGACAGTGCTTTCACAAGTTCCTGCGTGACTCGGACCAGTGTGCGTTGTCTACGTTTCTGCCGTCATACTCTGGGATCCATGGGACCTGGTTACCACCTGGGGCTCAGGGCCAAAACCCGTAGCGACGTATCGACTACATTACGATCCCTACGGGCCAACTATCCAGCGTCATTCGTCAAGGAGTCGATATCGAGATCGAGCTAGCGATGCGATGTGACGACCACTTTGTGGTAACTGCTGATGTGTACGTGTGCCGTGCCGATCAGTATGAGCCAGCCGTCACATGGACACGCTCCCGACACGACGAGGCTAAGTATGCTGATCCCGAGTGTCGTGCTGCGTTTGAAGATGCCTTCCGCATGGTGCCCTCGCCGACGTTCACAACACACCCAGACGATCATGCCGCATATCTCAACAGGCATATCTTGGAGGCCGCTGCTCTCGCATTTCCGCCCAAAAGGTCCGACAGTGGCCGTGAGCCCCGTCGCAGTTGGATTTCCCAGGGATCTCTCGACCTTATGGATCAGCGCACGACTGGGAGACGTGCGCTTCGGGCCCTACGGGCTCAGCTACCCAGGCTTCTACTGGCGTGTGTATTTGTGGCGTGGGCCTCGGACGGGGCCATGGATGGCGAATGGTTCTGTCACCGGACACGCCGTTTCCGACATAGTGACCGTGACGGGCCGTCGCACCATCCACTCTTGCAGACATGTCGTCGGATCGCGGATGCCGCTGACCAGGTTCTTGATGCGACCAAGGTTTTTGCGACGCCTCTACGAACACCACAGGGCAAGCTGACCTACCCACCGATTACCCAGGACCACATCGTCGGCTTGCGATACCTAGGACGGCTGCCCACTGCGTATGAGCTAGCCGACGTCCCACGTGGTTTTCGGTTTCAGCTGCCCAACGTTCTTAACTTTTACCTGGGATGGTTTGGTTTTTTTTTTTTTCTGGGCTGCCAGTATGGTGTTTCTTCGGGCCGCTACATGCGTGATCCAACAGTCCACTGGCCAGGATTCAGCGTGGCATTGTGCCAACATTGCCCAGGGGGTCCGACATGCTTGGGATCGACGGCAGTTCGCTGAAGCCTATGCCGCCTTGCGACGGATCGGGGCTGGGTCCAAGCGACGACGAATCGAGCGAGTGTTGCCCGCATTGCAAGATCTGACTGGCCAAGCCGTGGTATCCGAGATACAAGTTGCGAGGCGTTGGCAGCAACACTTTGCTAGTCTCGAGCTTGCGGCTACGATCTCAGTCGAGGACGTGCCGACATTCGCAGGATACTTCGGGCGCGCACCCTATGCGCGTATGTCGACCGAGCCTGTCAGTCTTGCTTCGATCCCCACCCTAGCTGAATTTCAATGGTCGTGTCGGCAGACACGTAGGTCGGCTCCAGGATGTGACGGTATTTCAGGCGGCCTCATGAGGGCCCATCCGACCGCTATCGCGGAGTATTACTACCCTCTACAGCTGAAGTCTACCCTTACACTAATGGAGCCCATTCACTGGAAAGGAGGTTTTTATCGGGACCTCATCAAGTCCGGCCAGGCTGATCCGACACAGTGCAGCAGCTCCAGGTCCATCCTTGTCTCTTCCCAGGTGGGCAAGGCCGCCCGACGTTGTCTACGGTCCCGACTTTTGCCCCACTTGGCATGCGAGGCGGGTGAGACCCAATTTGGAGGGCTTCCAGGACGAGGTACCACCCACGCGTCCCTGGTGCTCCGCGTTTCGCAATCCCTGGCCAAACTCCGGAAGATGTCGTTCGGGGCCCTATTCTTGGACGTCGTTCAGGCCTTTTACAGGGCCATTCGGGAGCTCGTGGTGCGCGCCCACCGCGAAACCGACCTCGACGACCTTACTGTGGCTACCCTGGTGCGCGCCGCTGGTTTACCCCCGGCCGCCATGCAACAGCTTACCGACCGATTGCGACAGCGTGCAGCAAACCTGTCAGCTTCCGACGTCGATCCCCACACCGTTGCCCAGGTCGAGCAGTGTTACCAGGCACCCTGGTTTATTTACGAGGGATCTGGCCAGGTCTCGTTACCTCAGCGGTCATTCTTTCCAGGCCAGCCACTTGCGGATGTCCTCTTCGAGATTCAGATGGCCGGCTGTATGCAGGACGTACGAGCACGCATGCTTGACGAGGGCACGCCGTACATGCTACCACGCGCAGAGCAGAGATCCATCACCGCGCTCGTTAATGACGGTACAGACCCCGACCTCCCAGCTGACCTCCCCCTCGTTGACATTTCATATGCCGACGATGGCACAGTCGTGCTCATACTGCCTGCTGAACAGATGTATGATGCGCTTAGTCAGGTGCTGGTTATAGTATCAGAGGCCTTTGCGCGCCGTGGACATATCCTCAATATTGGGCCGTCTAAGACTGCCGCGCTGATCAAATGGCGCGGGCCAGGCACCAAGAACGCACGACATGCAGCATGGCACGTGCACGACGGACGGGTCACGGGACATTCGGATATATTAGGACAGCTCAGTGTGCCGATCGTACACCACTACGTACATCTAGGGTCGGTGGTCGATGCGAACTCTGCGATGCTGCCCGAGGTACGTTGCCGAGCTACCTCGACAGCCTCGTCGCTGCAGGTTCTTCGACGACGTGTTTTTTCGACCGACGACCTAGCACTACACCACCGACTTGTGCTAGCCGACAGTCTGGTCATGTCAGGGCGACTGTACAATGCAGGGGCGTGGGGAGTGCTAACGACCTCGGAGGCCAAGCTGGCCCATCTGGAAACCATGAAGGTATACCGAGCCGCGGCTCGAGTCCGCATGATTCGCAGGTGTCCGACGCCCTTGTGCTTGCGAGGCTGCGCAGACCTACCCCCGCCAACACTCTCCGTGCCGCGCGTCTCCGACTACTCGGCTCGCTGTATCATACGGGGCCTCTCCTCGTTTTCTCCCTCGTTGCCGCAGAGTGGCGCGCTGCCTCCGATGCCCCCGCACGCGAGCGCACTACTCTTGGACAGTGGATCCAGGGCCTTGCCTGGCTACGGTGCGCCGTCAAACAGTGCCAGGACCGACCAGCCCCAGCTGAAGACCTCAAACCCTGGGAAACATTTATACGACGAAGTCAGACAGCCTGGAAGCGCATCATACAAGTGGCGATGCACGCGTACACCCAGTACATTTCCAGGAAAGAGCTTGCTTCCCATATGGAATCCCAGTTTTTTTGCAGCTGTAAGGCCAGCAGGTGTGCCAGAACGTGTGTATACCGACGAGCACGGGCTAATCGTCCCACCGCCGTCTCCCGTGCAGGCAGCTACCATGGAGTGCCCATGGTGCGGTGAGGTTTTCGCACGACATCGAGCAATGCGCACGCATGTCGCCCGCACACACCGACAGATTGCGACACTTGCGCGCGGTTATGCTGCTAGGGACGGTTCATGTGCAGTGTGTCTGTTAAAGTTCAACGCCAGACCCCACCTCATCGACCACCTGTCGAGTGAGTCCCCTCGATGCCTGCTGGGCGGCCTCTCAACTACAGACAACCCAGCACACCACCTAGACGACACGACTACACCACCTCGACCAATCGGAGCTACACCCCACATCAAGATTCCCCGCCGACATGTGATCGTACCCACGACGCGGCTACTTGGGCCGCTCACTCAACTGGCTACCGACCTAGCGACGTTGGTTACACAGGAGTACGCCCGCCAGGTTTTACTTGAATCGGACCCCTACCTCACACCTGCCGCCTGCGCGGCACTCATGCCACCTTCCCCTGTCCCACTCCTAGGCGCTCCCCCACCCGCCCAGTACCCGCCAGTACAGACGGAGCGGTATCCGACGCGTATGTTTCTGACCGAGCAGTATACACATGCAGCGGCTCAGGTTCTGCCGTCAGCGATCCGACGGTCAGAGTAATACATACTAAACCTATACTGTGGGAGACGCCGTCCTGAGGATATTCAGGCTTGCTTAGAAATGGAGGAGTACCATGCCGATTTCGCCGTACACGTACTTTCGATCGGTATCGCTATCGATCCCGTTCTTGGCAATATGATGCGCCGTGAATCCCTAGACATTTGGAAGGAACACATTCGTGCCAAACGTGTTGTGCTGTCAGGAGGAGGGCCCCCGTGCGAAACATGGGCTGCCATACGCTGGGCCATTGACAAGGGCCCCCCACCACTACGTTCCCACGACGATTTCTGGGGCCTGCTATCGGTTACGCCGCGCTAGATGGAACAGCTACGTGTGGGCAATGAGCTCCTTGGAGCCATGATTGAGCTTTTCGCCGAACATTTGATTGTGGGCACTTGCTGCTGGATGGAGCATCCCATGCCAGCCGACTGGAGACAGGCAGCTGTGAGTTCTTTCTTTGCCCCCCCCCCTACGGGCCATCATGGCCCCCCCAGCCGCGACCGTGACAGACTTCGACCAATGCGAACACGGCCAGGTTGCTCGAGCTCCCATCCGTATTCTGGCGCTGCGGATGGAAACCCTTTCTGGTAGGCTTCTGGAGACCCCAGGTCGTGGAAGATGTTCTCACGGACGGGGGGCCCACGAGGTACTCATGGGGTTCGATCGGGCCCGAGACGAGTGGCGTACTGCCAAGAAGAAGACATACCCTCCTGCTCTATGTCGAGTATTGGCCGACGGTATCACAGACGCGATCAACCATATGTGTGTGACGTGTGACGACGATGCACTGCCAGGGGACATGAGGGAGGAGGAGGAGGAGTTTCGTTGGTCCCTGTCAGCTTTTTATGTAGCATGGGACCCATATCTCGGTACTGACGAGTCTTGGGCGCCCGATTTTGTCGATTCTCGGTCCCGGAAGGTGCGTGCCGATCCAGAGCGCCACAGGTTCCTCCCCCCCGAATCGCCAGCCACCGAGTTTGCAGACGCAGGCGTTGTGTATGATTCCACTGCGGAGCCGCGGGACCCCGGCCCGATCGAGGCCTCAGAGGAACAGGAATATGCAGATGTACTTGCTTTCCTGGATGGCATTGAGTTGCCACCACCTGGCTCGCTTGCTCCGCCCCCTGTACCCGTTTCCCAATCTCCGTGTCCCCCGCCGCCCCCACAGCCCGTTGAGATTACACCAGAGTTGCGTACCCTAATTGCTGCCAAGCGTGCGCAAGCTAGAGAGCGACGTCGGATTCGACTCGTTCAGCGAATAGCCCCATGGACTTTCCAACCCGGTTTCGGGGTAGGGCTGTTTGATAATGCGCATGAGTAAATAGGATGTTGGGTGGAGGGCCTCAGGTGTAGGTAGTGGATGGGTAAGGGATTGCTTTCTCAGTCAGGCACTTTGTCAGCCCTGGCCTTGCTCTCACAAATGTTTCGTCTTTCGAGCCTTGCGTTGCCTCTTTTATCTCACCTTATTAGATGCTCACAGACACCCGCGCCACGCACACGGCACTTGGGTGGACCACCGTCTTGGGTGGTGACAGGCTAGCAGGCTGACAGTGGGGTACTTGTGCGGCCGTGCTTTGATCTCTCCGCCTATGTTGCCAGTGTTTCGAGCTTTGCGAAGACCTTGTTTGTGGCTGGTGCTATGGTTAATGCGTGCCCTCCTCGTTTCGATAGCCCCGTGGTGGTATACAGATAACCCCCAGCTCAACCGTCAGTTTCGAGCTGAGCTGGAATCACGCCCGCTGAATGAGCTTGCATTCTATAGCCGTCTGACCTCCAGAGTTGCGCCACAGTAGGCCTAACTTTCGTGTGGATCAGCTTTGCTGCAGGCAGCCTCTCTTGGACCATGGATGTGTGTCTGTCGGCCACCTTCAGTTTCCAGGAGTATCCGATTGCAGCAGTTTCAGGTGATTTTTGTAGTATGGAGGGAACGTTGGGTGATGGGATTGGTTGGTCGGGCAGCGGAGGTTTTAGCGGCGAGGCAGTGTAGCAACAGTCAGAGAGAGCGGCAGCCCGCCTCTCTTGCTCTCTCGTGCGCACGCCTGCCTGCATGTGCTGTCCCGCCCGCTTGCCCACTCTCTCGCTGACAATAAATTTCAGACAGTGCGTAACAGGTTTCACTGAAAGCAGTTGACGTGCGCAACTGTCGACAGCTCGAGCGTCAGCGTGGTCGGCCGAACCGAGGGTCGAACCGTGAGGGGAAGGGGCCATAGTGGGCGCTCCGAAAGGAACTCGCGAAGCCCCCGCCCCACAGCGGCGCTCGCCGAGGTAAAGTCGTTGAGTGCAGCTGTTTTGAGAGCTGACAGCGGTCGAGGAGATCGCAACATGCATTCGGGAGGGGGTGGAGTATGTCAGGTTGGGCGGGCGCGCTGAGTTCAGAGAGGCATGTGCCTGCCTCTCTTGCTTCTTTCCGCCGCCGCCTGCTTGCCACCCGCTCGCCTGCTCTCTCTCCACCGTCAACCTGGACAGAGGTGCGCCCCCTCGCGTTTCTGTCACCGACCGACTGTCAAGCTTCAAGCCTTGGCCCGTGGGGGGCAGCGGCAGGGGGCTCGGTGAGCGTAGTCCGTCGCTAACCACACACCCGTTGCGTGTGGCACCGAACCCCCGAGTGTCCGTCGGTCCGCGCGCCGCCAGCCAGGCGCTCATGCGGCTGCACGCCGCAGCCCCCGCTTGCCGCCAGCCTTTCTTGCTTTTGTCTTGCAGATAAGGATGGGAGTGGGAGTGACCGGCAGTTTTGTGGAGGGGTTAAGGCAGCGAGTACATCTCTGTCAAGCGTGTTGTCCTGGTGCTGCCAGGGTTACGCCGAGAGCAACCGCGCAGGATTGCCCACCCTGGCCGCCGCCACTTCCTGGCCACGGTTGAAAGTTTCAATCCTTTGCCGCCTAGTACCAGACGCTCTGCGTCCACATTGCTGCCTCGCACCCAGTCGTGCGCGTAGTTAATGCTATGGGACTGGGTGGGATTCATGGGATTTGGCAGGTTGGTTGGAGGAAGTTACTGTCTGACTTGACTTCAGGTGCCCGTGCAGAGTTTGCGAGTTTCGCCTCTTAGTACAGCCACGCGTGTTGACTGTGCTGACTGCCTCTGCTAGCAGCAGCGCCGCCATTAGCTGACAGGCCATGCGCTTCATCAGCAGCGCAATCCAAACAATCCTCCCTTCCTTCCTCCCCCTCCTCCTCTTCCTCCTCCTCCTCCTCCTCCTCATGCTCCTCTTCCTCCTCCTCCTCCTCCTCCTCCTGTGCGCCCTTCAGAGAGCTGCTGCGTCTGGCTCTAGGCCGCCCGTTGCCCGATGCCCCTCTCGTCGCCCTTTCCCTCGTCGATCCGTCGCTGGACTCGGCTGGAGGAGTGGCCCTGCTGCTCGCTTGATCGCCAAAGCTGCTCGGCAGGCTGTTGACCTCCTGGAGGCGATGCTGGCTTTCGAGCTCGCCGTGCGGCTAGGTAAGGATCTGGGATTTTCTCGAGGACGCTCCGCCTCCCCCTCCTCCTCCGCCGACCAACCCGCAGCTCTTCAGCGTCAATGCAGCATCAGAAGTACACAAACAGGCTCTCATGGAAGGTCTCTCAGAATGGTTCGATCTTGCCCATGTTCGCAAGGATACTGTTCAGATCGTCGGCCCTGACGCCCCAGGCAAGAAGTTTGCCCTTCACTGCCCAGGTGCTGAAGCGGGAGTCCTTCGTGCTCACGCTCTCACTCGCGCCCTCCGTGATTCCACCGGTCAGCGCCGCAAGTTCTCGGCTAAGGGAGTGGACGGATGCGAATCTCACATGTACATCGGTGCTGATCGAAATCCGAAGCAGATCCGGAAAGAAGTACAAACTAAAAAACTCAAAGAGATCTTACAGCGCATGGCCCCAAATGGCGAATGGTGGGCTAAACGACAGATGGGCTTGGTCTATTGTGCAGGCGCCGCCGTGGTGGAGGTCATTCCTGGAGCTGCTCCGAACGATCCCACAAAACTCGCTTGGAATCCGCAGCCCACCGCCACCTACAACATCGACAAAGACGCCGCAACGCAAGCATTCCGCAACATGTTCCGGGAGGTGGACACCTCCACGTGGTCATGTTCCTAATGACCGTTGGCGTCCATGGGAACTTGAGCCTGGGGGGCAGCAGGTTCAAATCGTAACATGGAACGCCTCAGCCTTACTCTGCCGCGATGCTACCCGTCGAAGAAAGAAGGTATCCAAACTGATCGCACACATGAAGCATCGTGCCATCATTTGTCTCCAAGAGGTGCATGGGACGCACGCGGCGCTCACCAACTACATCCACCAGTACCCGTACGAGTACCAGATCTTCACCACCATGGGCGAGACGCCTGGAGTCGGCGGCGTGGCGATTCTAGTGCCCGGGCATTCTCTTCAACAGCTGGCTCTCCACCCGGTTGAACACCACCCTGTGTTCGACCACCAGGTTTTGGCTCAGGGCCGTGCCCATTGCGTCTCGATATTCAACCCAAAGTGGCAGAGCAGCGTGCGCATCATGAACATCCGCAACCACAAGCTCGACCACGACCAGCGCAGTCGAATCCGTACCTGTTGGAATGGCAACGCAGCGTGGGCCCGGGGCGATGAGCTCAAGCGACTAGCAGTCGCGACTGGGGACTTCAACGTTTCCGACCAGCCGAACGATTCGCTCCCCTTCCCTGAGGCGCGGCAGGCCCGTCTTTCTCAGGCCAGGCGTGACGAACACCACGAGGCGTTTTGGCGAGCTTTGTTTGCAGGGCAAATGACGGAGATTGCGACAGATCTCCCCGCCCACTTTTCCCGCTCCTCCTCCTCGCTTTCTACGATTGACCGCGCCTTCGTCTCCCTCTCCCCCCATTTCCTCTTCGAGACCGAGGCGACCCTTGACCTGCTGCAGGAAGCCCCGAAGCTTTCCGACTGGCATCTTAGCGATCAAGCGATCCTTTCGCTCACTTTGAAGCCACGCGGCGGCGCCCCGAAAGACCAGCAGGCCATCCCGCCGTTTATATTTAAGCATCCCAGGTTTCGCGAGGTGCTTAACAATTGCTTGGCTGGCTTCGATCTTGACTCCCTCTCTCCCCCCGCTGCCTGGTCCTCCCTCAAGGATAACATGATCGTGGCCGCCACAGTTGTCCGTCGCGAGGTCCAGCGCTTCCCAGACGGGGCAGGAGGGGATCACACCATCGAGGCAAGGTCCATGGCACTACGTTCAATCGCACGTGCCATTTGGCGACAGGACCTCCAAGCCGCTACCAGGATCCAGGCAGACTCTGTGTATGGTATGCGGTTTCTCCTCTTGGTAGGCCCTCGAGCTTTGCTCCGGGACGAGGATGGTTAGGAATGGGGTCGTCGCCCAGAATGCTGCTCGCCACCGCCAGCTCCAGGAACAGGCCGCGGCTAGGGCCCGGGCCAACCCTGGAGAAATACAGCATTGGGGGGAAGTCCAGGAGACTTCCAGTAGGAGAGCGTTGCTTTGGCGGCCTCGTCAGCGACGTCTTGTTCTTCGAGGCATTCGGATCTCTCAGACAGGCCACCAAAGCGACGTAGTCAGGGAGCCAGGTCCGATAGCGGACACTCTCAAGGAGCATTGGCAACCCGTTTTTTTCGGAGCAGCCCAGACCGGCGCAAGAGATCGAAGATTTTCTTGGCGAGCACATGCCTGACATTCCTGCCTATGAGTTTCACGTTCCCACCTCTGCTGAGATGGCCAAGTGTTTAAAACGGTCACGTGACTCTGCGCCTGGCCCGGACCGACTCGCATCTGCAGCGTGGAAGAGCCATCCCACATGTCTTGCTGTACTCTACCGCCTCCTCCTCTACCTCATGGGCGGCAACCCCGCCCCTCCCGGCCTCAACCACAGTCTCTTTGCATTTACCCCAAAGGGGGAGGACCCCAGGGATGTCACAGACTGCGTCCGAGCTCCAGGTGTCCTCAGACCTCTGGCCCTCAAGAATTCGGACAGCAAGCTCCTCGCGTCTGTGCTGAATCGCCAGCTGCAGTACTGCGTAGCCGGCCGGACCCACGTGGTCCAACAGGGATTTGTCAAAGGACGCAATCTAGCGTATAATGTGATTCGCATGGGCACGGCTGCTCGCCGTGCTAGCGTAGTCAACGCCGACACCGATCCGCTCTTCTTAAGCTTCGATATCAAGGCGGCGTTTTCCAGCATGAGCCAAACCTGGCTCCGACTTGTGCTGGAGAGGTGCCGCCTGCCCCGGAGCTTCTTGTGGGCGATCGCTGCTCTGGCAGCCGACTCGCTGGTGCATATGTTGGTCGGATCTGTGGTCGTGCCCATGTTTTTGACCACTGCAGGCGTTCCCCAGGGGCGCCCCCTCTCTGGCCCCCTCTGGGCCCTCGGGTTTGACCCCGTCCTCCGTCACCTCGTCCTCCCTTTTCCCTCGAGAGCAAGCCACCCTGGGGGCGTGCGCCGACGATGTGGGAGTTGTTCTCAATCAGATATCGATGTTGCCACTCTTGTATGCGACCTTCCAGTTCGCTCAACGTCTCGCCAGGCTAGCCCTTCAGCCAGCGAAGTGCGTTGCCGCGCCGCTTGCCGCCGCCTGCGCAGCAGTTGAATGCGCCCGCATCGCCGGTCAGATAGCTCAATTGGTGCCGGAGTGGGCGGGCTTCCACATCGCGAGTTGGGCCAAATACTTAGGGGTCCTCATCGGCCCTGGGGCCGATCTCCGCGAGCAGTGGAAGGAGGCTGGCCAAAAGTGGTGGGCACGGTCACGAGCGATTGCCTTGACTCGAGCCCCGAGCGAGGCTGCCATGCGCCTGTATGAGTGCACGTGCTTATCAGTGTTAGGGTATTTTTCTCAGTTTTTCCCGCTTTGCCAGGAAATCGCACGCAAGGAATATTTTGCCCTCCGCCGGCTCCTCCGTCTTCCACCCAGCTCTTTCTCTCTGCGCGATTTCTTTGGGTTGAGAAGCTGGCTCCGCTCCTCCACCCTTACCAGCGTGCAGGCGTATGCACTCGGATGCGCATGGCGTGCGTCCACGCGCGCTCTGACTAATTGGGCGGGGGATTTTGAGTGGTGGTGGGGCGGGTCGGACGCGCACGGGCTTCACATGGGAGTGCGGCAGGGTCTCCTCTCAGCGGACTGCTGGGCCGAAGGTTCAGGAATCTTGCGGCGCTATAGAGAGTTCGTCCGCGGCTGCCGCGGCCTCCCTTTTCCTGCGAGTCGCATTCAAGAGGCGATCGCTGCAGCCAGCCCCAGAGCTGAAGGCGCCCAGATGGAAGAAGGGGCGGGGCCTCGTCGTCTGCGTCGTGGGAGCGGGGGGGAACGGCCTCAGGGTGCCTTCATCGCTAAACTAACTAGTTTAATGTACCCGGATCGTTTCCACGAGCTTTTGTCCAGAAGACTCCGCACTTGGTTCCCAAATTTGGACCCTCTGCCCGAGGACGAGATCAAAGCCACGCGGCTATGTCTCCGGCAGGTTTTGGCGAGATCGCAGCCCAGTAAAGTTTGGTCTCGTCTTAAGACTCTGGCTGGAGGGTGGATCACCAGCCGCAGAGTCAAGATCCTCACCCCTTTACAGTGCCGATTTGGCTGCCCCGACTGCCCGGATTCGTTCCTCCACCACCTCTCTTGCCCCCGCCTGCTTCACCTAATCGCGCTGCCCCGTCTGCGTATCCCCACCGCTCCTCCGCCCCTTTGGCTTGGCCTGGGATCCGAAGAGGCATGCCAAGACACCGATCGCACGGTGGCCCTTGCGCATGACTTAGCAAGTCTCGCTTGCAGTATAGTCCATAAACTTCGCGCCGAGCTAGCTGACACCCCCACAGCCGCTCGGCAGCTATGCGCAACACTTTTCAATCCGCCATGCGGCGCTCACGAGGCAGTAACCCAGGGCTCGCCTATGGACGTGCGCTCCCCCCCTCCTCCTCCTCCTCCCCCCTCCCCTCCTCCTCCTCCTCCTCCTCCTCCTCCTCCTCCCCCTCCTCCTCCTCCTCCTCCTCCTCCTCCTCCTCCTCCTCCTCCTCCTCCTCCTCCCCCTCCAGTCCTTTACTGTGTCGAGCCACATTCTAGTGCGCCCATCGAGGAGGCCCCGATTTTGGCAATTCATCGACGCACTTCTGCGCGAGGGGGGACTGGCACCACGCCCCGCCACCGACCCCTCTGCAGATCATGCGATGCAGGTTTTTCGGTTACAACGCGTGCGTTTTGATTCAGGCACGACGGCTGGAGGAAACGAGGAAACCGCGACCTGCGCCAGGAACTGCCCCGTCCAGATCTTCCTCGGCACGCGCCTCAAGACCGTCAATACGGAGCCCATTCGAGTTGAACGAATACTATCACTTCGGCCACGGCAGGGGCCCCCTTCACCAGCCGCGCGGCGGGGGCCGCCATCGGAGTCAGGCGGCGCGATCTTGGCGCCGAGGTGCACAAGGTGACTCCTGGCCCGCCCGCGGCCGCGGGCAGGGCGGGGGCCCTACGGGCCATCACGGGTTCGTTCGACCTCGCCATCTTGGCCGTGCACTTCCCGCCGCCAGGCCCTCGGCCTGGCCAGGCCACTTGGCGGCGCACGGTGGACATCCTCATCGAGTGGATTGGTGCGCAGCTGGACGTTGCCTCCCAGCGCTCTACGCCAGTGCTGTTCGCGGACTTGAACGAATCTTTCGCCACCGACGAGACGTCCAGCCTCTACGCGAACATCTGCCCCTACGTGCAGCAGCGCACGGGCAACGCGGCCAGGGCGCCCAGGGAGCTTCCGCGCAAACGCATCACACGGCCTGCGCAACAACATTTTTACAAACGTTGCGCCAGCGTGCAACGGCGAGAGCTCGGCGTCCTGGATCGACCACTTCGCGGCCCCGCGGGGTGCGCTCCCCAAGGTGGACAAGGTCGTCACAATGGCCGAGGCGGCCAGGGCGCTACAGCTGTTCCCTTTTTTCCCGCGGCTCGCTGAGAGACCACTCGCGCGTCCTCCTTGAGGTCGACGCGGGCGCTCCCAGCCTCTAGGTGCAGACCGCCACCGCGGCCCAGCACTCCGATGCAATCGAGACGTCAATGGCCCCCTCTCCGCCGCGGCCCCGCGCGCGGCATGGCCGACGCAGGCTACGATGCGTTGCCCAGACCATCCAACCTACTGCGCGCAAGCACTTTGGCAGGGCGCGGCGCGCCCCTGGCTCGGAGTTCGTTCGACGCAGACAGGCCGTTCGCCAGCTGCTCCAAGCCCGCGCTGCTCCTCCGCCTTCGGTCGGCGCCGCACGAGTACGACGACGCGCAGATCAGGGACCTTACCAACCGCATCCGCTGGGGCGTCAGGGGATGGATTCGCTCTGCGCGCGAGACATGGACTGAAGGCCCCCGCGAGGCCTGGCGCAAAAGAGATTTAGCAAGCGTTTTTCCCAACCACCTTGTGGTATTGGGTCCTCGTTTTGGAGAGACAGCGCCCCGCGTCTCCTCTTTCCTCCCCCCGCTGCCTCCCCCCCCTCCTCCCTCCTCCCACCATCATCATCGTCATCGCCATCGTCGTCGTCATCGCCCATGTCGGCACACCCCTCACACGTTTCGTGGCCCCATAGGGAGCTCCGCCGAAGGTCCCAGTGGGTGTGCCAGCATGCGTCCCGCACACCCATGTCGGCACACCCCTCACACGTTTCGTGGCCCCATACGGAGCCCCGCTGGAGGTCCCAGCGGGTGCGCCCGCATGCGTCCCGCACACTCATTTCGGCACGCCCCTCACACGGGCCCCATAGGGAGCTCCAGCGAAGGTCCCAGTGGGTGGGTGTGCCCGCACGCGTCCCGCACACCCATTTCGGCACACCCCTCGCACGTTTCGCGGCCCCACAGGGAGCTCCACCGAAGGTCCCAGTGGGTGTGCCTGCACGCGCCCCGCACACCCAGTTCGGCACACCCCTCACACGTTTCGTGGCCCCACAGGGAGCTCCACCGAAGGTCCCAGCGGGTGTGCCCGCATGCGCCCCGCACACCCATGTCGGCCCACCCTCGCACGTTTCGTGACCCCATAGGGAGCTCCACCGAACGTCCCAGTGGGTGTGCCCGCATCCGCCCCGCACACCCATGTCGGCACACCCCTCGCACGCCTCGTGGCCCCATAGGGAGCTCCACCGAAGGTCCCAGCGGGTGTGCCCGCATGCGTCCCGCACACCAATTTCGGCACACCCTTCGCACGCTTCGTGGCCCCATAGGGAGCCCAGCCGAAGGTCCCAGTGGGTGTGCCCGCATCCGTCCCGCACACCCATGTCGGCACACCCCTCACACGTCTCGTGACCCCATAGGGAGCTCCACCGAAGGTCCCAGTGGGTGTGCCCGCATGCGTCCCGCACACCCATGTCGGCACACCCCTCACACGTTTCGTGGCCCCATAGGGAGCTCCACCGAAGGTCCCAGCGGGCGTGCCCGCATGCGTCCCGCACACCCGTTTCGGCACACCCCTCGCACGTTTCGTGGCCCCACAGGGAGCTCCACCGAAGGTCCCAGTGGGTGTGCCTGCACGCGCGCCGCACACCCATTTCGGCACACCCCTCACACGCTTCGTGGCCCCATAGGGGGCTCCACCGAAGGTCACCGTGGCGCAGTCCGCATGCGTCCCGCACACGTATTTCGGCCCACCCCTCACACGTTTCGCGGCCCCACAGGGAGCTCCGCCGAAGGTCCCAGTGGCACAGTCCGCATGCGTCCCCGCCACTCATGTCTGCACACCCCTCACAAGGTTCGTGGCCCCATAGGAGCTCCGCCGAAGGCCCCAGCGGCACAGTCCGCATGCGTCCCCGCCATCCATTTCGGCACACCCCTCACGCGCTTCGTGGCCCCATAGGAGCACCGCCGAAGGTTCCATTGGCACAGTCCGCATGCGCCCCCGCCACTCATTTCGGCCCCGTGGCACAGTCCGCATGCGCCCCCACCATTCATGTCGGCCCACCCCTTACACGCTTCTTGGCCCCATAGGAGCTCCGCCGAAGGTCCCATTGGCACAGTCCGTATGCGTCCCTGCGCCCCTGCCACTCATTCCGGCACACCCCTCACACGCTTCGTGGCCCAATAGGGAACTCCACCGAAGGTCCCCGTGACGCAGTCCGCATGCGTCCCCGCCGCTCATTTCGGCTCCGTGGCACAATCCGCATGCGCCCCCGCCGCTCATTTCGGCACACCCCTCACACGTTTCGTGGCCGCAGAGGAGTTCCGCCGAAGGTCCCAGTGGCACAGTCCGCATGCGTCCCCGCCATTCATTCCGGCACACCCCTCACACGTTTCGTGGCCCCACAGGGAACTCCACCAAAGGTCCCCGTGGCGCAGTTCGCACGCGCCCCCCTCGCCCAGTACAGCGTTTCGTGGCCCCATATGGAGCCCCACCGAAGGTCCCAGCCAGCCAGCTAGCTCTCTTTGCTCCGCGCAGCGGACGACCCGCGCGCGTCGCTGGGACCCTTCCGCGGCGACCAGCGCGCGTCGCGGGGGCTCCGTGCTGCGTTCTGCCCAGCGCCTCGCTCGCCCGTCGTCGCTCTGCCCAGCGGCAAGAGCTTTGCCCGCCATCAGCCAGCCAGCTAGCTCTCTTTGCTCCGCGCAGCGGACGACCCGCGCGAGTCGCTGGGACCCCTCCGGGGCGACCTGCGCGCGTCGCGGGGGCTCCGCGCTGCGCTGCGCCCGCAGCCTTGGACTTTTGAGTGCGCGGGCAAAGAGGGGGTAAAAGAAGGGGAGGAAACGGGCGCGATCCTCGCGGGGGGGCTCGCCAACATTGGCGTCGCGGCGCGCGGGCGACGCCGCCGGGGAGTCCCGGGGGAGCTCCCTGCGGCGGCCGCGCCCAGCGTCACGAGTACTCCGAGGCAGTCATTCCCAAGCTATTGACATTCATATACAATTGCACTTGTCACACTCGCATTCACGCACGCACGCTCGCTCGCACGCAGACCCATTCGCAGTCAGACGCACTCGCGCTCAGATCCACCCGCGCTCAGTCCCCCTACGTACTCAGATAAATCGTTTTCGTTCGCGTTGTGTACCACGCAACTCATGTCGGCACACCCCTAGCACGTTTCGTTGCCTCGTAGGGATCGCCACCGAAAAAGTGAATCACTATTGCGGTAATCACACCTGCATATGGTTGGGCCCCTCGTCAGGTTAATTGTTTTAGACGGCTAGCTGGCACTGGCATGGGGCCCAAGCGTCGCTCTTACTCGGTAGTGCGCAGACACGCTGCGTCGTCGGATGAACTCGCGCCCGCGCTGGGGCTCCCCGGGCGCCAAGGAGACCTCGCCGCCGTGCCAGTGAACGTCGAAGACTTTTAGCTGCCAGGGCCAGGCTGGCGCCGCAGGGGCTGGGGGGTCGGGGCTCGGCGGGGGGGCTGGGGCTTTGCGACCTTCGTAGAGCTGCGCGGGTGCTCCTCAAGGCCTCTCGCCGCCGTGCCGCGCCGACGCGGCCCCTGCCTGGAGAGATATGGCCCATGCGGCTCAGGCCCAGGTATCGCAGCCAGCAGCGCCCTTCACTCGTCGGCCTCGGCGCCGCCCCTGCCCCTCCCGAGGTGGAGGCCATCGAGTCGGCCTTGGGCGGTCTAGCCATCTGTTGGCGGGCGGCGGGTAGGTTTTCCTCGTGCGATTGTTTTTCGACTGCATGGCAGACCCCCCAGGCCGACGGTGGCGCGGGATTCCCGCGCGGCTTCTGCCCCTTCTTTCGCGCCGCATCTAGAAGGGGGCACAACTCCGCGCCGCGCGGAGTGCCCGCTGAGCACGACCACGGGCGCATCCCGCATCGCGGGCGTGAGAGCGCCATTTTGGGCGCGCGCGCGCGCGTTGTCCGAGCGGCTGCGCAGCGTGCGCGCGCGGCGCATTGCTGCGCTATCTAAATCGGCTTGTCCTGCAGTAGTTCCAAAACAAACATTGCAAAATAGTCCGCTGCGCCGCCCCCCCCCCCCCCCCCCCCCCCCCCGCACGCGCGCGCGCGCACGCACGCGCGCGCGCACGACGCACACACACACACACACCACGCGCACACGCACACGCACACGCACCGCACACGCACACGCACACAGCACACGCACACGCACACGCACACGCCACGCCACGCACACGCACACGCACACGCGCACACACAACACACACACACACGCAACCGCACACGCACCGCACACGCACACTCACAACACGCGCACACGCCCACGCACACGCACTACGCACACGCACACGCACACGCACACGCACACGCACACGCACACACTCACACGCACACGCACACACACCACACACTCACACACACACATGCACGCACGCACGCACGCACGCACGCGCACGCCACACACACACACACACACACACACTCTCTCACCACACACACTCACGAACACACCACACACAACACAAACACACACACACACACACGCACGCGCACGCACGCACGCACGCCCGCACGCAACGCACGCACGCACGCCGCCACGCACGCCGCACGCACCCCCGCCCCCCTTCACCCCAACGATTGATTACCACGCCACCCCCCCCCCCCCCCCCTTCCCGCACCCCCCCCCCCCCCCCCGCCCCCCCCCCCCCCCTCCCGCATTCCATTCCCCCCCCCCCTCCCCGCCCTTCCCACCCTTTATTCCAAAGCTATTTCCAATGGCGAGTCCCATGGGTTCCTATGGATTCCTAAGAGTCGCGTGGATTCCTGTGCTTGCTTGCTCTACTTGCTTGCTTGCACTTGCTCGTTTGCATGCTTGCTCTTGCGTGATTGCTCTTGCGCGCCCACTTGCGCTTGCTTGCTGGCTCTCGCGCGCTTGCTCTCGCTTGCTTGCTCTTTTGCTTGCCCTTGCTTGCTTGCGGCTTGATTGCTGGCGCTTGCTTGATTGTAATTGCCCGCTCGCGCTGGTTTGCTTCCGCTTGCTTGCGCTTGCCTGATCTTGCTCCTCCCGTTCTCCTCCCGCCCTGCCCTCGCCCTCCTTTCGCCCTCCCCCCATCTTGCTCTCGCCCCCGCCCTGTCCTCTTATTTTATTTCAGTCGACGCTGGCCGACGTTCGATGACATGAAGAACGCCTTCGGACGCTGCCTGCGGCCACGCTCGCGCGAATCGGAGTCTGCTCGACGCCACCCCCGCGGACCGACGCGGGCCCCCTTCGAGGACGGGCGCGCCATTCGCATCTTGCGTTCGGGCGGCGTCGATCGCCCGCCGCCCTGCATCTCGCGCGCGGGGCCTTTCTGGGGGGCCCCAGCGCGCCGGGCGAGCTCCGCGAAGATTTTGCCAAACCCATGGGGGAATGGGCGAAGCAGAGTTCCGATCCCGCCCGCGTTGCCGCGCGCCCCATCTTTCCCAGGGGGCCCAGGCTGGCCCGTTTGAGTACGCAGATAATCTGGAGTATTCTCTGTTGCTTTGCGAGGGCCCCCTCGACGCAGCTGCGCCCGCGACGGAAGCTGAGCAAAGAATGCTGGGTAATGCCCTGGGTCGCTCTGGCTGCGGGCAGAGCACCAGCAGAAACAAGCGCTGGCACCTCGCCTCTGCGGCAACAGTGCCAACCGCGCTTTCCATTCAGCTAGGGTCGGAGGGGCCGGGGTAGCCCCGCGCGCGCGGCGCCTGGGGCCGCAGCTTGTGCCCCTTGGGGCTTTTTTTTCCCACCGGCTGCTAATTAGCAAACAGGCGGCCGACAGGGGATGGCTTGCGCTCGCATGCACGTGGACCTCGGGGGCCGCATTTAAGGTGACGAGATCAACGTTCATGTCTGCGGTTCAAGGCGCGCCACTGTCTAGATTCACTTCGCATCTCCTCACCGAGACCCAACGAGCCCAACTCGATCTCGCGCTGCTGGGCAAGATGGGGCGCATCGCGGCGGGGGCCATGCGTGACCGGACTGGATCGCCCCAGGTCTTGGACCGCGAGGCAGGTCTGGAAATGAACGATGATCTTTCCGACCGCGCTGGGGCTTCTGATCCAGCGCATGACGCGGCGCCGGGAAATCGCCGAGTGGCCCAAGGCCCACGCCCTGTTCATTGCGCTCTTGTTCGGTCAGCTCGGCTTCGAGGACGCCCCCGCCCTGGCCCTGGGTCGCCCGACTGAGCGTTCGCCGTTCGCCCCGTCACGGATGCACGCAAGCTGGAGCTATTGAATGACTACGAGGAGTGGGGGGGCACGCTGGGGGAGGATCGACGCGCTCTATTTCGCGGAGGTTAGGTTTCGCACCTGTTCATCGATGCGGATGTCTCCGCCCTGCGCGAGATTTGGCAACGCGGTAACACACCTCCGGACACGACTGACCTGGGCCCGCAGTACACCATGGAGAACAGTGGCGATGCATTGGGGCCCGAGGGGCGTCTCTACACGTGCAACTGCGAGACCTTCGACTGCAATCTGCGCGGCGCACGGTTCCTCACTCGCGCCGCTCTCGCGGCCCGCAAAACGCATGCTCCGGATGGGTCCCATGGGCGGTTTTCGTTCTGCGCCAGATGTGTCGTCGCCAATCAGCGCCCTGCGCGCCGTGCCAGCTTCGCGTTCCAGGCAACAGCCGAGGCTCCTCTCTTGCGTGCGTATCGCCGGGGCTCTTGCGAGAGATGCGCAGCTCATGCCATCCACCCTGTGGCGCAACCTAAATTATCGCGACCACTCTGCCCGCGCGACTCCTTCGCTGATTTGGCTCAGCTTCAAGACCGCATTTGTGAGAGGCACCTTCCGTTTCTTCCTCGTCGGCACCATGGCCGCAGCCGCGCCCAATTGGCGTCTGCCCAAGAGGGTGCCAGCGGCGGGCGAGGCCGACGGCGCCGCCGCGGTGGCCAAGGCCAAAGGCATACTACCAGCTGCGAAAGGGAGAAGGCTCAGGTTCAGGCGGCGCAGCGTCGGGGGCCGCCGCCAGCGGCATCAGCTGCAAGCAGCGGCGCAACGAGCACCTCGAGGTCATGGACATGGGGCTCACGAAGAAGCAGGCCAACTTCACCAGCGCGCTGGCCAAGCAGGCGCTCATGGCGGCGCAGACGGCAAGGGGCATCTGGGCGGCGGGCGTGGACGCGCACTTCCCGAATGCCGACCTCTCCGAGGCGACGGCGGCCCTCGACGCAGGGGCGACGTATTCTCCGGGGGCGAAGTCCCGCGGCAAAGGCCGCCAATGCGGTCCTCCTCACCTACGCGTCTTCGATGGGTTCGCGAGCAAGTTGCTCGAGCGCGGGCGGGGTCCAGGGCAGGGGGCGCACGCGATGCTCGAGCTGTGGCGCGCAAAGTATGGCGCGAGCTGCAGGCCCCAGATCTGCGCGAGATACCGCGCTTCTTCAGGATTGCCAAATGTTTCGACGTGACGAACAGGAAGCTGCACATCGCGCCACGGGAAGTGCCGACGCCAGCCGCGCCGCCAGAGTCCGACGAACAGCAGCTGTCTTCGCCACTGGTGATCCGAGGGCTCCCGCGCAAGGCGCTCGAGGAGATCGGCGCGCGAAGGGCTCCGGGCGCGGCGCCGCCCGGCGCGATGGAGGAGATGCTACAAGATGCGGTGGGCGCCAAAGACAGAGTGATGGTAGGACGCGCGCCTCGAAGTGTCAGAACGGGGGGGCCCGCCGCCCCGCGGCTCGGCGTCGCGCACTGCGTGCGTGGCCCTTGGGCCCATTCTCCCGTGGTAACCGGGTCGCTAATGGCGGGTGCGTCGCGTGCGTTTTGCTGCTCTGCTTGGGGATTCCATATTGTCGAGTGATTGGCTGGTGGCTGCGAGGTGTCTCAGTGCCTCGAAGCGTCAGAACGGGGGGCCCTCCCGCCCCGTGGCGCGGCGTCGCGCAGCGAGTGCTTCGCCTTTGGGCTCGCGTTCCTGCGGTGGCCGCGCCACTAACTGGGAGGTGCGTCGCATGCGTTCTGCTGTTACGCTGATGGGGATTCCATATTGTCGGCTGGGCGGCTGTCTCCTCAGCGCCTCGAAGTCAGAACTGGAGGGGCCCGTCCGCCCGGCGCCCGGCGTCGCGCAGTGTGCGCTTGGCCGTCGGGCCCAGGTTACCGTGGCAGCCGCGCCACTTAATGGGGGTTGCGTCGCTCCCGTTTTGTTGCCCCACGGGTGGAGACTACATATTGGCTGGACGCCTGGTGGCTACCTACTGGGCTGGGCGTAGTGGTCGGGGCCGATGGGGTGCCGCTGGCGCCGCGCGCCGCCGCTGCAAGGCCGCGCTCTGCGCCTGCCGCCCTGCCGGGCAATATATATATATATATATATATATATATACATGTAATGTATATATATATATATATATATATATGTATGTGTGTATATATATACATATATGTGCGTGTGTGTGTGTGTTTGCATGCATATATGTATATGTTATGCTTTAGCTGCGCTGCCGCGAGGTCCGCCACCCTGTTCGTTGGTCCGCCTCGCGAATTACACATGTGGGCCTGGGGGGCCCGAGCTCTCCGTCTCCCGGCGTCTGCAATGCCCGTGGCCCCGTTCACTTCGCCGCGGCGCTGCCGGCAAGACAGGGGCGCGGGTCCATGGTTCATGAAGCCGCGCCCCCCTAGCGGATTGGCGCAGCGATGTTTTTTTTCCGAGGCATTATATTTCCAGAATCTCGGTTCATTGTTCAGAAGTTGTCGCATCGCCGGCCCGTTCCGACGCCGGGCATTCGGCGCGCGGCTCGCGCGCAATCTCGGCTCGACGCGTCATTTGAGCGGTGTCGCCCTCGGTCTGTTTCCACCTCGTCTCTCTGATACCCTTTTTCTTCTATATTCAGGACCGCGTTTTCGGGTATCGTTTCAGCTCGCGGCGGCTTCCTCGGGGGTCTCGCGCGCGTCGTCGGCCGCCTGGAAGCCGTCGCGGGCGTCGTGGGCCGATCGTTCGACGATTCGGGGCCCTCTCGGGCCGTCTTGGGCGCCTCTCGGGGCCCCTTTGAATCGCATTGGGGCGCCTGCTTTCCGCGCCCGGGAGGGGGGCCTCTCTGGCCCGACCTGGCCGGGGCACTTTGCGCCCAGAGGCCTCCGGGGGCCGCCCCGCGCTTGCAAAGTAGAAATGCTGCGAGGCAGTCGCCGAAGATCCTCGCGCGCCTCTGGCCCGCGGGGCCGGCGAGTTCCCCCGAGAAGCATGTCCAGCGCGCTGCGGTGCGCGCGGCGAGCGGGCGGGCCAATGTCGACAACTCTTTCTCCTCCCCTCCTGCTGCTGCTTCCTCTTTTCCTCTTCCCGCTGCTGCTGCTGGCCCTCCGTCTGCTGCTGCCGCCCCCTCCCATTTCTATTTCTTCTGCCGTCGCTGACGTTAAGCAGACGCGCCTGCTCGGCACGCCGGCGCGCCGGGCAGGCCCGCGACGCTGCGCCCGCGATTTCGCTCGCGATTTCGGCCGCGATCTCGCCCGCGATTTTGGGCGCGATATTGCCAGCGATGACGGGCGCGATTTTGCCGGCGAATTTCCGCCGCGTTTCCGCGCCCCCTCGCGCGGCCCCGCGAAACCGCCCGCGACGTTGAGCGCGATGTTTTCAATATTCGTTCAAGCGCGAGACAAATCATTGTCAAAAAAGCGCGCCCCCGCGGAAGGGGGGCGACGAAAGGTGGGCAACGTCGGGGCAAAAGAGATGCACCATATCGCGGCCAAACGGAGGGGGGGGGGGAGGGCGCCGCGGAATGGCGGCGGGAGGGTCGAGGAGGGGGTCAGGGGCTCCCCCGGGGGCCGCCGCTCGGTTGGAGACCCTCGCGGCGGGCTGCGCTACCTCGCGCGGCGGGTGCGCAATTGCGCCGCCGCGCCCGTGGCTGCTGAGGCTTCGAAGCCGACGCTTGCCGTCGGGCCCGTCGTCTCCGCCACCAGCGCCGCCGCGCGCCGCGGCCCCCGAAGGGCGGGCAGCGGGCCCTCGCCGCGGTCGCGACAGAGTCTGCGCCAGCGGCCTTCGCGTCCGCGGCGGGCTCCGCGAACGCCACTCCCCAGAAGCAGAGTTTGCTCGACTTGCGCGGGCGCGAGATCCAACGGCGCCCGGCGCCCCGCCAACTCCCCATGCGGCGCTCGCGCTCGAGCGTTTCTTCTTCATGTGGGGTCTCCAAAGTGGCTCTTTCTTGTGGTCCGTCGGTCCCGCGCCAGCGCGTTCCATCGTGAATCGGTTCGGGGGGGGCCCCCCGCGCATGCTATCGGCCGCGCGGCCAGGGCGGCGCCCGGCGCTTCGACGGCTTCGCGCGCGCGCCCAGGCCGTCAGCACTTCGACGGCTGCGCGCGTCGAGGTTCGCGCGGACGCCCTGCCCAGTGACCGCCGAACAAAACGTTATCGCGGCGATGGGTTACATTGCGGTCGCGCGACGGCCCGGCTCCGGGGCCGCGTCGGTCGCGCCTCCGCGGCGCGATTGGCGTGAATCAGTGGCGAGGGCAGGCGGCGCGCGGCCATTCGACGGCGCGCGGGCGCTCCGGTCCAGCTTGAGGGAAGGAGCGCGCTAGGCATTTTATCAATTCGAAATCGTTGCGGCTCCTTGGTGTGTGTGTGTGTGTGTGTGTGTGTGTGTGTGTGTGTGTGTGTGTGTGTGTGTGTGTGTGTGTGTGTGTGTGTGTGTGTGTGTGTGTGTGTGTGTGTGTGTGTGTGTGTGTGTGTGTGTGTGTGGGGGGGGGTATCTGCTTGGCAACATAGCGATGTCTTATTATCTCCTCCTCCCCCCCCCTCCTCCTCCTCCTCCTCCCCCTCCTCCTCCTGCCCCCGGGCGGGCGGGCAGCCGGTTGGTGTGGGCGGCGCCTCCCGGCGCCCGGGGGAATTGAAGCCCGCTTAGTCGTGGCCTGTATGGGGGCTGCGCCACTGCCGTGGGTGGGTGGGTGGGTGGTTTCGGCAGTGGGGGCGCCGACCCCGTTCTTCGGGCCTGAGCGGTAATCCCGTTTCGG
This sequence comes from Prorocentrum cordatum, assembly GCA_963575745.1. Lineage (NCBI taxonomy): Eukaryota > Dinophyceae > Prorocentrales > Prorocentraceae > Prorocentrum > Prorocentrum cordatum. The sequence goes on from CAUYUJ010008890.1 coordinate 1,930,846, forward strand.
CAACGGCCAGTTCGGGCCCCCTCCACTGTCTTGGCCCGGCGACTCCCGGGTCGCGCCAGGGTGTGGATGGGGGGGGGTCTGGCTTCGGCCAGCCTCATGGGGGGTCCTGCACCCTTGGGCAAGGGGACTGGGGGGGGGCAGGCCAGGGCACCCGCCCCGAGACTCGCGCCAGGTGCTCCGCCTGGTGGCGAGGGGTGTCCTGCGTCCCCGGCCAGTGCCTGGAGCGCCTGGCGGGCGGCAGGGGGGGGGGGGGGCCCTCGGGGGGGGGCCCGTCTTGGAGGCGTTGGACGCGCGCGTGCACCTCTGAGTCGCCCCCTTCCCTCCCAGGCCGTTTGAGGTTTGGGGCGGCCGAGGTGCACTAGGTCTCTCCCAACACGCTGCGCATGCCCTGGCAGCGCGGGTTTGTTTTATGCTTTTAGTATGACAACGCCATTGATCCTATTTCCCATATCCTCCTTCCTTTTTCCTCACATCCTCTCTCCCCCTTCCCCTCCTCTTGTCAGTGGAGCGTGCTTTTCCACGGATCTCAGCCTTTCGCTTCGAGATGTCCCCACAATCTGAGAGGACTCTGATCCTATGTCCACGAACGTGTCCTAAAGACGAGCCCAGGATGCTCCCCGGGTCGGCGGAGGGCACGTAGTGGCGGAAGATTGGCAGGACGTCGATATAAGATACAGATACTCCGTTTAAGTAATCAATCCAGGATATTGCGTCTGGTCCCCCTGAGTTTCGGACCGAGGTGAACTATTGTAAAATCATTACACAGGCTAGCAAACGGCTCGTGCCAAAATTGCTATGGACGAAACAGGCGATTGGGCTCATTCGCTGAGGGTTGTCATCCCTCTCTGTTCTTCTAGACCTGTTTCACTGTCCTCACGCTGAAACTGACATGCCCCGAACCGTCAGTGAGAGCCCTCAGTCTCTAGCTCCGGTAAGACACTCCATGTGTAGTCCATATTGATTGAGGCGTCGCGTCTTCCATCATCAGACGTCGTGCCTCTGGGTGTCGGTAGTCTGCCACGATATCCGACTCCGTCTCGATCTCCAAGTCATCCGGATATAGTTGCCACGCATCATCTTCATCCACTGCGAAGAACGTCTCCTGGTCGAGGGTGTCCATGCCTTTCTTCTTCCTGGCCTTCTCCGAGATGAAGTTCGCGTCGTAGATCAGCTTCCAGCTTCCTCTTTGCTGCCGCAGGTTGTAGCTCGCCCTCGCCTTCTCGGAGTTCTTCGTCATGCAGTCGCTCAGCTGCGCGCCACTGTGACACCACCGCAACGAAGTAGCTGTCGCCGCCATGCCTCTCTTCAGAGCCAAGGCTTCCAGTGCACTCCTCTTGTCCTTCATGCCCGGCGCGCTGCTCTCCGACTGGTCCAACGCATCGAACACGCCACGGCAGCCCAGTACTAGGGCTCCTGGAATCTTCGCGCATCCGGCCGCCCACTGCTTCAGAGGTGTCGGTCCCAGTAGGAGTTCGCTCAGCACCAGTCTGCAGAATTTCAGCTCCTCCTGCGCCTCGCTTGCCGCATGTACTTCTGCCGCACGTGAACTCCGGCACGCTCTAGGTAACTTTGCGGACGCCCACGCTATTAGTGAAATCGGCGCTTCCTTATTCTGCATCAGGCTGTGATCCGTCTTGAAGATCAGGAAGCCCCCCTGCGACGATCCATATCGCCGAACATTCCAGGCGGCATCCGAATACCCCGCGATGCACGGGTTGAGATGCTTCTCCATGATCAGCTCCTTCTGGACCTCTATTTTTCCTTTCCGAATCAGCTTGTTGGCCTGCAAGAGCGCGTTGATGGTGGTCGTGTTCGTGTGCGCGAGTAGCAAGGGCAGTTCTGCAAATTTCAGAGGTACTCCCTGAGTCGCCAACCACATCAGTTCTCCTAGGACTGCTCGAAGTTGAGTGGCCTCGCTCGACGTGACCGCTGACTCGATGTCCTTGCGACGCTGCGTCGGTATGTCGATCTCCTTCAGCTCCTGCGCGTAGTCGACCATGTTGAGATGAATGCGTCCCCAAGTCCTTGTGCGACCGTCATACTCCTATCTGATCCTCGTTCCACACTGCGCAAAATCTTGAGTCTCCCAGCTGCCCCACTCGTAACGATTGATGAAGTCGTTGAAGTGCGTCGGTGACAAACTTAGATGCGTTGTCGATCGCAATCATGAAGTCGCCCACGTGAGCTACTGCCAAGCCGCACAACTTATCATTCTTGTCGCGGAGGTACCATAAGCACGGCTCGGTAATGGACTCGACCCAGCCAAGTTTCTCCATGTCCTTCCTCGCTCGTGACCACCAACGTCTAGGCGCGTTCACCAGGCCGTAGACTGACTTCTTCAGCTTGATGCACTGATGGTGTTCCAGCCGCATTGCTTCCCGCAGCTCCTTTACCGGTTCTGCCAGAACGTTGCGGTCTTCTTCTCTTAGATCCCCTCGAAGAAACGCGGCCTTGACGTCGCCCTTGAACACTTGGAACCCCATCGACGCTGCGACCCCCAGGCACATCTGTCTCGCTCTGCGGCTGCACGTTGGCGATGCGGTCTTGATCTGGCCAAGGCTGGGATCGGTGTACCCCAGTACGACGAGTCGGGCTTTCAGGTCCCCCGATTCTTTCCGAGTGATGACCGAACGCATCTTCATCAGAGCTCTGGGATGTACTCCTGCTCGACTAGCCGCCTCGCAGACCTTGTACTTCATGAACGACTTGATCTCGTTGCTCATGGCTGCTGGCAGTTGGGCTCTTTCTTCCAGAGTAAGGTTAGTTAGCTTCACTTCTACTTTATTCTGCTTCACCAAGGCTGCCAGAGCTTTCTCCGGTTTCTGGTACAGCATGTCCACGTCATTCTCCTCCACCTCGAATGCCACTGTGACGGCCAGTGCTGAAGCTTCTTCTCCTACGTGACCTATCAAGTTCTCCTTTCGTGACTTCTTGGTCGATTCCCAGGGGGCCTTCCATTCTTCTGAATATCTTCCTTCGGGTTCCTTTCGCCGAGTATCTTGCAGCGCAACGAACGGTGCCTTCTTGTTGAGTTCTGCCAGATAGCCTAGGAAGTCGGCTCGCTGACGTTTTTACCTCACGATCGTACGGAGGTTCTGCACTGGCCTCGCGCTTGTTGATTCTTTCAGGTGGTGGCTCGCTGTCCCATTGAGCTGGTGGAGCAGATGTGTGTTCACCATCCTCCCTTTTGTCTTGAGATGCCTCACCTCCGTGCTCTTCATATCCTTGACGAGGTCCTGGGGAAGATCCCCCTTCTTTGTAGTGACCTTCCTCTGCTGGGGCGGCTGGTTCGTGATCTGCGGGTGGTACGCGTCCGGGTTGCTCGTCTGCCTCGCCTTCTGGGATATCGCCCCATTCGTCAGGTCCAGCTTGATCCACTATGTCGTCGAACGGGCCCTCGGTGAGTTCCTGCACTATCTCCCTGAAGTGGTCAGAACTTCCCGCTGATATGTTTTCCAGCGTCTGCTCTGCATTTGTAGTAGTACGTAGGTGTGCTGAAGCAGCTCGTGCCAGGCGATCCCCATCTACCAACCAGACTATTCCTCTGCGCTCGCAAGCTCCATTCTTCATCTCGCGCTCTTGCATGAGTTAGCTGCCCCGTGAAATCGTCCAGCCATGCCCTGTTTGGTCTTGTGGCTGTTTCCTTTGGAGCTTCTCCAGTAGTGGGCCTTCTCGCCTGGTTCCCACGCCTTGAACGGCCTCGTCTTCGCCAGCAGCGCCCTCTTTGTCTTCTCCGACAAGTAGTGGTCTACACACGCTTAGTACGCTGCTTACTTAACCGCGGTGAGGTCCTGGAAGCTCTTGTCGATCAGGTGGGTGCTGAGCACCGAGGGGTTCTCTTCGTCTTCCAGACCCTGCCCCGACGGGGTACGACCCACCATCAGCATGAACGGACTGTAGCCTTTGTGGCGCATCAGGTCGTTGTTCGCTGCACATGCCCACGTGAAGATCTCGTTCGGGTCGGTGTCGTCTGGGAGCTCCCACGCGATGCGATTTGCAATATATTCTCGATGTTCCTCTCGATCACGCCCATCCTCCACTCGATACAGTTGCCTGACATCCAAGCACGGTGCTCAGCTTGGCTGAAGCAACCTTCAGGATCGGTGCGAAGTACTTCTGGCTTACCATAGTGCTGAACCCACGTGGTAAGAACCATCTCCTTCATCTCCTTTGCAGTGGTATTGCCGCAGCTTTCCAGCAAATCCTTCTTGGTGAGGATCTGGCATTTTACGAAGCCGCTTCCGTAATCTGCGCATGCGCTCCACGAGTATGATATGCTCTACGAGGATGAGTCCAGTAGAAGCTATCGCAGCCCAGCTCCTTCCCTGGCGGTGCCACCGATGGTTCTGAACTCGCAATCGGCCGAAGTTGAAAACGCTCAGCTGCCTTACAGGAGGGACATTCGTAGTGGCTGCACAGGTCGATGATCTTCTGATTTGCCTTTCTGCTCTTCAGTGCTGCCTCGACGGTCCTCATGCTGCAGTGCCCGAAATTACGATGTACATGTGTTATGATAGCCTCCAGATCTCTGATCCCTCGCTTCGAGCACCCTTGCACGCTTTTCGGAAGTGGTAGTCGAAGTTTTCCTACCGAAAGAGCTTCACTTCCATCTTCGGGTCGAGCATCACTCTCTTCCTTCCCGGCGCGAGTCTCTTCCTCTCTTGCTGGGTCATATCCTTTTGGTTATTGTGGTACTTCTGCTGGTTCCAGGGTTGGCCGCTTGGGTTCTCGTAGCTCTGGATCATCTGTGTCCGCTGGTCGCTTCGTCGTGTACCTGTGCTTTGCGGCAAACACACCCTGGTCACGCTCATTGTGTGCCTTCACAAGAAAGCTTAGAGCATCGTCTGATGAGGGCTTGATCATGAAGTACTTGGCGATCTGCTTACACATGTTCACGGGGTAGTTCGCTGAGAGTGCCACTCGAGTGCTTCTTTCCAGAGGTAGATGAACATGAAGATTTTGGCATACTCTCCCCACGTTCTCGCCGAACTTCTCGTCCGACGTCGCGATGTACCACTCCTTTTTCAGCAGCACGCCTTCCTTCTCGTCCCTCATGTCGTACATGCATCCATGGATGATGGCGCCAAATAGCTTTCCTTTGATGTCCTTGAAGTTGCCCGTCCGTGATCTGCATATCCCTGGCTGCTCTAAATAAATGTCGCCGAAGTCCTCTTCCCTGAGCTTGTTGATCGCCCGCAGCAGGTTCCTCTGAATCCTCCTCGTCTTGATCAGCTCATTCTCGGACTCCTCGGTGATGGGATTCAGGTTCTGAAGTGGACATTCTGCCCCACAAGGTGGTGAGAACCACATCTTTCTTGGCCTCTTCTCCTTGAGTATCTTCAGAAGCTTCTCAGCCCCAGTACGCGTAGAGAAGTCGTAGCCGTTCCAGTTGCTGAATCTTTCGGCCTTGCCCCCTAGCTCCACCACCGCCTTCGATAGCCTTGAGCCCGCTACACAAGCGACCTCTGCCAAGTCCAGTCGCCCGTAGTTCTCCGCTGCGTCCCAGACCAACTTCGGCATGTGATTCAGCGCTGTCACCGCTGCTAACAGAGCACTCCACATCTTCGGTTTCACACCACGTGAAAGTCCCCGAACGGCCTTGGCATCCCTGACGGCGTCGGCAGATTCTCCGGCACTGGGATGTTCCTGACGTCCTTGACGCCGTTGCTGCTGCTGACCATCTCGGGTACCCCGAACCTCTTGCTGGCCCTGGGCTTCTCCGCAGTCTCTTCCTCCACCTTGAACAGGCTGTTGTCCACATTCGACTTGTCGTTGAGACCTGGCGTGTCGATGAGGCCCTTCTGGATGATCTCCTTGGCCAGCTTGGTGTGCTCCTCGTTCCTGATGGCCGGCCTCTCGTTCTCGATTATCTGCTGCACCTCTGTGTCCGTCAGCTGCCCGATGACCTCCGTTGACAGTCGGCTTGGAAGTGGCCTGGCCGAAGTAGGCGCAGGCGCTCCTGTAGTTGGCTTCTCCGTCTCCGTCTCCGTGCTGCTCGATGAAGAGTTCCATGTTGGGTTGCATGATGGTCGTGGTGGTGCCTGGGCACGCCCCGTCGCCTCCAGCCTCTGGAAGTTCTCGCGGGACTTGGTACAGAGAGCCAACTGCTCGTTCTGCACCCGATTTAGCACGTATCTGAAGAGAGTCTCTCCACAGTCCTTGCACCTGACTTGTTCCATGAAAGCGTTTGTTCCCTGGCGGGTCTGGTTGCGATGGCCGCATGACCTGGCCATAGACTGTCCCGACGAGGAGGCTGGTGTCGGCAGGCTCTGACTGTAAACGTTGAGCCTGAGCCGAAACGTACTTCGGAAAGACCGAGATGTCTACCCAACGATATCATTCTACTTGTCGAGCGTGTGCGAGATTTTGACATCGATCGAGAAGTGATACCCGTTCACCGTTTTCTGGAATAATATAGGTAAGCCGATCCCCGAGAAGTCCTCTCGACATGTTAGCTCCGAAATCTCGAGGGTCACACCGTTGGAATCGAACTCTCCGGTGTATTCGGCATAAGAAACCCGAAGACGATACCCATATGTCTTTAGCTGTTTTCTTTCCTTCGATCCAGTTGGCAGTTTTTGCGAGGTAGCTAAGAATGGGATTCAGCATTTCCTCACATAGCTTCGGGAACTGATTTCTCAGGTTGAGGCTCAAGTCTAAAAGATGTAAGAGTTCTCTCGGGAGGTCCTCAGCGTCATCTGGGCCCCTGGTGGTGGCGACGGTGGGTGACGGCTTTTCCACAGTCTCCATGCCGCGACCAGGGTGCTGTCCCTATTCGCGGCTCGAGCTAGACCTCTGTTGACCCAAGTCGGTCAGGCTAATGGCTAGGTGCCCTGACGCGAGCACCTTCGTGATCAGCTCCTTCCCCAGCTTGTGTGAGTAGACTGAGTTCCTACCGTAGTCGATCACTAGCCCATACTTCTTCAGCATGTCGATGCCCAGGAGAACTGGTGAAGGCCGATCCAACACGTAGATCTCGATCTTCTTGTGGTCTAAGCTCTCGACCTCGAACGACACCCGGGATGGGGCGTCGGCTCGATCCCCGCCAGCGAAAGTGAATCCCAGGTTCTGGTCCACGTCTACCTCCATGGGCTTCTCGTCTCGAGCTTCTCGTTGATGTATTCCAGCTGCTCGACGCCTCCTACCGACCTCGAGGCGCCTCCGTCCAGAAGTGCATAGCCCTTGCACTCCTCCAGGCTGAACCCCACGAAGTCGTACTCCTCCTGGTTCCTTTGGGTCCTCTGGTCGCCATTCACGGTCCCGATGAACTCCGTCGGATCGTTCTCGTAGAGAGCACCCACGAAGCTGTTGAATGCTCGGCGTCGGTCTCCAGCTGCTCCTGCATTGCCCCGATTGGGACAATCCTTCGCTCGATGTCCTCGCTCTCCATAGAGAAGACATGTGTCGCGGTCTGTGGTCCTCTGGTTCGCCGTCGTGTTCTTCGTGCTGTCCTGTGCAGTGCATTTTCCTTTGGGCTTACTCTTCTGGTAGTTCCTGTCCTTGCCCTTGCCCTTCCGTGGAGGTCCTCCACGGCCCTCGTCCACCCCCAGGTCGTCCTGGTAGTGCGTCGTAGGCTCCAAGCCCTACCACAGGAAAGAAGCCCCTCGCGTTCTTCACTTCGTTGATGAGTTGACGTGCCTCCTGGAATGTTCTGGACGCAGCATAGGCGGTCTCCGTCCAGTCGTCGAATTCCCCGCCTTCATTGGGCAACGCGGCGGCTGCCAGTCCACCCTCACCTACTTCCTGTTCAGCTCGTTCTCCTGAGTCCGCACCCGCGTACGAGATCAGGTCCTCTGCGGCTGTCATCGCTGTCTCGGTCAGGTCGCTGGCCTCCCCGAAGCCGTCCTTGTAGGCCTCCTCGTAGACCTCCTCCGCGTAGGCCGCCAGCTCCTCGGAGTCTTCGAAGATGGCATGAACTCCTCTCCGAGCTTTGTAGCCTTTCTGTCGATCCCGCGCCGCTAGTTGTTCGTCTGACCATTGCTCCGCCAGCGCCTTCTTCACGTCGTTGTACATATATGAGTTGCCGCGTGCTCCTGACGTCGCCAGCACAGCCGCCTGCTCGGACGGATCTAGGCCCGTCCCGTCCAAGAGAATCAGTCCCAAGACAAACTCGTGCATGAATCCTGTCGCTGGAATGTCGTCGCACACCGCATGGAGGGCCTTCCCGATCTTGCTCAAGTGGATGTCGAATCTCGAAACCCACCTCTTTGGACCCTCTACCGGGTTGCGGTAGACTCCTTTCATGGATTCTCTCCACTTCGTAACAGCGTCCTGCATGGTGACAGCACCTCTGATGCCCTTCAGCGCTGAAACCACCCGCTCGGCTCCGTCCTCTTTGATCAGATCCTCTGTCGCGACCTTCTTTGTCTCGTGCCACTGCTGTGAGTCTTCGTCCATGGCCTGTAGCAGGCGTGGCCCCAGGTAGATGCGTTCCTCCTTCTTGGTGCCCAGGACCCACAGCTTGACCTTCTCCTCGAAACTCTCGAGAGTCGACGCTTCCCCATTCCACGTCGGTATTTTGAGGCCTCCTCCATTCTCATTCGTCATCTTGAACTTGGAGATCGAGTTGTGACTCTCGAAGTGGGCTGCCACTTCGTCTCGCTACCAATGTCAGTGGAGCGTGCTTTTCCACGGATCTCAGCCTTCCGCTTCGAGATGTCCTCACAATATGAGAGGACTCTGACCCTGTGTCCACGAACGTGTCCTAAAGACGAGTCCAGGATACTCTCCGGGTCGGCGGAGGGCACGTAGTGGCGGAAGAGTGGCAGGACGTCGAGATAAGATACAGATATTCCGTTTAAGTAATCAATCCAGGATGTTGCGTCTGGTCCCCCTGAGCTTCGGACCGAGGTGAATTATTGTAAAATCACCACACAGGCTAGCAAACGGCTCGTGCCAAAGTTGCTATGGACGAAACAGGCGATTGGGCTCATTCGCTGAGGGTTGTCATCCCTCTCTGTTCTTCTGAAACTGGTTCACTGTCCTCAACAACTGAAATTGACATCCTCCTCCTCCTCCTCCTCCTCCTCTTCCGTTTCCTCCTGGTGGGGGTGCCCTCCCTGGAGGCCTTGATGCCGTCCAGCTGCTCAGCCAGCAGCTCGTCCAGCAGCCCAGTCAGGCCAGCCCCCAAGCTGTCGACCATCGCGCGGGGCGGGGGCGACTCGCGGTGGACAAGCCGCTCTTGGGACAGACAAATAACGATACCGTTCATCCCCGAGCCTCTCCCAGAGTGTGTGTACTGACCAGAATGTCGAGGCGAATCCAGCCGTGTCGACGAGGGCTTCGCAAGAGACCCAGAAGGCGAAAACGAGGCGAGCGTAGCGTATAGCGGTATCGGCACGTTGTCCTCCTCTGAGCTCTGGGCGGCCAGACCTCTGGCGGTCCATACAGGAGGGGCCAACAGTGGATGAAGAACGAAGTGCGTACACATACATAAACTCTCTGAGCTCCGCGAGGATTGCGTAGATCGGCGCTGGACCCCCAACCCTGGCGCGCGGAGCGCGCCAGGGGCGGCGCCAGAGGAGCCGCCAGGGTGGGCCCAGCCGACGACCCAAGAAATCCGCGCGGAGACCTGACAGTTTACCGTTATGCAGTCTGCTCTTCCCTTCGGTGGCGTGGAAGCGGCTTGGAGCCGCAATGGCGCCTGCTTGCTCTTCGTTCGCTTCCTCTCTTTCTCTCCGTCGCCGAGCAGCTCTGACTGCCGGGAGCCAGCGGCGGACCCTCGTCTAGTGTGCACTCCAGGGGCTACCTCGTTGCACTCCAGGGGCTGCCTCGTTGCATGCACAGCTTTGCGTTGCTTCGCATTGCAGTTTTGCCTTCTCCGAGAGAGGGCGGCCAACTCTTCGAGGAGCCCTGGGGCCTCAGGGAGGTCCGCCTCGGGCTCCAAGGGAGGGCCTCTCCAGAGGCAGCCCGCGGAGCGGGATACCAGCGCGCGGGTGTCACGGGGGAAGAAGCCCCTCGGGACAGGCGTCTCCTGGAAATGCGCGGGAGGATGGTGGGAAGGAGGGGAGAGTTTGTGGGCAACTCCTGGGGGGCCTTCGTAAGCCTTCGTAAGAATGATGAAGGGATCATCAGCCCGATTCGGTAGGGTGGAGTTGGGAGGCAATTCCTGGGAGGCCTTCGCAAGCCCTTGCAAGAAAGATCAAGGGATCATCCGCCAGATTCGGGTGCCATTAAGCGGAGTTAGAAAAATCATTATCCCGGGTCAGGCATACCAACGCCGACGCTGAACTTAACCCCCAGGAGTTGCATGTTAAGGGGTAAGACAGGGGGAGGGAGGGAGCGGGGGAGGGATCGAGGGAGGCGGGACGCATTGAGAGAAAGCAGAGGGCCGTCGGAGGTGCAGGCAAGCACCAGGGGCGGCGACTGACAGTCACGCCAGACCTGGCCAGGCCAAGCGGCGGTCGAAGCGCCAGAGTGGTGTATCCGAGCTGCCGCTTGGCTTGCCTAAGGCCTGCTTGGCCGCTTTCGCCCACCCACGATCCTGGACAGGTATGTCCACCGCAAAAGCTGTCCGCAAACAACGGCCATACACCACCACCGCCATCGCTGGCCAGGGCCATTCAGGGCCCCAGGATGGAGCATGGACCCCCATGTCGAGGCCACAAGTATACATGCATGCATATGCACATGCACACACACACACATATATACATATATATATATATATATATATATATAAGCATGCTTACGATCATATGTACATGTATGTAGCGTACGCCAATCCAAGGCCCAGGACGGCCCTGGCCAGGGATGGTCGCCGTGTATGGCCGCCCTCTGTGGAGGCCAACTGGGGAGGGGAAGCGGCGGAGACGGCGGAGGCGAGGCGAGCCGCCGCCGCCGCCGGGACGGGCGCGGACTGGGGCGCACGGGCGCCAGAGGAGTTGCCGAGGGCCACAGGTTACCCTGCGGCTGGCCATCGGGGGCGCGGGTGTGACCGCGGCTGGCGCCACATGGGGCAACGAGGGCAGCGACGATGAGGGCAGCCGCAGCCACGACGACGACGACGACGGCGGAGACGTCACGTAAGAGGCGGAGGCGAAAGGATGGTGCGAATGATAGTGATGATGATGATGATGATGATGATGATGATGCTGATGATGCTGATGCTGATGATGATGATGATGACGATGAGATGCCGATGATGATGATGATGATTGAGATGCTGATGATTGATGATGATGATGATTGATGATGATGATGACGATGATGATGATGACGATGACGATGACGATGATGATGATGGTGGTGATGATGAAGATGATGATGATGATGATGACGACGACGACGACGGCGAAACCGATACTGATGATGATGACGATGACGATGACGATTATCATGACGATGCTGATAATGATGATGATGATGATGACGATGATGATGATGATACTGATGATGATGATGATGATGATGATGATGGTGGTGATGATGATGGTGGTATTGATGATGATGGTGATGATGCTGCTGATGATGATGACGATGGCGCTGATGATAATGCTTATGATGATGTTGATGATGATGGTTTTGATGATGGTGCTGATGATGATGCTGATGATGATGCTGATGCTGATGCTGCTGCTGCTGCTGATGACGATGATGATGATGATGATGATGATGATGATGATGATGATGATGATGATGATGATGATGACGGTGGTGGTGATGATGGTGGTGATGATGTACGTAGCACCCCGCAGTCGCGGATAAGAGTGAGGGGGCGGCGGGGACGTCGGCAGTCTGCGGGGACGTCCGCAGGTGCCTGATTTCTATTACTCATCCAACGAGCCCGCCGCAGGCGCCAATTTTATGCTAAAGCAATATGGGTGGGTCGCGGCGTGGGTCGCGGGTGGGTCGCGGGTGGGTCGCGGGTGGGTCGCTGGCTGGGTCGCGGGTGGGTCGCGGGTGGGTCGCGGGTCGGTCGCGGGTGGGTCGCGGATGGGTCGCGGTGTGGGTCGCGGGATGGGTCGTGGGTGGGTCGCGGGGAGGGTCGCGGGAAGGTCGCGGGGTGGGTCGCGGGTTGGTCGCGGGCCGGGTCGCGGGGGGGACGACGCTAAACAACGACAATATTGACACGTGACCTTGTTGCCCGTTCTCCGGGAAACTTGGTCAATGCTTGTCCTGAAAGGACAACCGGTGACCTTGCCTCCCGAGGGTACGCACCCCCCCCGGCAACCAGCAACCAACAACCTCGGGCTCCATTCGTCGCTCCGCTGTATCTTCGCTTGCTTAAGGGTTTGAACTCCTCCTTCATGCAATGTTTCCATGTCTGCACCAGCGAGGCTCCGGAATCTATCGGCTCCAACCTGATCCTATAGAACCTTATAGGAATCCTATGGGGTTCCTATAGGGATCATATACGGATCCTGTGCGATACTATGGGACCCTATAGGGATCCTCTAGGATCCTGTGGGGAGTCTATAGGGATCCCATGCGATCCTGCAGGATCCTATGGGAATCGCTGAGGGATTGTATCGGAATCCCGTCCGATCCTATAGCATCCTATGGGATTCGTAAAGGGATCGAATGGAAATCCCAAGGGACCCTATAGCACCCCATGGGAATCGTAAAGAGATTATATAGGAATCCCATGCGATCCGATGGGATCCTATAGGAATCGTATAGAGATTGTATAGAAGTTCCATGCGATCCTATGGGGTCCTATAGGAATCGTATAGGGAGTATAGGAATCCCATGCGATCATCTAGGGTCCTGTGGGAATCGTATAGGGATTGTGTCGGAATCGTGAAGACATTGTAGAGGATTCACATGCGATCCTATAGGATCCTGTGGGAATCGTATACAGTCCTATAAGAATCGTAGAAGGACTGTATAGAAATCCCGTGCGACCCTACAGGATCCTATGGGATAGAGATTGTATCGGGATCCCATGCGATCCTATAGGATCCGATGGGGTTTTTATAAGGATTGTTTTGGAATCCCATGCGATCCTATGGGATCCGATAGGAATGTTTAGGGAATGAAACAAGAACCCATGATATCCTATAGGACCCTCTAAAAATCGTACAAGGATTGTATAATAATCCCACGCGATCTTGTAGGATCCAATGGGGATCGTATAGGGACTGTATAGGAATCCCAAGCGATCATATGGGATCCTATGGGCAGCGTATGAGATCGTATAATAATCGAATGCGGTCCTATAGGACCCCATGGGAATCACATGGGGATTGTATAGGAATCCCATGCGACCCTGTCGGATCCTATGGGATTCGTATAGGGAATGTATGGGAATCCAATGTGATCCTACAGGATCTTGTAGGAACCGTATCGGGATTGTATAGGGATCCCATGCGATCGTATAGGACCCTACAAGAATCGTATAGGATCCAAAATGAAAGGAAACAAATATTGAAAAAGGAATCCCGTACGATCATATAGGATCCTGTGGGAGTCGTGAACCATCCTATAGGAATCGTATGGGAATTAAAACAGAAACCCATGCGATCCTATAGGATCCCATGGGAATTGTATCAATTTTGTATAGGAATCCCATGCGATCATCTTGGGTCATATGGGATTCGTGTAGGGATTGTTTAAGGGTCGTGTAAGAATCCCATGCGATCCTATAGCATCCTATAGGAATCGTGTAGGGACTGTATAGGAATCCAATGCGATCCTGTAGAATCCGATGGGAATCGTATAAGGATTGTGTGGGAATCCCATGCGATCTTATAGGATCATATAAGCATAGTGTAGGGATTGTATGGGAATCCCACGCGATCCTATAGGATCCTATAGGAATCGTATAAGGATTGTATAGAAATCCCATGCGACCCCCATGGGATCCTATAGGGATCGCATAGGGATTGTATAAGAATCCCACGCGAACCTTCGGTGGTGCCCCCTGTGAGGCCAAGGCCACGATCCTCGAGAGGGGCGTGCTGAAATTGACTTTTTGTTGCCGGTTGCCGGGGGGGGGGGGGGCGGGCAACGCGGCCACGTGTCAACCAACAACACCAACAACAACAATAATTTGAAGACTGTTCGCTCATATATGTTCGAATGTCCGTTAACGCGTATTTCCCAAAACCTCGGTGCCCGCCCTCCTCGTCCTCGGTCGTGCCCCTCTTGGGGGGTATACCTTTCTTCCCTGCAGGCCGGGCCGCGGCAAGCGGCGGGGCGGCCGCGGGCCGTCGGCGTGGCCAGCGGCAGCGTTGATCGGCGGCAACCCGACCCCAAGAGGGGCGGACAGGAGGCCAACCACGACGTCGACGATGACGACGACGACGACGGCGACGACGAGCGAAAGCGAGAGCGAGAGAAAGAGAGAGAGAGAGAGAGAGAGAGAGAGAGAGAGAGAGAGAGAGAGATAGAGAGAGAGAGAGAGAGAGAGAGAGAGAGAAAACGACAGCAGGGCCACGAAGGGCACGAAGTAAGCCACGAAGGGCGACAGCGGGGACAGGAAGGGAGTGCGCATGGGGCCACGAAAAACGCGAACGAGCGGGGGCCACGAAGGGCAGATCATGCGGGGCCACAAAAGGCAACGACGGGGCCATTGAGGGCAGCAACTGGGCCACGTAGGACAACGAGGAGGCCGCGAAGGGCGGCGGCGGGGCCACGAAGGGCGCGCGCGTGGGGCCGCGACGGGCGCGAACGAGCGGGGGCCACGAAGGGCATGCGCATCTTGGGCCGCGGAGGGCAAGGACGGGGCCACTGAGGGCAGCAACGCGGCCACGAAGGGCAGCGATGGGGGCCGCGAAGGGCAACAGCGGGGCCACGAATGGCATGCGCGTGGGGCCACGGCGGGCGCGAACGAACGGGGGCCGCGAATGGCATATATATATATATATGTATATATGTGTATATATATATATATAGATAGAGAGAGAGGGAGAGAGAGAGAGAGAGAGAGAGAGAGAAAGAGAGAGAGAGAGAGAGAGAGAGAAAAGAAAAAAGAGAGAGAGAGAGAGAGAGAGAGAGAGAGAAAAGAAAAAAGAGAGAGAAAGAGAGAGAGAGAGAGAGAGAGAGAGAGCGCGATATACGAGGCGGCCACCCAGGGCTGCAACGGGGCCACGAAGGGCAGCGAGGGGGCAACGAAGGGCTGCAACGGGGCCACGAAGGGCTGCAACGTGGCCGCGAGGGGCTGCAACGGGGCCGCGAAGAGCAGCGAAGGGGCCGCGAAGGGCTGCAACGGGGTCACGAAGGGCTGCAACGGGGCCACGAAGAGCAGCGAGGGGGCAACGAAGGGCTGCAACGGAACCGCGAAACAAAGCGAGGGGGCCACGAAGGGCTGCAACGGGGCCACGAAACAAAGCAAGGGGACCACGAAGGGCTGCAACGGGTCCACGAAACAAAGCGAGGGGGCCACGAAGGGCTGCCACGTGGCCACGAGGGGCAGCGAGGGGGCCACGAAGGGCATGAAACAGGGCCACGAAGGGTAGCGATTGGGGCCACGAAGGGCTGCAACGGGCCACGAAGGGCAGCAAGGAGGCAACGAAGGGCTGCAACGGGGCCACGAAGGGCAGAGAGATGGTCGCGTTCGACTTTTTTTATTTACCAAATCACTTTTTAAAAATAAAAAACGTTAAGATTTTTCTCGTCAGCATGGACTTTCTCGTCGTCGACGCTGCGAAACATGCAGCAGGAATGGGGCGCGTCGCGCGTCGCGCGCGGGCGCCGGGCCAACCCTGCGCGGGGCCCCCCGTCCTACCTGTCAAAACAAACACAGCAACGTCGACGTTTTCTTGCCAACATGCACATTCTCCTCGTCGGCGCTGCGAATCGCGCAGCGGGAATGGGGCGCCCCACGAATTCCCAAGAGGCAGTTTCCTCTTCCTCCTCAGTTCTCTCCCCCCCTCTCCCCTCCCTCCCCTCCCCTCCTCCTCCTCCTCCTCCTCCCCCTCCACCCTCCTCCTCCCCCCCCCCCCCCCCCCCCCCCTCCCACCCCCCCCACCCCCCCCCCCCACCCCCCCCCCCCCCCCCCCCCCCACCCCCCTCCCCCCCCCCCCCCCACCCCCCCCCCCCCCCCCCCCCTCCTCCTGGCTCAAGCCATTTTGGCTCAAGCCATTTTGGCTCAAGCCGTTCTGGCACAGGCCTACCGTGGGCAGGTGGCGCCTGCTATCTCTTTAGCCTGCCGCAGGCAGGTGGCGCCTGCTTTCGCGCTGACCAGCAGCGCCGCCCCAGGCCAGCAGCCAAGCCTGGGCCCCCCTCGTGCCAGTCAGACATGGGCGGCCAGAGGCAAGCCAGCCATGGCCGAGGCGAAGGGCGCAAGTACCTTTGCTGCCAGTCGGGCGGGTGCAAAGGATGGACATGGGCTGACAAGCCGTTCAAGTTCTGTGGCCAGTGTGGAGGGGCCTTCCTCGGTCGACGGCCTGCCCAGTCAGCATCGACCAATGCCAACCAGAACGTGAATCCTGACGGCATCCCCAATCGGTGGCGGAGGCGCACAGTCAGACCAGCGCCGAAAGGCCACCCCAAAGGAGCTGCGGGAGTGCGAGCACCAGAGGAACCCGAACGTGACCCAGTCGCTGTGTTCGGCGGCGGTCCAGTTCTGGAAGAAGATGGAAGGCGCCTCTGGGCAGCACTACCTGCAGGCCGTGAATGAGTTGAAAGCAGTGAAGGCATCAACGTTGGCAGCCAAACCTTGGGATCAGCAGAGGAAGTCCCTGCGCGATCAGCTCGGGGTCACCAAGAAGAAGCTGACCAGCCCCCATCACGAATGTGACGAAACGTGTGAGGCCATTGTGAAGATGGCCAATGACTATGAAAAGCAGATCAAGACCGTTGCCAACCTCACATCTGAGGTGCAGCAGCTCGAGACCCAGCACAAGATGGCGGCCCAGCAGGCGCTCAAGGAGCATGCGTGCGAGGCCCCAAGTCTGGAGTCATTCATCTCCTGCCAGTTCCCGCCAGGGCTCGCACCATCCGCCGAGGTGCAGACGGCCGTTGCGCAGCTCGCGGCCGAGCTGCACGTGGAGTGGCAAGAGGCGCAGGCGGCGCAGCATGCCCAGGCTGCGCAGGCCCAGCCCCACGGGGCCCAGGCGGTCCCAGGCGGCGGGCCAAGCCCGTCCGCCGACGCCCCAGCCCTGCCGCTGGCGGGTGGCGGACCGCCCACGCCAGCGGGCCCTGGCGCAGCGGACGGCGCTGCAGGTGGTGCTGACATCAGCCCCGAGGAGGACGCAGCCTACGACGATGAGGAGAAGGCTATGGAGGTCGAGGAGCTCAACGCCGAGCAGAAGCGCCTCGCGGGCATCACGCGCGCTGGTGAGGCCGTCGGCCAGGCGCTGAACCTGCAAAGCCAGAACCTCCCGCAGTCCTCTCAGCAGCTGGAGAACACTGAGGCACTCCAGAAGAGCGCCAAGGCCCTGTGCGTCGCCGCAGCCAAGGGCAAGGGCGGCAAGGGCGATCCTGCGGACAAAACGTCTTGCGGGTAACACGGTCAGGTTCGCCACAATCAACGTCAGCTGCTGGAGATCGATCAGGAAGTTTCTCCAGTCTTCAGCAGCTGAGGCAGTGGGCATCAGCTGCCGCCAAGAGGTCAGAGTTTTAAAAGACGCGCTCCCATTTATAGTACAGTGGTGCGAGCGCGCGGGGTGGCAGGCGATGCTCTCACCAGCCGTGCTCAGTGACAAAGGGTACCCTGTCCAAGGTACAGGGATTTTGCTTCGTGACGGGCATGACTTCGGAGTATCCAGGGTGCAACTTCCTGCAGGGGTCGCAGAATCACGTTGCACAGCAGTTTCGCTTGAACTTCCAGGGCACCGTCCTTTCGCACTAGCTTCGATCTACCTGGCCGACGGGGTGGGCCTCACCAGATACGACTTAGAGGTTCTAGCCGGGGTTGTGATGATTCAGGATGCTGTACGACAGCCACTCATCATTGCCGGGATTTCAACGTTTCGGCCGAAAAGATCGTGGAGTCGAGCTACCCGTTGAGAGCGGGCCTCAAGATTCTGGCCCCAGCGACCCCTACGTGTAAGACGAAGGAACCAGCTAGCACCATCGACTACGTCCTAGCCTCATCATGCTTCGACCAGGACCTCTTGGGCGCCACCGTCCTGGGGGACTATCCGCTGGGCCCCCACGAACCCGTTCTGTTTCAGCTCAGGTGTGGGAAGCCCTTTATGGCGCCCGTCTTGGACAAGCCCCAACCGCTCTCTACTACCAGGCCTTATGTGCCCACCAACTTTGCACCGACTTGGAACAAAACCGAGGCTGCTCTGAGTTTCCTGGACCAGGTCATCGCCCAAGGGTCCGACATAGAGGCCCGCTTGCTGGCCCTGAACTCCACGTACCAGCAACTCGCCAGTGACATGGCGAAGTCGATCAGCATCCGCACGGATACGCCGATCAAGTCGCCCACCATGCCGAGAGTAGGACTACCCAAGATCCGTTGGGCACCAGGAGCCGCTCGGGGGGTGGAACCCAGGGCCAGTTGGAGGAGTTTGTCGATCCCGATCAGATGGTTGAAAGACAAAGTGGTGGATGTGATCTGCAAAGTTCATTACAGGGAGGAGTTTTATCTTTCGGAGATTCTGGTCAGCATCCAGTCACCACCTCCAGAGCTCGAAGGCACCGAAGAGCATGCCCGTCTGCTTGCCAGTGTTAAGACTGATCTAGGCGCCGCTGCTCAAGATCAGGACAACGGGGTGCTGGGCCCCAAGCTTGTCCCGAAGGTTTCCGAAGAGCTCGATGAATCAGTCGGCCGAGCGCTGCAAGCTGAGGAGGCCAGGGACCGTCAAAGTGAAACCACCGCCTGGCGCAACTGGGCCCAGGAGGCCATGTCCAAAGGGTTGGGTGGGCTCACCGCTGGACCTCAAAGCTCACCAGCTGACAGCCTCAAAAAGTATGGCGCCCAGGTCTGCAGACCTTTTTCAGGACGGCCGTTTGAGCTGCTCCAGTCGGAGGCCTCCCGCTTGGCAGGACTTTGGAAGGTCAAGCCGCAGGAGCCGAATTTTACTTGCCGTCGACCGAGCGTGACCGCTTGGAGCCCATCACGCCTGGCCAGATTCGTGCGGCAGCCAAACGATTTCCGAAATCAACCAGTCAAACCTGGGACGGATTTCACCCTCGTCATTTTGCTTTACTGAGTTACCGTGAGTTGGAGCAGGTTTGTAAGCTTTTGGCTGGCATTGAAGAGATTGGAGTACTTCCAACCGCTATCCGCTGCAATCTCATTACCCTCATCATGAAGCACAAAGCCGACAACGCTGAAGGCCCATCCTACCGTGGCATCGGTCTCCTTCCCGCTCTCTGGAGGGTCTGGTCCAAGATCCGACAGGTGGAAGCTCGTCGTTGGGAGCGGGCCAACAGGAGGCCCTATCTGGCCCATCAATCTGGTCGAGGCGTGCTAGAAACTGTTTTTGCCCAGGCCCTCAAGGCCGAGCTAGTTGGTTACCAGGCTGTTCATGCTGGTGGCATTCTTTGGGATCTCTCTAACTATTATGCAAATGTGAACTGGGACAACTGGAAGTCTCGGGCTATATCTTCTGGATTTTCGGAGACGTTAGTTTGTCTTATGATGACTCAATATGGGGGACCGAGGGTAGTTGCAACGAGGACCTTGGCTACTTATGCTGGTAGTGCCACTAAAGGTTTCCCCGCGGGATGCTCGCTCGCTACCTACAACGTGCAAATGTACAGAGTGCCCCCCATGGACTCCTGGGTCCCGAAGTTCCCCACAGTGGACCCCTCCATCTTCATAGACGACTTCATGTTGGCCAGCAGCAACACTAGTGCGAGGCTCCTGATGTCGGACTTGGCGCAGGCCGCCGGCAGCATGCTATATTTAATCGAGGAGGACCTCGATTGCTCGATAGCTGCACAAGGCGGCGGTGTTGGGCTCGTCAGCAGTGGCGCAGCAGAGACTGGCGAAGGCCCTAGGCAAGTACAGTGGGCCCGATGGTGTCCGCCAAGCACAGTCTGCGCCAAACCTCGGAGTAGATTTTCATGGGGAACAGGCTCAGCAAAAAGTCACGCACGACCCTCGGAAAGCGATCGACAAGAATGAGACGTCGTCTCCACCGTTTGGCGCACATTAGGAGAGCAGGTGCAAATATGCGTAAGATTTACCAGACAGGGCTGAAGGCGGCCGCCTACTACGGAGCAGAGGTGGTCGGTCTCACCAGCCCCGAGGTGCAAGAGGCCCAATCCCTGCACCTCAAGATCGTAGGACCCAGATGTGCTACCAGATCCAGGTCTTTGGCGCTGTCGATTCTCGGGGATCCGACCTGGAGTGCCGCTCTGGGACCGGCCTGCTACTGGGCCAATCTGACCTGGAGGGTTGCTCATCTACCTGGGACTGCCAGCTTTACGCTTCCTGAACTTCGCACTCAGGCCCTGGAGGTCCTCAGCACCCCCCCGACGAAGTGGCTCCAGATAAGAGGGCCTCTCGGGGCCACGATCCTCAGCTTGGGGCGTCTTGGATGGACTATGCCCGACCCGTTTGTGTTCCAGGATGCCAACGGTCAGGACTACCCACTCATCACGACCTCCCCAGCCTTAACCAAGAAACTTGTTCAATCCCAGTGGCAGCAGCAGCTCGATTTGACGGCCAGCGCGAAGTTAGGTCTCGACGAGCCGCTAGACCCGTCGCTCATGCAGCACGCGCTGCAAGATGACAGTACCCAGGGGCACAAGCGCAAGACCTTGCTGTCCTACGGATGCCAACGTATTTTGACCAAAAGTAAGATAGCCGAGGCAGGCTGCGAGAAAGAAGTCAGCTGCGAGTTGTGCCAAGGCCCCGAGGACCCCCCCCCCCCCCCCCCACACACACACACAGGCTCTTCGAGCGCCCGCAGACCAGCAACTTGAGAGAGGAGATGTTGAAGGAGGGGGACGTGGAGGAGCTCAGCGATCAGAGAATCGGTTCCCCTTGCGTCTTGGGTTTCCAGCTTCGACCTGAACCAATTGCTCTGAGCCCCCCAGGATAAGGACTACCCCAAGCAGCGCATTGGTCGCGCGACGGGCAGCCCAAGGGGGCTGCCATGCAAGGTGAACTTTTCCACGACGGCAGCGTTTTAAAAACTGGCCCTACGGTCTTTGACGCCCCTGTCTGGTCCGCGGTTAAAATCGACGAGGAGGGCGACCTAGTTGCCTGTCTCTCGGGGCCCGTGGGGGCCAATCTTCCCACCGCGTCGCCCGCTGCCGAGCATTTAGGATTTCTGGCCGCCGTCTCGTGCCCAAGAGTCACTGAAGCGTGGGCCGACTTTAAGGGCATCCTCTCGGTTCACCAGAGCCCCGAGGTTAGCACGAAAGAAATGCATGCAGGAGTGTCTGTCTTGGCCAGGGCCCAGGGCAGTTTCAGGTCCCTCGAGATAGCCAAAGTAAAGGCCCACCAGGACCTCTCGACCCTGGGGGCTGGCTCGAGGGACTGGTTTGTAGCCAAAGGAAACGACTGGGCGGATCGGGTTGCCAAACTAGCTGCTGCCCAGATTCCCGCCCCGTCCCAGATGGAGATTGAGTGTTATGAAGAAACCCGCAGTAGAGTACTGAGATTTTTGAGGCACGCAGCGGAGGCGCTCTCCTCGCGGCAGGCCCTCGCCCCAAAGACGGGGGAGAAGGCCTGCGAGATGCCTCCCCAGAGCCTCAGCCCCCCTGTCGGAGCCGCGGGCGCGGTCAAAGACTGGACCCCACCCCATCAGCCCCCTGAGGGTCTTCCTCGGCGGGCCCGCGCGGCCCGCCGTAACCCTCGGGTTTTGGCTCGCCACCAGTGGGGCTGGATCAACAACCGCCGGCTGTGCTTAGCGCGTCACACTCGCGCCAGCACTGATGGCACCCGCCAAACCCGTTCGCGAGAAGTGTGCCCTGGCAATTCTGCAGCGCTGTCCCAGTTAATTAGAGAGCCCAGGAAGCGCCGACGGTCGATTTGCAATTACCTCGATGTCGAGTCCTTTCTCATAATCTGCAAGAGGTGCGGCCGTTATTCGGAGAGCAACCTCAAAGGACTCAGAGGTGGATGCAGTGAGCGCTTCAGAAGCAACTTCTCTGAAGGTGCGTGGTCTCGGGTGTCAGGCGGCGGCCGTCCAAAGGACAGTGTGAAAGCCCGCCCCCGACTTCCCAGCCCCTCCCTGCGGCCCAGCTCATCATGGAAGGGGCGGCGATGTAGGGTCGAAGAAGGGCGTGAGGGGAGAAAAGATGTAATCCCAAGGTTTCGGTTGGGGTCGGGTCGGCCTAACCCTAGCCTTCCTCTTCAGCATGTGATGGTCCTCCCCCCCCCCTCCTCCCCGTCCTCCATGCGCGGCAGGAGCAAAACAATTGGCGGTGCAGCGCGCGTGGCTGGAATGAGACGCGGCGCACTTCGCGCGCTGGACATGTTGTCGCCGACGATGCGACATGAGAGGCCGGAGCGGGGCGCGGCGTGCATCGCGCGCGGTCTTGTTTCTCGTCGACGCTGCTCAATGTGAAAGACGCGACAGCACGTGCGCTAAAGCGCCTCGGCAATTTTGCGAACATGCCCCGCCATGTCTGACGTGCGAGGTGCAGCAGGCTAGTATGTGGGCGGCTTGATGCGCGCGCGGTCCCGCGCGGAGAAATTGTACGCCATGAGTCTGTGGCCGCGGACAAACAGCGGGAAGGGGCCGTCAGGTGACTGCTCTGAGCCCGTCATCTGATGAGTATCGTCGATGGTCGCAGCGGACGAGCTGCCCAACAACGCACTGCCCACTTTGCCCCATGGCATCGTTAGCGCCATCTACCTGCCGCCAGCCACCCGCGCGCAAACATCCCTGGGGGGGCATCTGGGCGCATCAGTGTTGGTAGCTTGGGGATTGGTCCACGGGGAGTCAGGGCGCACTGACGGATCGTTGAATCGATCCATGGACCTTTCAGGTAGAGACCCAAGACAGAAGCCCAGACGAAGAAGAACGTCATCCACGGAGCGGCCGTGGCAGGGGCGGGATGCGGAGGTTCATCTCTGGCAAGCGCGTTCCCAGTCTCGCATGCCGCCCGGGATGCCGATGTGATTAAGCCCTTCTTGCTTGAGCGGAGCCAGAACGATCCGCCCCCATCCGGGCGACTCTCGGTCGCATAGTTGTAGCTCGCCCCCCCAGTGACAGGCGGTTGCGAGCAGCCTGGCACCCCGAGGCAGGACCGTTGCGGACGTTGCCATCGGCAGGCGCTGGAGCGAGACCTCCAACCGGCACGCCGTGAAGCTTGATCGCACGCATCGTCGTCGTGGGCCAATGGGCGCGGGCAGGGTTCTCCTCGGCGAAGGCGGGGGGAGGAGGCGAGCGCGGGCGCGCTGAGAGCTGCAAGTTGCTGCGGCGTGGAGATGAATCGTGCGCGCAGCGAACAACAAGAACACGCGTGCGAACGACTGCGGCTGTAGAGATACTAGTGGCCAGAATACCTTTGGTGGAAGGGGCGGTCTTGGCGATCTCCAGCCTCTCGGCGGTCGTCGCAGCGGTAGGAAAAATGAGGGGCAACTCAAAAAATCCTGCCAGAGGTGGGCCTTCCTAGGCTCGAAGTGTTTTGTCAACATATCGGCGACCTGTTCTTTTGTTTCCATATATTGCAATGTGCTATGTTCCTGATGGCATGTCTGTAATCCGGTCCAAATTAATGCGATGTGTACGATGAAGGTGACGAAGTGCCGGGGTCCATGCCTTGTGTACCATCGTAATCACGGCCTCGTTGTCCTCGGCCTCAATAAGGTTGACGACGGGTGGTGGTGCTGCGGTAGGAGGGGAACGAGGAGCATGTAGTACTGCCATCATACACTATACTATTGGTGGTAGACGGCGGGGGCGCGGGTAAAGTCTGCGTTGAGGACCGCGCGCGGGGAGAAGAGGCACGCGTGAACAATGCCCGTCACGCTGGTGGTTTCTGACGCATCTTCTTGGCCGCCAGTGACGCGTCGCCGCGCGCGGTGCGCACCGCCGCTTCCCAGAACGATAGCAGAGGCAGACCCCCTGTTCGCAGGGCTGTGTCCAGCGCCGCGATCTCCGACTCAGTGGAGGAGTGGGAGACTACGGTCTGCTTCTTGCTCACAGAATTCAAAGGGAAGAACGCGTCGGGCCCCAGAAGGCGACGAAGACGCCAGTGGTGGATTTTGACGTGTTGACGCAGCCCGCAAGCGAGGCATCAGTGAATAACGCGATCGAAATTTGGTTCGACTCATCACCAAACCATCCGTGTAGGCAGTGATGCCGCGTGGACTTGAAGTAGCAAACCAATCGATGTAACCTTTTATCACAAGCGTATTTTCACTTGGTGATCTCCCTGGCAAGCGCACATACCGGATGCATTAGATCAAATCTGCAGCAGTGGGCCAGACACAACATCTTCATGAATACACTTGCGGCGTCGGGTCCCAGGGCGCCGGCATCCTCATGTCTGTCGGTAAACGATGTATCCTCAATGCCGGGAGTGTCAGCATGTGGGAGGGCGTCGTAGGTGAAGCCTGTGGCGTCGGGCGTGGGTTTCGCAGCCGACGCGGGCGGTCGGGATGCTGGTTCGTCAACCGGCGCCCTCGACCGAGGCCTAGTTGTTCGTGGCTTGGGCGATGATGATCGTTTCCGTCGGGATCCAGGCGTCCCCGGTAGCTTGGAGACGCATTCTAGATACCGCTCTATGCATTGATCGGTAAAGCCAAGCATATCGTGTCAAATCCCACGCGCGTTGGACGCTGACGTGTACTGCTTGTGGTCGTGCTCCGGTAGCATAGGTCGAATCGTATTAACACGCTTGTCGAAAACGTCCTGCGGCACTTTCCAAGTGTCTTAGCTGCATCCCAAATATTGGTCGTATTTCGTGGGAGGGTCCAGTTCGATACCACTGCGCCGTATCAGATCCCATCCCTTCTCGAGGTTGTCAGTGGGTCCTGCCATCTTGAAGTCGTCGACATGAACGGACAGGACGAGGTTGAGCTTGTCATTCCCCCACGCGCATTCCCGGCCGGGAAAGGGCGGAAGCCCACTGACTCGAGGCTGGTACGGCAGCGTCGTTCCCAGAAGACACCTGCTAGTGGGTGGCCGCGCAGAGCAAGTCGTAGACGGCGCGCGGGGTTCTTGTACTGTGCCCAGGATGATGGTTGTCTCCATCTGGGCAAGGTGATCCACGTATCCACTGGGTCAATGCGACCGTCCCCGTACAGCAGGGCCTGTGCGCATACGCCTGGAGCGTCGCTTTGGCGACCTCCGCTGCCAGGCAAGAGGGCTGTGGCGTCGCGCGACTTGGCGGCCTCGATGTGAGAGGCGCTCGAGGCAGCGTCGGCGAAAACAACTGCAAGGCCACTTTCGTCTTTCATGCTGTCGCCCTGAACCACGACGCGTCCTTTGCACTGCTGGAGCTCAGGAAGAAGTTCAGCATGTTTGACAGAAGAAAGCTCCAAGATGTTCGCGAAGTGGACCCATTTGTTTTCTTTGCGGACGTTGCGTGTAACGTCGTCGCGTTCCATCGCCGCGTCGAGCATCCATGTCTGTTTATGTTCCATGCGTTCGTATTATTTCCGAAGTGCCTCCTGTGCTCGAGGTTCGGCCGCGACCTCCTTCTTGGCGAGGTTGCGGGTGTCGAAGTTGCGAGTGGCGATGTAGGGCCGCATCCAGTGGGTGGATTCAAGCTTGCTTCTGTGGCTCTGGTGGTAATCCGGAACAAAAGGCATCATGGGCACCATGTTGGACTTGTCGGTCATCACGCGCGATCGCGCAACGCTTTCAGGATTTACATCCGGCGCTGGGAGGTAGTGAAGCACAATGATGATGTCGCGTGGTCCGTCGGGAAGTAGCGCATTGGCGATGCGCCTGTCCGTGGTGCCCGCCACGGTCTCGCCCCGAATCGCGGCGTGGTTATTGAATCCATACGTGATGCGTCGTTCCACGGTAGACCAGAATGGGCCGTCGCCGTCGGCTGTCTGGAAACTACGGGTGTTTTTGTCTGCCCGAGTCCAAGTGCGAAGGGCAGAGTCGTGGCGGACTTTCCACGCGCGGACGACGTCCTTAGCGAGGTCTCGTTCTGCCGATCGTTCTTTCTTGGACATCGTATCCCAGGATTCCGGCAACGCAACGTCTGGTCGAGAGATAGCCTGGGCGCGAGTGCCCCGACTGAGGATGTCGATCTTCCCATCGGCGGTGATCTCGGGGCGCTTGTAGAATCGAACAATGCCTGTCCAGGCCTCGCCGAGATGGCGGCGGTCGTTGGCGGAACCGTCCCAAACGTCACGGAAGTATCTCTCCCCTTCGAAGCTCGACGTAATCTCGTAGCTGCGAACGACGTCGAATTTGTCAACTGGAATAGGGATTCCAATGGCGTCGTCTGCGGGGTGGGATAACTGAGTCCGTGGTGCACGAATGCGGCGAAGGATAGCCTCACCGCGCTGTTCCCAATCGTCTGGCTCGGGGGCCGGAGCCGTAGGTCCAGGTGCCTCGAGAGGCGGCCCCTCGGAGCCGAGAGCCTCGGAGTGCTCCGGTGTAATAGGTATCGAAAGACTAGGGTCACCCCATCCTGCTGGGCACAGGAGAGTGGGATCATCCTGTGCAAGGACGCCCAAAAGTCGAGAACTCTGGAATCAGATCAACTCGCGTTTCTCTGGACTGTGGCGTCGTAGGAGACCTTCGTGGACAAGGAAAACCGGTCTCCCGTCAGGAATCACAATGTTCTTGGCACGATGAACATGGCAAGTGTTCCCCGTCAGGGTCCTTGGCGTTTGGCGTAGGTAGCCGTGTCGATGGCGAGGCGATCGCCAGACCATCGCCCGCCAGAGTGGAGGTGGTGGCCCATGAACAAGCCCTCTCGAGTAGTCTCGTCGAACTTTGCGGCAGACTTGTTGAGGTCCGGGCTGAGGCATTTCCAACATATACGAATGCCAAATTGAACTCGGTGTCCCTTGACGGATTCTCCGAAGTGGACTTCGCGTGAAGAGAAGTCTGTGCACGCATCCAAGGTTGCAGCAACTCCACGACGCGGTCGCGTAGTGAAGTTGCGGCCACAATACCATGCCTGCATAGCTTCTTTCCACCATTCATGACCAAGTCCTGAATTGTGGAGTACAGCTCGTGCGCCCTGCACGACAGACTCAACCGCGCGCTCGGCCATGCCGTTGGTCCGTGGCCGGCGTGGTGTGCTGGTATCATGTCGCCATCTCAACTGTCGGCATGCTTCCTGCAATTCCCCAGAATTATCAATAAACATGTGTTTGACCTCATCATTGGGCGCGAGGAACTCCAATAACGATGCCCTCGTTTGTCTCGGCGTCTTTATGCTTCGCTGGGCGCGCCGTAATTGTGCCCGTAAACTTGTCCAGCACAACCAAAGCGCACCTGTCTCCGTACTTGTCGGCTGCTTCATCTGCCGCGAAAGCGATGTGGTGCGGTCGGCGGTCAGAGCTTCGCCGAACCGTTGTGGTACAAATGCTTCATATTGAATGTCATCGGCGGTAGGGTCACGAGGTGAATTTGGTCGGCGCTGTCGCCGACACGGTGTGTTGTGCACCAGGGTCCGCGCACAAATCTCACAATCTGGATGCTTAGGGTTGTGCGCGACGTAGTGGAAAGGATCGACGGGAAGACGTGGTCTGCCTGGTAATGCAGGTGCGACCACCGGCTCAGCCGTCGGAACCTGTTGTTGGTCGCGCGTGGTAGGGTGCAGCGTCGGTGCCGGCGTTGCCACCGGCGCCGTCGGGTCCTCGTGTGTAGTGGATGCCAAGAACGACGAATAGCATCGTGATGCGGAAATGATATGCGTGGGTCAGGAGGCGGAATCTTCTGCTGGTTGTGGGCGTCGAGCTCTGGGCCGCGGTTGTTGACGTGAACCCTGTGCCATTGACCGCGAGGGTCTTGTAACAAGTAACCAAGATTGGGATCCCAAAGCTGTCTGAATCCGTCTTCCTGCGCCAGTTGCCCCACTGATAGTGCCGAAGGGCAATCCGTCATAGCCGGGGCCAAACTGAAGAGGCCTATCTGCTGTGATGTGAGCTCGATATGCTCGTTGACGACTCGGTCGCCGCTGGCTGTCTCGAAGATGTGTTCTCGCCCTTGCCGCTCTCGGGTGGTCTCGCGCGGTAGTGGGTCGGCCTTGTCTTGGATATGATGGGCAGAGCCGCTATCCAAGATCCACGTGCGTGACTGCGCTGCCGTGGACCGTAGGGGCGTCGGTGTAGGTGTTGCCGCCGACGCGGAGGTTGGGGCGGGCGGTGCATTGCGCCCGTCGCGCAACCGCTGGGCACCCCCCCGTGCTGCGCGGAGCGCGCGCGCACTGGCCTGTAACCACCAATCAAGTAAGACGCCAGGGACGTCGACCTCGTCACCTCTGCAATATGCTGATTCCGTCCATTTGTACATGCTATGTTACTGTGTAAAAAAATGTCCACGTTGTCGAGGTCAAGTCTGATCTCCCGCTTCGCTGAGTCGGGCAGGATCATAGTCCGCTCGCGAGAAACAGCGGCGCGATCACGTCGTCGACCGCATCGGCCTGCAGCAGGCGACCGAACGCGATCGAGTACACGGTGGGCGGCTGATGTCTGGATGGAGAACGGCCGCCAGTCCTGTCGCTCCTGGTAGGAGAGCGGCCGCGGGAAAATTCCCGGTGGGAAGGCCAAGACGATGAACGCGAACGTTGTGGAGAGCGGCGAGACCACCCGCGACCCCCAGGAGATCGCGAGTCGGAGCGCCCCCCGCGCTCTGGAGACGGCGACGAACGTCGCGACCAACGCGTGCCCCCCGGACTGCGGGCGCGCTGTCGGTTCTTGTAGGGCGACGGCCTCCTGCCCCCCGCACGTCGCGGGGAAAGCGCCCTGTTTCGGCTGTCTTTGCCGTGCTGCCGAACAGAGCTCCGGTCAGGAGTCTTAGCATTTGGGTTGATGTGAGCGTTGCGGCACCAGTCGCCGTGCTTGCAGTTTTGCTTCTGATCTGCGTAGAAGGCGCATGCTGGCATGCGGGGGTAATTGCCGCGATCCCTCTCGGGACAGGATCCAGTCTTGGCGAAAGCAAAGCAAAAAGCATGCCGGATATTGTCTTGTCGTTGGTCCAGCAGAGCGGCCGGCAGAGGGCCGTCTGTCGTGGTGGACAAGGCCGCGGGTCTATGATCGTTGCGTGGGTCGTGTAGTCGGACGACTGCCAGGACCTGCATGCAAAGCGTTGTATATTTCCCAATTCTTGCACCGTCCAGTATTGAACGCTGCACACATGACAGAATCGCGTCTGCTCGATTCGTTCTTGAGGTTGTGCTGGTTGCGCTCGAGTCGGTGGAGTTCGAAGTTGTCCAATACGCGCTGCCGAAGCCATTCGCGCGTTTCATTGGGGTCGGCGGGAGTCATTTTGTTATAGTCGTGCATATCCTGCTTCATCAAGTAATGTCGTCGTATCTGAGCTCGGAAGATTGACTCCAGTATCTTCGCGTCGGGTGGTTCGCGGCATTGCAATAATAAGTTGTCCCCGTCCACGATGAACCGTTGGAGGTCGTCGTCACGCATGCGCTGTCGTTGCAGACGCTCAAAGCCGTGCAGAGTGCCATCGACTGCGGTGACCTCGTAAAACTGGAGCATCGCCCATGAGATCTGTCCGCCTTTGAGCACGCGGCCGGCTTTGTGCTCCTGAGCCGCAAGGTTCTCGATGCGGTAGCGCAGCTCAGAATTGAGGACGGCAGCGAGTCCAGCTACAAGTTTGCAGTACTTTCGAAGTCGCCGCTGTCTTGATGGTCCTCGCAGGTCGTCGTGGGTTGGTCGTCCTGCAACGCATGGGAGTGCATGGCCTTGGCAGGGCGCCCAGATGCGCTGCCAAAGTTGTTGCGGACCATCTGATGCCACTCATGTAATTGCGTAGTGCGCGGCAGTTGTGCTATTCGCACGGTGGCGGGCTCCTTGATTGGAGTTGCGGCGGTAACAGAAACGCGCGACAACGTCAAGGAACCGGTTGCGTTGGAGAAGGAGGTCGCGCAGGAGAAACGTGACGTGTCTGTGCAGTGGCCGCGGCCGAGGCGGCGCCTGGCGATGTGCGTCTTATATGGCCTGTAAGGATGTCACCATCGGCATGCGTGGGAGCTGGTCGGTGGTCTGGAGGTGGTCGGTGGAGCTCAGTGTTGCTGACGTGCGAGGTCTGCGTGGCTTCGTTGGTGGTAGCGCTGTGCTGCATCTGTTGGACACTCTGATGAAGACCACGTAACTCGACGTTGGTATCGTGAGTCCGCTGGGAGTACCTGTCCAGCCTACGCTCAAGGTCTTGGAGTCGTCGGTTGTGCGCTTTGCGCTCTGGTTCCAAACGGGCCAGGATTGAGTCGGCCCGTGCTTTATATATATATATATATATATATATATATATATATATATATATATAGATATAAACGTCTCTTTCCGGGGAGATCTGGGCGATTCGTAACTGCGCGCGGCCCGCCGCCTGTTGCACCTCGGCCACATGGGCTTCGAGGGAGGCGGAATCGCAAACCGAAGTCGGCGTGCCCAGCTGATCAGTCTGGGCCCGTGCAGCACGCATCTCAGCCAGCGCAGGCCGCAGTTCGGGGATCTGCTGCTCGACCTGGGAGACTGGGCTCTCGAGCGTCGGCCATCTCGGCGCCGCGCAGCTTGCCATCCGACTCGGGCGTGGGGGTGGCGCGGGCGGAGTGCATCGTGGCAGCACGCTGTTGGACCTGAGTACGAAGTGCATCCAAGCCCTCACGTAGCTGAGAGTCCGTGGGCCCATGTACGTCCGTAGGTGGGGTCTGTCGTACCATGAGGAGCTCATCGCGTAGAGTCCTAACAGCAGCAACCCCTGTATCACTGACGGTCACGACTTGTGCCTCCACCCGTAGGAGGTAGTCGTGAAGCGTCTCGAGCGTTCTGGAGTCGGCACCTCGGTGTGACTCCGTCTGGTCGACCTGGAATTGCGCCTGAGAGGTGATCGATTGATCCTCATCGACCCTGGCGTCGGACAAGGCAAGAGAGCACGTTGCAGCTCCTGTCGGATGGCGGCCGTCTGAGCGGCCAGACCCGATAGCTGTTGGGTCGTGTGAGTTTCAACATGGTCTCGGAGCTCTGCCAGATCACTGGCAGCGGGGGGGGGTGCGCGGCAAGGTTGCGCTGCTGACAGCCATGCCGGGAGCATCGTTGAGAGGGGTCGCGGCTGGCACTCCGAGTAGGAGAACGAATGCGATACCTTTTTTTCGGGAACCTGTCGCTGAGACGCCCGTTCGATGCGATCCTCTATGACCCGCGCATGTTCAGACGCGGGGGCATCTGCGGGCGACGGGGCCTTGGCCCAGCGGCGGCTGCGCGCGAGAATAATGTCTGGGGGCGCGTTCGCGGCGCGGGGGCCGCTGCGGGCGTTGCAACCGGCGCTCATGCCAGCGAAGGTGGGTGGAGAGGCAGTAGGCGTAGTAAAGCCAGCGCCGGCTCCGACGATCGACGGGGCAACTGCGGGCGCGGCCACCGACTGGCGTGACCCGGATGTATCAGGCGCCGCGGGAGGCGAGCCCAGCCGTTGTCGCGAGGGTCGGGGCGCGCGAGCACAGAGAGCGCCGTCGAGGAGATCGCGCGCTTGCAGGCAGCGCAACGGACTTGCGCCGCCAAGCGGCGGAATCCAAGATGACGCGAATTGCAACAGCAAAGAGCAATTCAGAAACGGCTGATAACCTGTGTGTATAAGGAGACGGCCGATGGGGCCATTCCTATACGGGATCCGTTGGTAAAGGCGAGCAGGACTCCTTTTTCCCAGGGCACTGCGCAGTGTGCAACGCACTGTAGTCGTTTAGCCAATGCCTGAGCCAATACAGTTGCGGAAGAAGGGATATACTAGGGAAGCGAGCGGACTTCACACACCATATGCGGCACGCTGGTGCCCCCCCGTGAAGTTGAATTACGCTTCTATGTAGCGGTGCGGTTGTATTGTCTTGGCCTCTTCAATTCATATGCAGTATGCTTGTTATTCCGGTTTGCCTTGCCATTTCTTTACTTCGTTCTGGCTTTCTCCCTCTCTCTCTCACTTGCTCTGCCTCTCCTTCTGCGCCGCATGCATGTGCGAAGTCGATCGTAGGATTCGTGCCCGACCAACAAATTCTATTAATACCCGTATAGCATTAAAAACACAATTGTTCTACCCCAAAAAATATCACTGAACACGCTGGCATAACAATGCAGAAGCCATGTGCGCTCACACGTTTCATTGGCTCCCGACCGGTCTTTCTTTAGAAAAGAGGTCGAACAAAAATAGACGCGTTGTTTGTTTGTTTACTTGCTTTATACAACGTATATACATAGATATTACCTCGGGACTAGGCGACCCCTGTGCCTGCACAAGGTCCGCTGGCGATAATGATTGCTTCTGGTTGGACACCAGTGAAAACCAATTGGCACCATATGGTTTTACGGCAAAGCTAGCTGCTTGTTCCTGAAGCCGGGAACCGGTGAAACCTGTAAAAAAAACGCCCCCGCAAATGTATGGCTGCGCGTTTTTGTACATATGATGTGTAGGTTGCTCTTTCTTCTGTGCTGTTGGATCCCAGCGAAACATTCCAAACCGAAGATAATACAGAACAGTTTGAAAAGCTGTACAGCTAAAAAAAAAAACGTTTTCATCACATTGCGGAAGCAGTGTGCGTGCACGGGTTTGAACCGTTTCCGACTAGAGCAGACAAGTTGATGCGATCTGAAGGCATATGATGTGATTTGATTGCACTTACTTTTCAAACATAATCGCAATCATAAGCTGCAGCTGCATATTTGCAGGCCGAAAAGATCACCTGGTCCCAAGACTGCTGGTTTGATGGGGTATAATTCAGCAGCAAACACAACCGTA
>CAUYUJ010008890.1:1968523-1976023 GCA_963575745.1 Prorocentrum cordatum
TAATCGTCGCCGTATGATTCGTAGTAGCAATAGTAGCGGTAATAATAATAGTTGTTGTAGTTGTAATAATCAGGTTGGAAGTAGTAATGAAAGTAGTAGTGATGGTACTCGTCGTTCGGAAGTGTGAGTCATGAAAGTCGTATGAGTGACAGTAGTGGCCGTGGTTGAAGGACACCATGCAGGAAGGGCTGGTGGAGAAAGGGGTGAGCAGGAGAAGCAGGACTGCCACGACCACCACCCCGTGTTAAAGACATGAAAAGGCGCGACACACATTAGGGAAACGCCTGTTGCATGGGCGCATCGCTTAGCATTGCTTAGCACTGTTTGGAATTGCTTGGCATTGCTTGGCATGGGGTGGAATTGCTTGGCATTACTTGCCATTGCTTGGCATTGCTTGGCGCTGCTTGGCGGCACCGCTTGTCATTGGTTGGCATTGTTTTGAATTGCTTGGCATTGCTTGGCACTGTTTGGCATTGCTTGGCATTGCTTGCCATGGGGTGGAATTGCTTGGCATTACTTGCCATTGCTTGGCATTGCTTGGCATTGCTTGGCACTGCTCGGCATTGCTTGGCATTGTTTGGCATTGCTTGGCATTGCTTTGCATTGCCCGGCATTTCTCGGCATTGCTTGGCATTGCTTGGCACTGCTTGGCATTGCTTGGCATTGCTGGGCATTGCTGGGCATTGCTTGGCATTGCTTTGCATTGGTTGGCATTGTTTGGCATTGCTCGGCATTGCATGGCATTGCTGGGCATTGCTGGGCATTGCTTGGCATTGCTTTGCATTGATTGGCATCGGTTCGCGTTGCTTGGCATTGCTTGGCGTTGCTTGGCATTGCTCGGCCTTGCTCGGCATTGCTTGGCATTGCATGCCATTGCTTGCCATTGCTTGGACCTGCTTTCCATTGCTGAACATGGGCGGTCATTTATTGGCATTGCTTGGCATGCTTGCCATTGCGTTGCATGGGTTGGCATTGCTTGGCATTGTTTGGCATTGCTTGCATTGCACTGCATGGGGTGGCGTGGCTTGGCATTGCTTGGCATTGCTTGGCATTGCTCGGCATTGCTCGGCATTGCTTGACATTGCTTGCCATTTTTTGGCATTGCTTGGCATTGCTTGGCATTGTTTGGCATTGCTTGGCATTGCTTGGCATTGTTTGGCATTGCTTGGCATTGCTCGGCATTGCTTGGCATTGCTTTGCATGGCTTGGCATTGCCCGGCATTGCTTGGCATTACTTGGCATTGCTTGGCATTGCTTGGCTTTGCTTGGCGTTGCTTGGCATTTCTCGGCGTTGCTTGGCATTGCTTGGCATTTCTTGGCATTTCTTGGCATTGCTTAGCATTGCTGGGCATTTCTTGCCATTGCTTTGGGCAACCAGGGGCGGTGAACCCGAGGAACCCGGGGAACCCGAAGAACCTGGAGAACCCGAGGAACCTCCGGGGAACGGGCAACGTATCAATAGGAGGCACCGGGGGCGGGGAACCCGAGGAACCTGGGGAACCCGAGGAACCTCTGGGACATGGACAACGTACCGCGAAAAGTAACAATAGGAGGCACCAACCTGGAACCAAGTAAGAACCCCGTAGGCAAGTCTACTTGGGGGAAAAAGAAGAGGAGTAGCAGACCTCATTTTCAATATATGCGGCTGGTTGAGAAACGGGTTCTCATTGGAATTCGATTGGACATAGTCATGCCTTAGATTCAGAAAGTGGCCACTGGAATTGAAACAGAGCCTCATAGAATTCAATAGGATTGTGGCAGGCCCGAGAATTAAAGGATTCGAAGGGGATCCGAATGCGCATCTCGCAGGAATTCAATAGACATGATCCCAGGCTCAAGTAGTTTCTATAGGAGTTGGATGAATCGTTCAAAAGAAATCCAATCTGAATGGATGCCCCTCGATCAAAAATATATCAGGTGAATGCAACGACCCCAATGGGAATTCAAGAATGGAGCAATAACCAATGTCAGGGGACTTCAACTGGATTCGACTTGGGAGACAGTAGGAGTTCGAGAAGGATGTAGCAAACCCATCTTATGAGGATCCTGGTTGCATTTGAAAAGGAAACGATAACACTGCAATGGAACTGCAAGAGGCCCGTGATTCATAATATTTTGTTTGAATGCGATGAGGAAACCATGACAACTCCTGGTCCTCGACCGAATATGCATTGGAATTCGGTGACCTTGCAAGAACTAAACTTCAACACGCAGATCAGAAAGACACCCCTTCGAAAACGAACTTAGCACAACTCAAGAAACCACACCGCTAAACAGAAACATATTCCCCCTCCCCCCCCATTCCTCAGCCCTGCCGAGTAGTAAGATGCGGTGCGCATGGGTTGATCTAAAAAGTACTTTCCCTACGAACTCCTGCCACAACCTAAAATGCGGAGAACACGCGCGCCGCCGCGCGAGAGTTTCAACACAATTCAAGGACCATTGGCCGTCTGAACATTACAAGACATAGCTGTTCAAACACTATCAAACACCCATGAACCCGGCGCGACCCCAATCAGGGAAACGCCTCCTATTGCATAGGCGCAAAGCTTGGCAATGCTCGGCATTGCTTGCCATTGCTTCGCATTGCATGCCATTGCTTGGCATTGCTTGGCATTGTTTGGTATTGCTTGGCATTGCTTTGGGAAGCCGAGGGGACCTCGGGAAACTCCGAGGAACGGGCAACGTAAGGATAGGAGGCACCGGGGGCGGGGAATCAGGGAACCTCCGAAGAACAGGCGAGGTAAGAAGAGGAGGCACCAACCTGGAACCAAGTAAGAACCCTTGAGGCAAACCTAACTGGGGAATAATTATGTTCTTAAAAAATTGCCGGACTTCTGCGCGCACTTGCGAACATAATCTGTCAAATAAATGCATGCTGGCCAAAAATGCGCGCATGTCGAGCATGTTAAAAGACCATCGCGCGATCCCCAACTATGTCAACTAATACCACGCATGCCACACGCACGCGTCTCCGCACGCGCACGTCGACATCCGTACACAGCCGTTGGTTGTCTAATCATTTGGACACCGAGGTGTCCAACACACCTACGGAACACTGAGACATCAATTGCGCATTTCCGCGGCATCCTCGTCTGCATATTCGTTGTCATCGTCATCGTCGCCATTGGCATCATCCTCATCGTCGTCCCCACCACCACCACCATCAGCATCTTCATCCACTCATCATCAGCAGCATCATCGCCAGGGTCATCATCTTCATCGTTGATGTCGGTGCTCTCGTCACATTTCTGCGAGCATGCATTTCCGAATCACCCCTACTAACACCATCGTCATCATCATCACCACCATCATCGTCATCATCATCATAATCGTCATCATCATCATCATCGCCAGGGTCATCATGCCTTCATCATTATCATCACCATCAGCTTCATCACCATCTCCATCGTCGTCGACATCGTCTGCACCGTCGTCATGGGCATCAACATCATGATAGCCGTCGTCATCGTCGCTGTCGCCGCCCAGCTTGGTCTTGCTAACACGTGGCGGGTGGCTGGGTGGGATGTTGCACGAGCATTGGAGGGTGTAACGCGCAAATGCGGTCAAAACTAATTGCACGACATAGGGTGCACGACATAGCTTGCACCACACAGCTTGCACCGTATGGGTCCATGCTGCAGTCCATGAAGTGCACCACATCTACTGCACCGCATACATTGCATTGCTTACGCAAGGTCGCTAATATGACATCATATACTTTGCGACAGATCGGTCGAGCCACAACCGTATTACCAATAATTCTGCGCATCGAGAGCGCAAGAACTTACCGCTTGAGGGCCACCATGGCAAACATCATTAGTGTCTTACATTTGGGTCAGCCATCGGCTCTGCCGTCATTTGCCGAGGTCGAGAGGATGGATACAAGGGATCACCAGGGACTGTTCGGGCCTAGCGCCCGCGGCATGCGGGATCAATTCTGTTGTCATGTGTCGAGGCCGCGAAGCGGGATAGAAAGGATCACCAGGGACTGCTGGGGCCTGGCGGCCGCGGCATGCGGGATCGGTTCTGCCGTCATTTGTCGAGAACATGAGGTGGGATACTAGGGATCACTCGGAAGACTTGGGGCTTGGCGGCCGCGGCATGCTGGGCGGACGAAATGGTCAAGAGCTGTCGTTCAGAACTCACACACCCCAACCGAAACATGCAACCGGTGCGAGGCGCGAGGTAGCCAGCAATTGCGAAACAGCATTGGCACAAGAACCTGTGGTGGGCTCGAAACCACTGCGCACAGCGAGAAGCAGCGAGCTTGTGGCACAGATGGAGGTGGGCCGAAAAAGGCAGGCGGGTGCGCGGGGGGGGTCAGGGAGAACGGAAAACCTCAAACAGTGACGAAGAAGACGGAGCCTTCTTCACGACGACGCGGCAGCCTTCCGCAGCGGCTCGCTTGGGCCCGCCAGCGCGGCGCGCCGCGCCGAGAACGAGGGCGCCATGTGCGCGCGACCTTGCGCGGGCAGCCTGCGCGCGGATGTCCGCGCAGTCGGCCCCTCCGGTGTTTGTAACGCTGCCCCAGGCGGTTCGATGATTCTGGCTGCCGAGGGCCTGCTTTTGAAGGGGCCCAGGGACACACAAACAAACAGACACAGATCCAAGGATTGTCCATACTGTTCCATATCTTCTGGAGCTTCGTCTCCCCATCCACTTTCCAAATCTTCCCATATTTTTCTGGGAATCGGCGACTCTTTGTGTCTCTGCATGTTGTTCCCTCCTGAGACCTCCGAGCTCCGAGCTCCGATGCCTGAGCCGAGGGGAATTCGGGACGGCCCTGCGGCTGCTGCGCGGGCCCCCCCCCCCGCAAGAGCGCCGGGTCCTCCCCCCGTCTTAGGGAAATGAGGAGAGACCAGCTCGCCATCGTCCCATGACTCCCAGGCCCCCTCGCGGCGTGAAACAAATTATCCTGGCGAAGGGCCCAACCATATGCAGCTGTGAGTATCGCCGTTGTGGGTATCGCCTTCGGTGGATCTCTTTATGGGGCCACGAAGCGCGTCAAGGGTGTGCCGAAAAGGGGCGGGGACGCATGCGGGCACAGCCATTGGGGCCTTCAGTGGCGCTCTATATGAGGCCACGAAACGAGTGAGGGGGTTGCCGAAATGGAGCGGAGCCGCCATGCGAACGTCGCCACTGGGGCCTTCGGTGGAGCTCCCTATGGGGCCACGAAGCGCTGTGCTGGGCGGGGGAGACGCATGCGAACTGCGCCACTGGAACCTTCGGTGGAGCTCCCGCCACGAAGCGCTGTACTGGGCGGGGGAGACACATACGAATTGCGCCGCTGGGACCTTCGGTGGAGCTCCCTTTGAGGCCACGGAGCGCTGTACTGGGTGGGGGAGACGCAGGCGAACTGCGCCACTGGATCTTTCGGTGGCGCTCCCTCTGGGGCCACGAAGCGCTGTACTGTGCGGGGGAGACGCATGCGAACACCGCCACTGGAACATTCGGTGGAGCTCCCGCCACGAAGCGCTGTACTGGGCGGGGGAGACACATACGAATTGCGCCGCTGGGACCTTCGGTGGAGCTCCCTTTGAGGCCACGGAGCGCTGTACTGGGTGGGGGAGACGCAGGCGAACTGCGCCACTGGATCTTTCGGTGGCGCTCCCTCTGGGGCCACGAAGCGCTGTACTGTGTGGGGGAGACGCATGCGAACACCGCCACTGGAACCTTCGGTGGAGCTCCCTATGGATGCGAACTGCGCCACTGTGACCTTCGGTGGAGCTCCCTATGGGGCCACGAAAGGCTGTACTGGGCGGGGGAGACGCATACGAACTGCGCCACCGGGACGAGCTCCATATGGGGCCACGAGACGCTGTACTTGGTGGGGGAGACGCATGCGAACTGCGCCACTGGGACCTTCGGTGGCGCTCCCTCTGGGGCCACGAAACGTTGTACTAGATGGGGGAGACGCATGCCAACTGCGCCAGTGGGACCTTCGGAGGAGTTTCCCTCGGGGGCCACGAAACGCTGTACTGGGCAAGGGGGACGCATGCGAACCGCGCCGGTGGGATCTTCGGTGGAGCGGCGCTCCCTATGGGGCCACGAACGGCTGTGCTGGGCTGAGGGGACGCATGCGAACTGCGCCATCGGAACCTTCGGTGGAGCTCCCCATGGGGCCACGAAGCGCTGTACTGGGTCGGGAGACGCATGCGAACTGCGCCACTGGAACCTTCCGTGGAGCTCCCTATGGGGCCACGAAGCGCTGTACTGAATGGGGGGGACGCATACGACCTGCGCCACTGGGACCTTCGGTGAAGCTCCCTATGATGCCACGAAATGATGTACTAAGTGGGGGAGACGCACGCGAACTGCGCCACTGGGACCTTAGGTCGAGCTCCCCATGCGGCCATGAGACGCTGACGGTGACGATGGTGATGATGATGACGATGATGATGATGATGCTGATGATGATGACGATGACGATGACGATGATAAGGATGAACCTGGTGATGATGCTGATGATGATGCTGGTGATGATGCTGATGATGATGATTATGATGATGATGATTATGATGATGATGATTATGATTATGATGATGATGATGATGATGATGATGATGATGATGATGATGATGATGATGATGATGATGATGATGATGATGATGATGATGATAGGGGATGTGGATGACGATGACGATGGGAGGAGGGAGGAGGGGGAGGAGGAGGTGGAGGAGGAGGAGGAGGAACGCGGGGCGGTGTCTCGTCAAAACGAGGACCCAACACCACAGGATGGTTGAACAAAAAACGACGGACAGTCTCCAGCACTCTAGGAGGCAACTACTGGGAGGTCTTCGTCGGAAGGATCAGGGAGAACTGAACCTCATTGGGGGGCTGCTACGCTAGATAAGGCCGCGGATTAGGGGGAATAAGCCGGATTAAGCTGAGTTAAGCAAGATCAAACGGGATTAAGCCGGATTAGACCGGATTTCGGACCAGGGCAAAGTCAGAATTTGACCTCCCAGGGGTTGCATCCGAAAACGCTCGTTTGCCTCTGGGGGGGACCTGCCGGGCCCTAGGACCGCCAGCACACGGATTGGAATGCCGAGGCGAGTCGGGGGAAGGGGCCGAGACCTCTGAGGGTCCACGGTGCGAAACAAAATCGCGACGTCGGGAGTCTGGGACTGCTGGAACTGCACGAGCGCCCAAAAAACTATGCAGAGGCCACAAAGGCGAGCAGGACGCTGGCGCTAAAGGCCGCAATGCTCGACAATGCGCGCACGTTTCGGTGCAACAGAAAAGATTGGGGAGGCAGGAGAAAGAGAAGGAG
This sequence comes from Prorocentrum cordatum, assembly GCA_963575745.1. Taxonomy (NCBI): domain Eukaryota; class Dinophyceae; order Prorocentrales; family Prorocentraceae; genus Prorocentrum; species Prorocentrum cordatum. The sequence continues at coordinate 1,975,800 of CAUYUJ010008890.1, forward strand.
GAAGGAAGCGGTGGAGGAGGAAGGAGGCGGGAGGAACAGAGGGGGAGGGAGAAGGGAAGAGATGAGGACCAGAAGGAGGACCAGTAAACGCAAGATGCATTGACGATGCTGCGACACACAGTCCCGTCCCAAGTCTCATCCTCAAACACTATAAAAACCATCGCATCCCATGGGAATGCATTTCAGGCGAGAACCCGAGTTTGAAAAGGAACTCCCCTGCATCC
>CAUYUJ010008890.1:1981023-2001765 GCA_963575745.1 Prorocentrum cordatum
ACGAAAATAAAAGGTTCCGCGGCCCAGGGGGGCTGCCCTGGGAAGCCTGGACGGAGGGGGGGTCCCAAGGGGGGGTGGCCCAGGGGAGCTGGGGCTCAGGCTCAGGGGGCGGGGCCGAGGGGGACGAACCACGACGAACCACGAACCGCAACGAAAATAAGGATGTCCGCGGCCCAGGGGGGCTGCCCTGGGAAGCCTGGACGGATCAAACCTCCGAAGGGTGGGTGGCTCAGGGAGGCTGGGGCTCAGGCTCGGGGGAAGGGCCGAGGGGGGCGAACCACCGCGGGCCACGAACCACGACGAAAATAAAGGTTCCACGGCCCAGGGGGCCTGGACGGAGCAAGGCTCTGAAGGGGGGGGGGCCCGGGGAGCTGGGGCCCGGGCTCGAGGGGGAAAGGGGCCGAGAGTGACGAACCGCCACGAGCCACGAACAACGACGAAAATGAATGGTTCCGCGGCCCAGGGGGGGCTGCCCTGGGAAGACTGGATGGAGGGGGGGGTCCAAGGGGGGGGGGGGGGGGGGGGGGGGGGGGGGCAGGGGAGCCGGGGAGCCTGGGCGGAGGAAATCCCCGAAGGGTGGGTGGCGCAGGGGAGCTGGGGTTCAGACTCAGGGAGGGGGCCGAGGGGGGCAAACCACCGCGAGCCACGACGAAAATAAAGAGATCCACGGCCCAGGGGGGCTGCCCTGGGAAGCCTGGGCGGAGGGGAGGTCACAGGGGTTGGCCCAGGGGAGCTGGGGCACAGGGGGAAGGGGGGGGGGCGAGGGGGGCGAATCACCACGAGCCACGACGACAATAAAGGAATCCACGGCCCAGGGGGGCTGCCCTGGGAAGCCTGGGCGGAGGGGAGGTCCCAGGGGTGGGTGGCCCAGGCGAGCTGGGGCTCAGGCTCAACGGGGGGAAGGCGAAGGGGGGAGGCGCGACGAAAATAAAAGGTTCCGCGGCCCAGGGGGGCTGCCGTGGGCAGGCTGGGCGGAGGGTGGGTCTCAGGGTGGGTGGCCCAGGGGACTGGGGCTCAGGCTCAGGGGGGGAAGGGGAAGGGGGGGGGGGCGAGGGGGTGCGAACCACCACGCACCACGACGAAAATGAATGGTTCCGCGGCCCAGGGGGGCTGCCCAGGAAAGCCTGGGCGGAGGGGGGTCCCAACGGGGGGGGTCCCCAGGGGGCTGGGAAACCCAAGCGGAGGAAGGCTCGCAAGGGTGGGTGCCTCAGGGAAGCTGGGGCTCAGACCCAGGGTGGGGGCCGAGGGGGGAGAACCACCACGAGCCACGACGAAAATAAAAAGTTCCGCGGCCCAGGGGGGGTACCCTGGGAAACCTGGGCGGAGGGGGGGGCCCAAGGGGGGGTGGCCCAGTGGTGCTGGGAAGCCTGGGCGGAGGAAGGCTCCCAAGGGGTGGTGGCCCAGGGGAGCTGGGGCTCAGGCTCAGCGGGGGGGAGGGGGGGGGGGTCGAGCGGGGCGAACCACCACGAGCCGCAACGAAAATTAACGGTTCCGCTGCCCAGGGGGGCTGCCCGGGAAAGCCTGGACGGAGGGGGGTCCCAAGGGGTGGTGGCCCAGGCAGGGCAGCTATGAAGCCTGGGCGGAGGAAGGCTCTCAAGGGTGGGTGGCCCAGGGGAGCTGGGACCCAGGCTCAAGGGGTGGAGAGGGGGAAGAGGGGGGAGGGGGGCGGCGAGGGTGAATAACCACAGCGAACCACGACGAAATTAAATGGTTCCGCGGCCCAGGAGGGTTGCCCTGGGAAGCCTGGACGGAAGGGTGGCCCCGAGGGAGGTGGCCCAGGTCAGGCTCAAGGGGGCGTGGGGGGGGGGAGAAGCGAGGGGGCCGAACCACCACGATCCATGACGAAAATGAATACTTCCGCGGCCCAGGGGGGCTGCCCTGGGAAGCCTGGGCGGCTGAGAAACCTGGGCGGAGGAAGCCTCCCAAAGTGGCCCAGGGAAGCCGGGGCTCAGACTCAGGGAGGGGGCCGGGGGGGGCGAACCACCGCGAGCCACGACGAAAATAATGGGTTCAGCGGCCCAGGGGGGCTGCCCTGGAAGCCTGGACTGAAGGGTGGTCACAAGGAGGGGTGGCTCAGGCGAGCTGGGGCTCAGGCCCAGGGGGGGGGCCAAGGAAGCGAACCACCACGACCCACGACGAAAATAAATGGTTCCGCTGCCCAGGGGGGCTGCCCTGGGAAGCCTGGGCGGAGGAGGGGTCCTGAAAGGGGGTGGCTCAAGGGAGCTGGGGTTCGGGCTCAGGGGTGAAGGGGGTGGGGGGGGCCGAGGGGAGAGAACCGCCGCGAGCCACGACGACGATAAAGGGTTCCGCGGCCCAGGGGGGCCGCCCTGGGAATCCTGGGCGGAGGACGGGGTCCAAGGGGGGTTGCCCAGGGGCGATGGTGCTCAGGCTCAAGGGAGGGGGTGGGGTGGGGAGGGGGGGGGGAGGGCGAGGGGGGCGAACCACCGCGAGCAACGACGAAATTAAAAAGTTCCGCGGCCCAGGAGGGCTGCCCTGGGAAGCCTCGACGGAGAAGGGGGTTCCGAGAGGGTGTGGCCAAGTGGAACTGGGGCCCATGCTCGGGGGGGGGGGGGGGGGGCGAGGGGGGCGAACCACCACGAGCCGCGACGAACATGAACGGTTCCGCGGCCCAGCGGGGCTGCCCTGGGAAACCTGGACGGAAGGGGGGTCCCATGGGGGGGTGGCTCAAGGGAGCTGGGGGCCTGGGCGGAGGAAGGTCCCCAGGGGTGGGTGGCTCAGGGGAGCTGGAGCTCAAGCTAAAGGGGGGGGGGGGGGGGGGGGGCGAGGAGGGCGCACCACCGCGAGCCACTGCGAAAATTAACGGTTCTGCGGCCCAGGGGGGCTGCCCTGGGAAGCCCGGGCGGAATGGGGGGGTGGTCCATGGGGGGCGGCCCGGGGGGGCATGGGCTTAGGCTCCGGGGAAGGGGGGGGGGGGGGGAGCGAGGGGGGCAAACCACCGTGAGCCGCGACAAAAATAAAGAAGGTTCCGCGGCCCAGGGGGGCTGCCCTCGGAAGCCCGGACGGAGGGGGGCCAAGGAGGAGTGGCCCAGGGGAGCTGGGGCCCAGGCTCAGGGGAGAGGCCGAGGGGAACGAATCACCGCGAACCACGAACCACGGCGAAAAAATATGTCTGAGCTTTAGAGCGCAGCTGTGCAAGATAGTAAGGAAGGAAGATGAGGATGTTGTCTGTCCACATCCCTAGCAGCACACAATACCAAAACACAGAAAGGGCAGCGCAGAGCATGAGGGCTGGCCATGGCGCATGGCCACGACCAACCACATATTCTCATTGGCAATCACGGGCATATCCACATGACCACCCACAGCAAACGAAGGGGGACGCCCAGCCAGTAGGCCGGACGTCAGAGCGCACAGCGCGCGAGGGGATATGACCAAGCGGTCAGAACCCCTCTGGAAGTAAGAGAGGATAGCGCTCATGTCCAGGCACCCGTGGTAGCTGCGAAGCTATGAGAATCTCTGCCCGTGGCCGGGCGAGGATAACCGCGCTGTAGGCATGCGTGCCCGCGTGCCGGCAAAGGGAACTATTCGTCCGAGTTTGAGTAGTCGTCCTCATTGGTACCCGCTGGCCCTGACTAGGGCGCCCCTGGGTTGGCGCTGCGTCTTTCTTGGCTACTTGAATGACTGATTGCCTTCCGACGCTTGCAGCAGTAGCGCGCGATCGGTGCGCCCCTTGGTAATGCCGTCAGCGGTCATATCTCGTGTATCACACCATTATACGCTATGAACTACATCTCGGTCCATCATCTGTCTGATCCAGCTGATGCGCCCCAGCAGGTTGCCTTCGGTCGGATTCTTCAAGTCCTTACTTGACAAGGATTCAAAGACCGACTCAGCGTCTATAATAAGGATGCCCTCAGTGCTGAGACCACCAAATTCCGCGCTGTCCTTAAGTTGAGTGGGCGTTACGGCCCTGGCCTTAAGCTCGCGCAGCGTAACTCTGGTAGGGTCGCAGTCCTCAAGATTATGGGCGGCTGCCAGCGTTCAGCTGAGTAGCTGGAGCGCGCCCGCAAGCGATGCGACTTGCAGTATGCATCAATCAGATGTACTACCCCCTTGCCATTGGGCGCGCGTCAGCGCAGTGAAAGGTCGGCCCCTCGGACGCCACACCCCCTGACTTCGTCATCTTCGCCCCCATTAAGGCGACGGTATCCTGAGTCACTATGAAGGTCCACTTCTCCTGTCGGAGTCATAAGTTGATATATAAGTTTCGTGGGGCCTTGTTGAAATTTGCGCGCGGCAGCGTGCAGTCTCCGTGCTTGGGGGTTCGCGGGCCCCTATGCGCGCGGCAATGATACCGCGCGCGCCTTCGACCGCGCTTGAATGATCCATTCATGCGCCGAGGCGCCGCAAAAACTGATGAACGCGTCGGGCGCAATCTTCGTTGGCTTTTCTCCCGCTGCATCACCCGGAAGTTCCGGCTATTGCGTCGGGCGAATCTGGCGGGCGTGGCCGCCCACGGTCAGAACGCATCGCGCGGCGCAGTTGGTGCAACAGTGCCTGTGCAGTTTACACGCGCCGAACGTGCCTTCTACACATCTGACGTACTTGTCAGTGGTGTCCTCCACTCCTGCCAGGTTGATGTCGTCATCGTGCCTGGCTGTTTGGGGGTTTGGGCTCGTTTCAGTTTCTTCATCATATGACATAGGTTTTAGCCCGAATCCTCGCGTGATGGTGCTGAGTTTCAGTGAGAATGCCCTAAGGCGCCTGTGGCGCCTGTGCCTGGTTCAAGTCACTGAAGACAACGCTCTGACTCGTCATGGGGCGAGAAACCAAGCAATGCACGCAGCGCCGAGGCTGAGCAATGTGGAAGAGCGAAGCAAACAATGCGCTCTTTCTCTCCAGCGGCCTCTGCCAGCTCACGGCAAGTCAGGCCTTCAAGATTTACCGACGTCCGTGGATGCCATGATCCACTGTTTCTTGCGCGCGGCCGCGCCGGCAAGCAATCCCTGGCTTGCTCGACCCGAATATTTGTTTGGTAGCACTCCTGATGTCTTGCGTCCTACAACACCTGTTATCATACCGTAATTTGAATTCAGTGTGCAAGGCTCTAGAAATGTCTGTCGGGGTGGCTTGCATTTCTGCCTGCGCCAGGAGGTCGTCTGCTTTGACAGCCGCGGCCCTTTGAGCTGCGGTTGAGACGTATACGCGCGCTGCGGTTACTTGGTCGCGCGTGGCGACTCGCATTGTTGCTCTGATAAAACGACCTTGGCCATAACAGCAATAACGCATAACACGACATGCTGACCGTGGTCGTCCGGGTCGAGATCGTAGGTCTCGTCGCACTCGGTAGTCCAAGGTGCCAAAAAAAACGTCGGCGTCGTGGTTCCGAACATAACCTATTTCTCGCAAGCGCCCTTGCTCTTCACTGGCCACAGCCGCGAGCGCGCGGTCGTCGGCAACCATTTCGGCGGGTGAGGGGCACAGGGGCCCCCGTGATGGGGGTCTCGAGCAGTTCCTTTTCCTCTCGGAGCTCTACGCACCGAGTGTCCATGATGTGCGCTCCCAAGTCCGTTTCTGATTCCTCAGCAATAGTCGGTAGCCTGCCGTCAAGTTCGGCCGGCGCTGGAGGTCCGCCCCCCCCCTTTGGGCGCGGCCGCCGGGCCCCCAAACTTTGAAAGATCCTCATCAAAGCCTGCTAAAAAGTCTTTGATGATTTCGAGCGCTGAATGAATCGCGCGTGCGCGGTGCCAATGATGTCCTGAATGTTGAGAGCGGTGCCTTCTGACTTGTAGTAATGAAATCCTGGTGTAACGTCGCTGTCATAATATGCCAGAGTACAACTATCCGCGCAGGGTGTTGCTGGTGGCCCGTGGGTGCTTTTAGCCAAACGTACAGTTGCAGCGTTTGCTATCCTAAAGTAGTTTCCGATGAGGAACTGCAAGGCCCAGAACTCTGGGCGAGAGCCGACTCGCTGCAGCCATCCGCAAGTTTCCTTGCTTGGCCGAAAGATAGCCACAGACCCTAGCAGGTCCCCCCGAAGGCAAACTCGCGATGAAGGCCAACTCTGCTCGCATTGCCGCAGTATCCGAGCCGATCTCGCGGACTACCTGCACGACCACCCCGAGGGAGATAAGGAGGTCGGGGGGGGGGGCAGCAATGGGCAACAGTGGCGGTTGTTGTTCTGGCGATGCCAATGGAGATCGTTGCGTTTCGGGTTCGCTCTTGGGGGCCTTGGCGTCGACTTGTGTACGTCACCTTTCGCTCTTGGGCGCCTCGGTGCCTCCCCCCCCCCCCTTGGAACCAACGAAATAATGCATTATTTCGCTCATTGTGCAAAAGCTTGGGGGGCCGTTTGGGCTCGTCTTTTGGACCCCATTGGGGGGCTCTTGGGGGCCTCTTGGGGGGCCTCTCGGGAGCCTTTTTGGGCTTCTTGGGGGCCTCTCGGGGCCTCTTGGAGCCTTTTCGGGCCTCTTGGGGCGACCCTCAAGAGCCTGTTCCGCCAACGTTCGCACTGGGGGCCTTCGTGTTCAGAGTGGTTGCGTTGCCGCTCGCTCTTGGCACAGCATGCAGCACGGGATGTCGATGTGCCTGGCGGTTTGCATTTGCACTTGCTTATCGATGTGCATGTCGATTTGATTTCCGATGTGCATGTCGATATGCATGTCGATTTTCATATCACTATCGGTCTCACTATCGGTCCCACGATCGATCTCGCTATCGACCTTACTATCGATCTCACTCGATCGATCTCATTATCGGTCTCGCTCGATCGATCTCACTGCCGATCTCACTCTCGATCTCGTGTTCGACCCCACTATCGATCTCACTTTCGATATCACTCCATCGATGCAACTATCGATCTCGCTATCGATATCTTTCCATCGATCACTCCATCGATCTCGCTATCGATCTCACCATCGATCTCTCTATCGATCTCACTCGATCGATCATCACTATCGACCTTACTCAATCGATTCTCCTGCATCACAACAGATTAGGGTCTACCCCCCCCCCCCCCCCCCCCCCCCCCCCGCGCATCGGCCCCCCTTTCGGGTATGTAGATCATATATGATTCTGACACATGTCCACCGAAATAAAAATCAATATGTCACAGGCCAACCAGCCCCCCCCCCCCCCCCCCCCTCCTGAGGGCCCATTTTTTCCATACATATGTGTACATATATATATATATATATATATAATATATATATATATATATATATATATGTACATATATATATATATATAAACTATACGGTGACATTTTTTGTTATAACAAAACACTTGTTCACGAATCCCTTGCCAACAAATGAGACGAAGTGCGCGCGCGCGTCGTCGCGCGCGCATGCCGAAATCCTTCGACAAGCTTCGGTGCTGGAAAGATTTCGCAATCGAGTTTCCAAACGACATACAAAAACACATGGTTTTGCAACGCTGATTTGCTAAAACAGCTTCCGCGCGAGCTCCTGCGAAATCTTAAGAAGACTATAGTTTTTTTTTCTATTAAAAAACGATGGTCACAAAATGCTACTAAACGGGCTTCGCGGGCGCGCATGTCGAAATCTGTCGCAAGCCCTTGCGCGTGTGCCGTCGCGAGAATCCCCAGCAAAAAACGGGGCGAAACGCACGCGCGCGCGTCGTCGCACGCGCGCGCCGGGAACTTTCAAAACCCATCGGTTTCGGAAGACAAAACACAAGGTTTCGCAACGCGGATTTTCAACAAACGCGCGCGCGCGCTCTTGCGTCGTCGTCATCGTCATCGTCGCCGTCGTCCCTCCTCCCGCGTCGTCGTCGTCGTCGTCGCCTACGTCGTCCTCTATCTTTCCTCGTGTTCGTCGTCTTCGTTCTCCTTGGCGTCGTGGTCGTTTCCGTCGTCGTTGTTGCCGTGGTCGTCCTCCCTCCTCCTCTCTCGTCGTCGTCGTCGTCGTCCGTCGTCGGCGTCTCGTCGTCGTCCCTCCTATTTCGTCGCCGTCGTCGTCGTCGCCGCTGTCGTCGTCGTCTTCCCTCCTCCCTCGTCGTTGTCGTCGTCGGCGCCGCCGTCCTTCCTCCTTCTTCGTCGTTCGCGTCGTCGCCGTCCTCCCTCCTCCCTCGTCGTTGTCGTCGTTGTCGTCGTTGTCGCCGTCGTCGTCCTTCCTCCTCCCTCGTCGTCTTCGTTTGCGACGTCGTCGTCGTCTTCGTCGTCGTCGGCGTCGGCGTCGTTGTCGTCGTCGAAGTCGTCGGAGACGTCGTCGGTGTCGTCGTAGTCGCCGTCGTCGTCGTCGCCGGCGTCGTTGACGTCGTCGTCGTCGTCGGTGTCGTCGTTGTCGTCGTCGAAGTCGTTGGAGACGTCGTCGGCGTCGTCGTAGTCGGTGTCGGCGGCGCCGTCGCCGTCGTTGTCGCTGTCGTCGTCGGCGTCGGCGTCGTGGCCAAGTGTCGTGTGGCACGCGCCGCCACGGTCTTGTCTTAAAAGGTTTTGCGACCAAGTTGCGGGTGGGAGGGCGGGATGTCTGCGCGAGCAAGGGAGAGGACAGCTTTAAAACGGTCAAAGATTAATCTCACCATAGATCCCATTATCGCTTTCACTATCGACCCCAAAATCGATCTCACCATCGATCTCACTCGATCGATCTCACAATCGATCTCACTATCGATTTCACAATCGATCTCACAATCGATCTCACTATCGGTCTCACTATCGTTTTCGCACCAGCGGGACACACGGACACCAGCGGGACACCGGCGGGACACCGGCGGGACACCGCGCGGCCCCGTTTGCCCGTCGGGAAACATTTGGTCCGGCCGCGCCTCAGCCACAGGAGACTTACCGGGAAACCAGCGGGGCGCCGGCGGGGCACCGGCGGGGCGCCGGCGCGCCCCGCTTGCCGGCGGATCATTTGATCCGGCCGCGCCTCAGCCACAGGAGACCTTCCTCTCGCCCGCCCGCGCAGCTTCGCCTCGCCCGCGCTCGCGGCGCGCACGAACGCGAAACCGAAACGGATTTCCCGGCGGGGGGCTCTCCGTTCCACTTCGATCTCACCCCCCAGCCTCCGATATATACTTCGATATATAATGCGCGTCGTAAGTGTGGGTGTTGCACCGAGACTTCCCGACCGTCGACCTGCGCTACTGCCTGACCACGGTCCGGGTAGTTGCGGGCGATGGGGCGCGGTCCGCCCCGCCCCCCCGTCGTCCTTGGCATTGGTCGGACGGTGGTTGTCCGCGAGATCCCCTGGCTGATAGTTGTGGTGCCCCGCTGCTGTCGTCTCTGTGCGTGGGGCGTAGTTGGTTTTGGCTACTGCGATGGTTTGTGAACTGGCCTCAGTGCTTATTTCTCTGATTCTTTGCCCTCGATTATGATCAGACATTTCCGTCCCCTGTGGGAAATCCAATACCGGTAGGTCTGGTAGGCAGGCCGGTCGTCGCCCATATAGTGCTTGGTATGAAGATACCCCGTTGTTGAACGTAAAGGCATTGCAAGTAAACACACCTTCGTGCAGGAAGCGTGTAAAAAAAGACACGGGAATGTCGTGCCATTGTAGGTCTTCTCCCATCAGTGCGAAGTGTGCCTCAGAACGCCGCTGCAAGCTTCAATGGTGGTGGCGTGCTGGCCTGGGGCACGAATGTGAAGTTCTGTGCCTTTAGCATTCAAGGCGGCTTTAGCAATATCACTGTTCAGAACACCGTCACCGTCGGATAGGCACCCAATAACGCATGCATCGTCCCGTCGGCAATCTCTTGGCCTGCAGCCCAACAAATGCATCGGTCGATGATGCGAACCACAATGCGTCGTTTGTAGAACATCAGGTCACACTCGACTTCCTCGTTGAATTTGCCAGGGGGGGGGGGGGGGGGGGGGGGGGGGGGGGGGGGGGGGGGGGGGGGTGGCTCATTGAAGGCATGACAATATACATATATGTATGTATTATATATTATATATATATTATATATATATATATTATATATATATATATATATATATATGAATATACACATATTGGTTTCTCCCAGGCTTTGCACTCACGGCAAGAATCTACTACGCCATTAATCATGTTCAGTCGAACAATGTCAGTTCCTACGCGCGAGAGAATCGCACGCATCTTTGGTGCAGAAGCGTGGTGCCAGCGTAAGTGGAGCTCTCGTAGCGCTATCAGCACGGTGGTCGGATCGTAAGTCCGCGAGGTTTGGAGGCTTATCTGAATGTCAAACCTTGACCGATCAAGTAACTTTGCGCGCGGCCGTGCCTCCGCTGGAGGCGGGGGAGGAGGCGGCGCGACGCCGCTTTCCTCTAGTCCGCGTCGTCCTGCGACACGTGGAGGGTCAGAAGGGCTACCAGCCCCAGAGCTACTGCGCGCGTCTCTTGTCATGTCGTTGCTGCTGGCACCCGCGGTTGGGCATTGGGGGATTCTACGTGAAGGTAAACGTGCACGTGGCCGTGCTTCTGCCCGGGGTCTCTGTCGAACTGGCGGTAGCTCTGCTAATGCAGGCGCCTCGTCAAAGAAGTCGCCCGGCGCCGCTGCTGGCGCAGCAGCAGCATGTGCAGGTGCCCACTGCCGCCAGTGCTGGCGCAGCCGGTGGAGCTTGTCCGCGGCTGTCTGGCAGATGGCACGACTGGGCAAACCTACGCTTGCCTGGCGTCAGCAGGTGGCCCTGCTTGTTTTTTCCATAATCATTTCTGCAATTTGGGAATACCTAGTGGTAGGGTTCCTGGTCGTACCAACGGCAGTGACGTGGGTTTGGGTTGGGACTTGGTGAGTTCCTTCGAACGTTGCCGATGCAAGCTGGGCAACCAAGTCCTCCCGATGGCGGTAGTTTGATGATTCCGTTCTCTTCCCGTGGTGTCGCGGGATTATCGAAATCAAATCCAGCACTGTTGACCAGAAAGGTGTTTTCTTAATGCCTGTCGGCAAAGGGGTGTTTACCTCGTGCATAAAGGGGCTTCGCAATCTGTGCTGAATCTACGATCAGCGATTGCATCTTGATATTGCACTGGGCCGCCTGTGCCAGTTCTCGGTTGCACGCCTGGGCGTGTTCACGTTTGCCAGAACATGGTTTGTTTTCAATTGGCTGGAGAATGGCATGATGATTGGCCAAAATGTCTGTTGATTTCTCGATGAGAGTACCATCTGACACCCGTAATCCAGTCGAGCACCGGTCTATTACCTGCGTGCAAATGGCTTTGCGTATGACAGGCGTCGCCCAGGGTACAATCTCGCCCACCCAGGTGCCAACCGGCTGTTCCCTCAGGAACATGCGTTGAAGGTCGCGCGGCATGGCGGCTACCTTCCCACAGAAAGTGACGCGGGGAAGGTCCTGCCTGCGGTGTTTGTACCAGGTGTCGTGGTCAACTTGGGAAGTACAATGCGAAGGCAAACCCGTGGTTCTGCAGTAGGGTTGCAGCGAGACTAGCGCGACACAGCGCGCGTGCAAGTAATGCTCTACAACCTGCTGTACTCGTAGATTTCCCGGGTCTGCGTGGGCACGTCTGTTTACATTACCTCAAGGAGTAAACTTTGTTTGAAAGCGAGTTGCAAAATGCCAGCAATACCCCCGGCATAGCTCTAACACATGTACACAATTACCCCATCCATGGCAGAGGGCACGGAGCATGGTAACTATGTCAGCATGCGCGCCCGCAGTTCCCTTTGTGGGAGTGTTGAGAAGAGGCTCTCGTCATCGTCTGACTCCAGCTTTTCTAATAGAACGTCGGAGAGCAATGCGGCATCTCCTGGGCCTTTGAGGTCGTCGCCGCAATCGCCGTTGCCATCTTCCACGTGTTTTGGTATTTTTCGGCTTCATGCCGGCTTCCTCATCAACTTTCTGCCTTTCTTTCTGCTTTATCCGGGCATCGGTTGGTGATGCTGTTTTACGATTGCCGTGTCCACCAGGGTGGAAGATGCGCACTTTCGGGAAGGCCCCCGTCGTCGAGCCCAATCGAGAAGGGAGGAGATCGATCATCTTCGATGAACGTAACTCGTTCCTTGTGGCTCGGCGGCGCACGCCCGCGCCCGAGCAAAAGCTGGGGGAGCTACTTGCCAATGCAGTCTCGCGCATGTGGCGGACTTCGCTGGGTAGCGGTGCTTTTCAATTGTAACTGGCCGGCTGGCCCTTGACTTTGACATGTTCAATCATTTTCTCCTTGTCAAGGTCGAATTCGAATGTAAGCCAGCGCACTACGTCGCCCCGCCACGGTCCGCTGTCGCTGGACTGTGCGTAGTTATGCACATTCGTATCGGTGCGTGTGAGCACTTGCAGGTAAACTTGAGTTTTGGCTTTGCTGGTGTAAAGAGTTGGTCCACAAGTTGCGCTGTCAGGAATGTCATTGCCTTTCTTGCGCCATTCGGCAAATTGCTGGTCGTGTCCGTGCCAGTCCTGCAAGCGTTCCTTATAATTCGAGCCACTGGGCCTCTTGCTGGCACGATCAAACTTGATGTCGACATGGCACAGGCGCATCCAGAACTCTCTGAGTTCAAAGCTTTGGAGAGTCTCTTGTATTGGAGCTAGCTTCCAGAAGTATCCGGGCGGTCCTGCCAATGCTAGTTGCATCCTGAGGGCGTGTGCTTTGGTCAGGGAAATACGCATTCACTCACAGCGTGGCCCAGCCTGTTCGTTTGGCAACCTAACATGCCAGTCAGCGGGTGTGGCCACCCAGAGCAATGCGTAGCCTCCAGATAAGATTCCTCCGAGGTATTGTGACCCCATCGCACCTCGTTATGTGTGATACGATCACATCTATATCCACGACGGCGTAATTTGGCGGCAGCCGTGCGGATATCCTCCATAACCAGAGCTTTAGAGAGATATATGTCAGTGCTAAATGTAGAGCGTGTGTCCACGTTGTTCCGTGTCATAAGGCACGCGCCCGCGCCTCTGGCCCCCTTGGGGCGGAAAGCAGGCTTGGCCAGAGGGCCCGCCTGCCCCCGTCAGCGGGGGTCATCTATGTGGGGTGGGATACCCGGCGTCTCGTCGCTCGAGCACGTCCCTCCCTCGCAGGTGCCCTGCTCGGCGGTGTTGTGCGATGACGAGCTAGGGTCTCCGACGTGGAGGACCTGCGGCCTGCCCCCCACAATCGGGATGGTGCCCCAATCTTCTCTGGGCGCTGCCGCCCTTGATACAGTGGGGCTACCTCCAATTGTGAGTGGATGAGGTTCGTCATTAGGTCTAGACCCTACCTGTCAGCTGCTTCTTCCACCTTGTGGTAGACGCCTGCTAGCAGCATCCTGGTCACCTCATAGCGGTCCACTGGGTGATCAGATCGACGCTAATGGTCACTGAATTGTCGAGCTGACCATCATAATAATAGCGCCGTCCACAGCCTGATCCATGAAGCGACTCAACGTTTCGCGGTTATACTCGCCAGTTTCCTGGTATGCCTGAGATGCTCGTCCACGGTCGGCCTCTGTCTCGTGCTGGGATGCGCCCCCTGCACTGACACACGTGAAAGTCCCAGCTGCTGACCCGTCCTCTGTTCCGGGAGCGGCCCCCCAACATTTTGAGCACGGGATGGCCGGGTGTCCCGAGGGCGTCACTTCCAGCATCAGATCTTGCGCGCCCTTGCCAAGCTGCGCTGTATGTGTGCGGGCCTGGAAAGATAATGCTTTCCCTGCCCTCACCCAGGATCAGAACCATTCTCTTTGATCGCGTGGAGGCAAGGCCAAGGATGGCGGGCGAGTCTGAGCTGGATCATGGATCATGTTGCGACGTTACCAACAAATGCGTCCACCTGTGTGGTCGGTGGTTTGTCGGGATGTTGGTATGCACGCGCAGTCGTGAACGTTCCCAAGGTCTGGCACATGGCTGCGCCACTGCCGGCCCCGTTGATGCATGGCAGCCTTTCCAGGTTCGTGCCCTTCGGCATGCGCCCATGCCGGCGGGGCTGCTCGTCGAACTCTCGTGCCGTGCTAAAACCTCTGATATTGATGTTCGGAACAATATCCACCAGTATTGCTCTGTGTACAAGGGGTCAATGTTTTGAGTCTACCTGCTGAATGCGCATGCTGGATGCCGCAGCGCCCCGCGGAGCGGACTTCGTAGTCCCGCAGCATGAATGCCGTGGATTGCTCATGCACCGCTCCTCCTGCAGCCGCCGCCTGCCCCAAGACCGCATTGTTCAAAGTTCAAAGGGGACTTCACCCTTCTGCTCTTGGCCGAGCGAGGGCTGCGGCGACGTCTTGAACCCGCCTGCTGTCGCGGCTGTTCTAGGCGCTCATGCAGTAGATTGTTGAAAGGATTTGGCCCTGCATGGGCTGCAGGTGCCCCCGCGTCCTGCATCGACGGGGCGCTGACTGCAGGTGTCCCCGCATCGTATAGGAGCGGGGTCGAAGTGGTCATTCCTGGGGGCGTTGCCGGAATCATATGGCCCGTGGTCGAGCTTGTCGGAGGAATCGACACCGAGACTTCATCCAGCCTCCGGCGCAGGTCAGATATCTCTTGAGCCTGCTGAATGGCCACGGCTGCTGAGCTCGATGCGTCCATATGTCCAGCATATGGATATTACACCTCAGTGATACACGGCCCCCTGCAGATAGCAAATGGAGCATCTTGACACATGTACCAAAGCGTTGCGGCCCCAGCATTCGGCATGGCATTGGCGACAGCATTGTGGCCTCCACATATTTTCGCGCAGCACGAAGGAATCGAGGCAAACGGCACACTATGTGAAGGATATATCCGACACCACATGTGCGTCTAAGATCGGGCGCGTTTGCCCTTGCCGCTGCAGCGTGGACTCATTTGCCTCGCACGGGGGCGGCGGTGGTCCATCCCTGAACCTTGGAATATACCTTGTAGTCTGCGCGTGTCCGCGCTGGGCGCTGCTGTTTGCGATTTGCTACATCCGCCTCGCGTTTCGGTCACGTGCGACCCTTCGGGCCTCTTCCGCCTCTTGCACGCTTGCTTGCATCATCGCGTAGATGCCGTGCAAATATTCGTGCAAATATATCGGCAAGGTGCTTACAGGTGGGTCGACCTCAGGCGCTGGTGGCTGCATTATAGTGTCTGGGTCTGTAGGCGAGGGGCGATAACCCACGTGCGGATGCGCCCCTGATACCGGGGCACGCACCGCTTGCAAGCGATAGACGTCATCCGCCATGTCCCGCGTCACTTGGTTCTGGGCCAAGTGGCCCACCATTGGTGTACCAATGGTCTCTGCATAATGCTCGGGAAATAACGGCTGGTCCATCTGTGGTGGAGCTGGCCCTATGGCAGCCTATCTGGGCAGTCTGCCCATGGGCTCGCATCTGGGTGCCATTCCTAAGGAAGTGCCCCGTTGCTCGGGTCTGCTGGTTTTGCTGCTGCATGCATCTCTGCTGCTCACGCGCTGAGTGTCTGTGTCCAGCTGATATGTTATAAGGGGGCTGCTATCGGCGAGCTTGCTGGACTGCCAGTGGCCGGGCCTTGGCGTGGAGTGCCGAAGGGCTTCGTTGCTCTTACAGCGGCTGCCAGGTCTGGACGTTGGCGCGGCATGGCCATGCGCTGCATAAGGTCCTCATTGCTCGTCGATTCTGCTTGTAAGCCATTGGGCGTCCGCCCCTGGCGCCAGGCTCGGCTCGGACCTTGGCTGACCGAATGCCATGGTCATGAACCTGGTAGAGCCAGCGCTTGAGAGCGGCCTCGCCGGTCCGAAACTCGTGGGAGGCCCTGCTGGCACATTGCGCAGGGCATCGGCCCACGGATCGAACCTACCGAAGACATCCGACAGAGCACAGACGTCGTTGAATAGAGGCATCATTCATGAGGATGAGCCCGCATCGGTTGGCAAGGCTGCCAGTGCCTCGGCGCAAGTTGGCGCGGCTGCGTCAGGAGGTGCCCCCGCGTCCATAAGTAGACTATTGGTTTCTCTAGCTTCCGGCGAAGGATCTCCCGGGTCGAGATCCCTCCTGGGCGCGGCCACCCTAGCGCCGAACGGCTTCTGTGCCAAGATGCCCCATGGGCGTGGCCATCCCCGCGCCGGATGGCGCTTCGGGCTCGAACCAGCTGTCCCGACGGTCGATATCACCCATGGTTATCGACCAATCCCGTAGCCCATGGTGTTCGTCATAGAATGCTGAGGATCGTGCCAAACATATCTGAACTCCGCTTCGGGGTTCAGTGCAAGTTGCGTAGCCCCTTTCCCTCCCATTCTTTCCTAGCCCCCCCCCCCGCCCTCCCTCTCTCTCTCCCTCCCTGGCTTCGTCGTTATGCACCTCTATATGTGTATATGTAAACATATATATACATATATATATAATTTATTAATATATATATATATATATATGTATGTATGTATGTATGTATGTATGTATGTGTGTATGTATGTATGTATGTTTGCCTCTCTCTCTCTCTTTTGTTATCTCTCTATATATATATATATATATATCATCCTGTTCCTGTCGCTGCGGCCAGACGTCCACATTCGCATTTTCTGACTGCGCGAGTGGCGCCACCGCAGCCTTCGAGCGCAGGACAACACAGAGAGGCATCTTGCACTGACGATCGCGGCGTTGCCGATCCTGCCCCTGCAAGCAGGGCTGAGCCAGGGAGGGAGAGGAGGGAGGCGAAGCTATGGAACAGAAGCGGCCATGCGCGCTCTCGATCGCCAGACGATAAACGCGCAAGCGCAAACATCATCCTGCCCCTGTCTCTGCGGCCAGACGTCCACATTCACATTTTCTGACTGTGCGAGTGGCGCCACCGCAGCCTTCGAGCGCAGGGCAACACAGAGAGGCATCTTGCACTGACGATAGCGGCTTTGCCGATCCTGCCCCCAAACAACGATTCCAAAGAGTTCAACTGCCCCCTTTGGGCCGTCCGTCAATCAGAACGAGCGTTTAAGATCCCGTGGGCTAAAATTTGACAAACCTTAAAAGCGAGGGTCTGCCGGAGACATTTCACGATGGCCCTACATGGAGTCGTGGGTATGGTTCCGCTATCTTGGCCATAGCCTGCAGAAGCTCTTTTGGAGAAATCCTACACTTACCTGTTAAGTCTACATGCGGGCGATTCGAGCGCGTGCAAATCCCTTTGGACGACGAACGCAAACCTTTGAGCGAAGAGAGATCAGCCCACAAGGAGACCAGTCTGGTTCTTTTCCTCCAGGGGACCCCACAGAGGCAATAGTCAACAACAGTCTGATGAGCATCGGCATGATTCAGGAAACGTGCAGTGGGAGGCGCCGGCCACACACGTGACGAGTGCGGGTTCCCAAGCACCACGGGGATATGAAGGCGCATACAAAGCTGCAAAACACTGGCACAGAAATGCATGAATCGATTACCTATGCTGACCTTACGCGCACCGGCTGGCGTGAAATCTGGAAGACCCATGGTGAATTCCTTGCTGCGCAGAGCGGCTGGTCCCGTCGTGCCTCCTCGGCGCGCCATGGGCCAAGAGGAACGCAGCATGCCCATCCACGCGGCGCAGACATGGCCGCCACGCAGCCAGACTCTGATCAACTTCTAGCTGCGCGGGCGGGTCAAATGCGCTCTTCCCCGCGCACCAGATCCCACTCAAAAGCTGGGATGTCCTTCAGCCCCGCATCACGCCTCCAGGCCTGCGACCACCGCCCCGTCCCGCTGAAGAGCTCAAGGGCGACTTGCCCCCGTGGGGCACGGGCGGCAGCGGCAGGCAGGTCCTGCCGAGGAGCTGTCCAGCTCGGCAGCGGCAGGCCTTGGCGTGCTCGAGCCCCGCCTTAGAGAGTCGCCCCAGCACCTGGTTGAGCCTGCCGCCCTTCTCGTGCCGGCGCAGCGACTTCACGCTGGCCCAACGCCCGCGGCGAAGTACCCCCTGCAGGTCCCTCTGTCCGCTGGCGATCTCGTGCGAGGCCCCCCCGTGCCGGCGCTGGCACAAGTGGTTGATGCCGATCACCTCCAGGTTGAGCAGCTCCACCGCTGCGCTGAAGTGCTTCGCCAGCTCCGCGCACTCGAAGGGGAACAGGCGCGGCCCCGCGCCACGCCGCAGCAGCTGCAGCCCGGGCGCCAGGTCGCTGCACTCCGAGTTGTCCAGCACGAGCGCCTCGTCGCACAGCCCCGCCTTCGAAGGCTCCATCCCCTCCGCCGGGCGAAGCGCCGCGCTCCAGCGCGTGCGCCCCGCGCCCGCGCCCGTCAAGGGCGCCGCCAGGTCCTCCAGCCGCATCCCGATCACGTCCACGGGCCTCAGGTACAGCGCGTACATCAGGGCGATGCACATGCACATCTCCCACGGGCTTCCCAGGAACATCATGGCATTCAGGATCATGTGCATGATGACGAGCGGCATTGGCAGTCTCGCCATGGCGGGGGCGATCTTGTCGAAGACTGCCTGGGCCCGCGTGGCCCGCTTCAGATCCACGCCCGCTCGCCCTAGCTGGCAGTAGAACGCCGCGGCGGCCCTCAGCTTGCTGAAGTCCCCCGCCGTGGCCCCCTCGAAATGCATCGCGTCGCCCCGCATCACCACCGCCTCGTCCTTCTCGGCCAGCGTCTCGAGCGGCAGCCGGTGGGCCGCCGCCCACGCCCGGAACTCCGCCATCATCTTCTCGCACAGCTTCTCCTGCGTCACCGCCGCCGACCTCGACTCGAGGAAGGTCCGTCCGCGGCCCCAGCTCTCCGCGGCCTCCGACGGCCTCCCGCGCCTTGCCACAGCGCGGTCCCCGCGCCGCGACGCCTCCGCCTGCGGCGCCCGGGTCGGCGCGCGGGCGGCCCCCCCGCGCTGCGCAGCGGTCGCGCCCTCGGCCCCTGCGCGAGCCAGCATGCCCGCCCTCCCGCGCTTCAAGGAAATCGTGCCCCCGGTCTCGCCGCGGGACAGCTGGCCCGTCACAGCCGCCGCCAGGATCCCAGCGCCACGGCTCTGCATGCGGCTTCGCGACAGCATCGCCGCGGCTGGGGGCGACCGGGCGGGCCCCCGGGAAGGCCTGATGAAGTTCGGGCCCAGGAGGCTGAAAGATACGGGAAGGCGCCTCAGCAGGATTACCTTCGGACAACACCCAACGGACGGAAGCCGACGCGCCTGCCGCCAGGCAGTTAGCTCCCCACTGTCTGCACACGCGATTCACCCCCGCGACGGACGACCTCCCCTTGCTCATCATCAACGCCACCGACATCGCATCGACGATGAAGAAAACGATGACCATGATTGCGAAGCCGACGGAGCTGATGTTTCAGCGCCCACAGGACGCTACGTGCTTCAAGCATAGGCGTGGACTCGCGCTGCCGCCAGCGGGCAGCGCTGACCGTGCGCCAGGAGCCCGTCATCAACTCGGCAGGCACCTCGTCGAAGTCACTCTCCACCGAGGGCCCCCCAGGCTGCGACTCCTGGATCACATCCGTCAAGTGGTCTCCGTCGGGCCAATGCCGAGCGCGAAGCCGAGCCTGGGCGCTGAGCTCGCCGTGTCTGCCGAAGCGCCACCTCTCGTTCACGCGCCCGGCACGCCGAACCAACGCCTCGGACCTCTCGCCCTCGACCGCGCCACGGCCCCAAGGCGAGGCGTCCGACGCCATCGCGGTCGCGCCCCACTCAGCGGCCAAGTCGCGCCGCACGAGCGGCAGCAATCCCGCTGCCCACCACAGCTCGCGCCGCACTGCAGGCCAGAGTACAGCGCGTTCGTCGCGATGGGCATGAATGAACCCGTGCACGGCCCCGAAGCAGGACATCATCTCCCTCCGCATCAGAGCAGCGAAGGTGAAGTGCCCCACCACGACCTCGACCTGCCAGCCGAAGATGCGGGGCCGTCGAAGCAATTCTTGAACTCCAAGTCGTAGTCGCCATTCTCTAACAGGATTGAGAGCGACGGTCGCCTCCTCCTCGTCAAAATTCCAGCCCAACACACACGCCTCCCACACTGGCCCCCGCGCCATGCGTCGGGAGCCCCACCGCCTTCACGCCCGCGTCCACGGCGACTGCAGCTGCCTCCGCCCGCGCGAAGTCCTGCGAGAACGCAGCGAAGTTGCCCGCGCATTGCGTACGCGCCACCGGCGCGAGGGGCGGCGGCGGGCGGCCGTCGGCCATCCGCAGCGAGTCGGCCAGCCCCGGCACCTGCCGCACGATCTCCTCGTGCACGCTCTGGCAGACGCCCAGCGCCAGCGACCAGCCCATCGGCGCCGCCGCGAAGCACGGCGCCACGACATCGTTGACGCCGACAGGCTGCCCGCTGCAGTGCGAGACCCCCGCTTCCCCAGCCGCCAGCGACTTCAGGCCGAAGAAACGGATCAAATCAGGCGGCAGCGCCAGCGCATAGAAGGCGTCCGCGATGTCCCCCTGCCCAAGCGCCACGGGAGCAGCTGTGTCCACCTCGATGGCGCCCATGGTGGCCCCGGTGGCCAGGCTGACGTCGTCGGGCTCGTAGAAGTGCGCGTTGGACAGGCGGCAGTCTATGATGAGCCGAACCTTGCCACTCTTCTTCCATGCCGAGAAAGTGCCGACCTGCTCTGTACAGGTCCGTCTGAACTCTATGCGCCCCCTGCTGGCAAGGTGCCTCGCCGGGCGCGCGTAATGACGTCGGTCTCGCAGCAGGGGATCGCTGTTGCAGCGTTTCACTCCGCACTCCTCTCGTTTCCTCCCTGCCTCCTCCTTAGGCAGGATCTTGCTCTTCAGCCCCTCGGCGATTCGCGCGCCGGCATCTCCCGCAACCTCCTCAAGGCCGCGCGGCCTGTGGCCCTCTGGAGGCACGGGCATGAGGGCAAGCTCGAGGGCGCGCGAGGGTGGCTGGCTCGCCGCCGCACCCTCGTTCGGCGAGGAGCTCGCTCAGGGCCCCCTCGCCGCCCACGCCTTCCGGAGGGGGTCCCGCGGCTCGCGCGGCGGCCCGCGGGCGCTCGAGGCGCCGCGCCTGGCCCGCCGAGGGAACCCCTGGTCCAG
>CAUYUJ010008890.1:2001865-2016865 GCA_963575745.1 Prorocentrum cordatum
CTTGAGCGGGACCCCGAAAGACCTCATTAGGGTGTACGCACAAGGGTGTACGCACACGCAAATAATAATCATAACGATGCTAGTAATAATAAAGGGAGGGTAGGAACGAGAGCAACGTAATCAACACAATTATGAAGCTGAGGAGGTGCAGGGTGAAAGGGTGAAGGGAGAGGGACAGAAGTAGCAGTAGGAGTACGAGTAACCGTAGCAAGAAAACGAGTAGAGGTAGGGTGGGCAACACGCACGACGATGTGGAACAAAGGGTGCTGGGGGGAAGAGGGTCTGCGCATATTATATAAGCACATCAACATAAATATGTATACATATACATGTATATGTATACATACATACATACAAACATACATACATACATACATACATACATACATATATATATACATGATCCGCGGCAGGCTGTGGCATTGTCTACTGGATTGCTGTCTTGTGTTCCTTGTGCTGTCTTTTGCCTTTTTGTATCTTGTCTCTCCAATCCTGCCTGGCATTGTCGCTGTCATTGCCCCCAACATGTCTCCGCTAACCGGCTGCCTGACTTTGGAAGCTCCCCCGGCTGGGCATACAGCATGGAGGAGCCATCCCGAAGAGGCCGATCCGCCCAGGCAACGGACGAAGCCTAGCAGAGCGGATGCCCCCAGGCCGCCGTCAGATAGGCGGTCCTGTTCTAAAACCGCACACGCCCTACTTTGCGCTTCCTCCCCGCTCGCCTACACGCAAGAGTGGCTCTGGACAACAGTGGCTTTTGTGCGCGGCTTTGGTGGGCGCGGGAATCCAAGTCCGAGCTCGCAGGCCTCTGCTGGAGGGGCCCCTGTGGGCCCGCACCAAAAGGCCACTCCATCGCAGGATCACTCTTACGCGAGTCCTATCGCATCCCTCCTCATCCTTCACCTCGCTGGCCACGGCGCCGCTCAAGGCGCCCCCATGTTCCTGCCCGCTGGGGACGTTAGCCTCCTGTCGGCAGCGCTGGCGCGCCGCCCCTGCTTGCGGAAGGCGCGCCAAATGCTGCGCTTGCTCTCCCACCGGTCCCTCTGGCGTCGCTTCTTCTCCTCTGGGTCACACAGGTGGCAAAAAGCGCAGCCCTCGCCAGACTGGCAGCCCTTCGTGTGCACGAACGCGCAGGGCTTGCACCTGCCAGACCCGTGCAGCGCCGAGCCCAGCGTTGGCACGCGAGCAGGGCCCTCCACCCCGGCGACCCGCCCCTCGCCCGGCAACGCTGACGCCGCCGCCTCCTGGGACTCGCCCACAGCGCGACCGGGCGGCGGCGCAGAAAGTGCCCGCCGGGGGCTCTCGCCACCACCTTCGAGGTGCAGCCTGGGCGGGAACTCCAGGAACGTGTTCTTGACCCTCAGGGTCCTCTTGGCTACACGCAGGGGTGGTGCTACCATCCTTGTAGGTAGGCAAAGGTGGCCTGTGGTGCGGGGCCTGCCGATCATCCTGCGTGCTTGGGTGCTTGGGATTGGCCACGCCGCGCCCCCCGAAAGCCGCGGACCAACGGCCACTCTGGCGAAGGGTCACTCTTGCGTGTAGCCGATCCTCGCCAGCTCGCCGCCACCCCGCAGCGCCCGTTCCCACAGCCTGTCCGTGCCATCCCCCTGCTCGTCGTCGCTGGGCACCGTGCTCATGGACGGCGTCCTGGTCGCCAGCGACACCGCGGTGGATGGGGTGACCTCGAGGCAAAGCCAAAAGACACCAGCGGCTCTCCCGCCTGGCCCATACTCGTCCCAAATCGGTCTCCAGACCCCTCCCGGAGTCCATCCTGTCCCGTTTCTCGAGGCGGATCCAGCCGTGGCGACGGGAAGCCTCCGGGAGGCCCCCAAGAAGATGTAGCGCCAGGGAAGGCCGCCGCTGCCTCGACGGGCCCTCCCCCGATGACCGCGGGGAGCTCGTGCGCAGCACCCCAGGGTGCACTGGTGCTCTTGGCGGCCGCGGCCGGGCACCCTTTCAGGCCGGAGCGCGGCACGGCCGCGGGCGGCAGCAGCGGAGGGCGCGGGGCGACCTGTGGCAGCAGCACCGGGGCCCTCTCGGACGGCGGGGGCGCACAGGGCACTGGCAGCGCGAGCGTGGCTTCGAAGTGCGTGGCGATCAGCGCGCGGGCTGCCATCCCGCCTGGCTGCAAGGGGTATGGCTCCCAGTTCCGATGTCCTCGTGCGAGGCCCACGCGGCTTCTTCCCAACGGTGAGGGCCGTTGCCCTGGCGAAAAGCAAAGCGACCTCAGCCAAAACGGCTGCGGACACATACCTCTGACAGCTCGTTCCTCTCGCAACGTGTACCCGTGTACCCGCCGTACTTCTCGACCCCTTGCCTATGGCCAACTTTTCATGCTGAACTGCCTGGCAGCAGCCGGGGAGGGCGAGGACCCATTTACTCCCACACGCACTGGTGCACACATCTCTGGGGAGTCCCCGGATGCGTCTACCTGCCAGAATGAGTGTTCTACCTAAGAGGTCGCGCCAATCTGAGAGCGAATCGATCCGTGATAATACTCTTGCCTTCCCCCCTCCCGTTGGGAGGCCCCGACGGCGATGCCTGAAAGAGCGTCATAACACTTTGTCAGTAGTTTGCGCGACATGTTTTTACATAATTTCTGCCTGTGGCAATCTGAATTTAGAACGTTGGCCGTAGGCTAAGCAAACATGAACTTGGTTCTTAGACTATTCTTATTCTAGAAGTGTCATGGCCGGCCTCTAGGAATGCCGGCACGGTCGGCCCCTGCTCAAGACAAGGGACACGCTTGCCTCCCAAACCGCTTGTTATGGTGGGGGTGTCCCAAAACCAAATCATGGGCGCCAAGGGCGGGCGCGTGAGAACTCCGTCTGCTCATTCCACCCTTGGTGAGGCCCGTGGAAGTTCAACCCTGTTCAGTCCACCCTTCAACATAGCTTGCACCATATAGCTTACACCACATAGATTGCAGCACACATATTGCACAGCATAGATTGCACCATATAAATTGCTTTAGCTAGATTGCACCATATCGACTTGCAGTGCACCACATAGCTGACACCACACCTGTTGCAGCATATCGAGCATACCACATAGCTTGCACTATATCGCGAACACCACATACATTGTGCAACACAGAGTGCACCATATAGCTGGCACCACACATATTGCACAACATAGAGTGCATCACATATATTCCCCTAAAGAATATTAGGATCTACCCCCCCCACCCCCGTCTTTATCCACCCTTTACGTCACGCGGCTCGTGGCCCCATAAGAAGCTCAGCCGAAGGCACAACTTGCAAGGTCAACACGGCGGTGCCGCCCCATGTCGGCGCACCCTTCACACGGTTCGTGGCCCCGCAAGGATCTCAGCCGAAGGCCCCAGTGGTAAAGTCCAAATGGCGGCGCCGCCCCATTTGGGCGCACCCGTCACACGGTTCGTGGCCCGATAGGGAGCTCCACTGAGGGCCCCAAAGGCGGGGTTAGCATGGCGGTGCCGCCCCATCTCGGTGCACCCTCCACACGGTTCGTGGCCCCATAGGGAGCTCCACCGAAAGCAGCGCCACAATACGATACTCACAACTGCATGTGGTTGGGTCCTTCGACAGGATCATGTTTGTTTCTCCCTCTCCCTCTCTCTCTCTCTTTCCCTTGATACTTCTCTCTCTCTCTGTATGTATATGTACCTATACGACCACCCTTCGGGTGATAAGGAGGTTGTGTAGGGGGAACAAACGTCTGATCCAATCGATCTCACTATCGGTCTCACTATAGATCGCACTATTGATCTCATTGTCGATCTCACTGATCTCACTATACATCTCACTATCGATATCACTATCGATCTTACGATCGATCTCACGATCAATCTCACGATCGATCTCACGATCAATCTCATTCAACGGGACACCACGGGACACCTTTCGATCTCATTATCGATCTCACTATCGACCTCACTCAACGGGACATCACGGGACACCACGGGACACCACGGGACACCGCGGGACACCGCGAGCCACCGCTGAGCGGGCGGACGGACGGGCGGGCGGGGAAGAATCTTTGGTCTTCACTTCGCCCTAACAACGGCGGGACACCACGGGACACCACGGGACACCGCGGGACACCGCGAATCAACGCCGGACGGGCGGGCGGAGAGAATCATTTGTCTTGACTTCGCCTTAGCAACGGCGGGACATCACGGGACACCACGGGACACCGCGGGACACCGCAAGCCACCGCCGGACGGGCGGGCGGGGGAGAATCATTTGTCTCGACTTATCCCTAATAACGGCGGGTTGCAACGAGGGCGCTGGGGAACTAAGGGCGGTGACGATGGCGCATGTTAACAAAATCCGGTGTTTCAGTGATTGTTGGATTCCCGCCTTTGCCTTTTCAATTCCGATGGTCCCCTGAGTCCTTCAGGTGGCCCCACGACCACCAAAGAGTGCCCCAAGAGGGGACCAGGCGAGGTCCAAGTCGGCCCTAAGAGCGCCCAAACCTGGCCTCAAGGGGCGTCGTTTCGGGCTCTAGAGGGGCGCCGCTAATTCACGTCGCCTTTTCGGGTGGCTGGGTGACCTCCCAGATGGCCCCAAGAGGTCCCGACATGGCAACAAGGTGGCCCCAAAAGAGCGCTGAGGGAACCGCAACAACCCTGGCAGAGCCGCAACGGTTTCAAGATGACCCAGAGAGGCCTCCTGGAGGCTCTGCGACGTCTCTGCGTTCCGAATTACCCGCCTTTCTGCGTCACTCTATGTTACCCATTCCAATTGTCCAGAAACTTCGTCTTGGCACCGTTTCTACATAGGTTTGCGAGGCTACGCAAAGCGTCGAGAATAACGTTTGAGGTGAGAGGAGTGCGCAACCGTGCCCTTGCCCAAACAAAGGAAGTAGACTGCATTCGACGTGCTCTGAATGTGCACCGGCGTACCTAGCGCACGATAGAAACAAAATGCTGCTCTCGCCTGAGCGCCTCCCAAACGTTTTGAACATCGCGTTCCCGCTTGGCAGCTTGGTTTCCGCCAGGCCCAGCGGAGCTTGGAGGCAGGGCCGTCAACGCGAGATGACAAAGTCTCGCTCTCGCCCTGGCCAGAGATCTGAGTCCCGCTCTGGCACGCAATACGGGCTGCAAGGCCACGCGGCAAGCGAACAATGAATTGTTCCGCCTTCCCCTCGCGCGGGTTGATACGGCCAGGAACTTTGGTTTAGCGTGTCGCGCCTTGGTTCTGGCTCACCACACCACCGGGCGACAGGCTATCCATCTCTCAGTTCCCAAGCGTCGACGTCCCGAGCTTTTCCCAGCCTCCCGACCCGCGGAGCGAAGCGACGCGCTAGCCGCCTGCAGGGCATAGCGTGTTGCTGTGGGCGCCGCCGCGACGCGCCACGTAAAAGTTCCCGACCTTACACGATGAAGAGGCAGCGCGGAAACCGCATGATATGTTCAGGACGCGAGAGCGCATGCGCGGTGATCCACGCGCGCACATCTCTCGCGAGCTCACAGACCAAAAGACGCCGCGCCTTGGCATCCAGTGGGAACTTCCATAACGCGGTTTACGCCACGTTGGCTTTGCGTTGGAACTTTACGATCAAATTGGGTCAGGACTTGGGGTGTAGTGGCCGTCCCG
The DNA here is from genome assembly GCA_963575745.1 of Prorocentrum cordatum. NCBI lineage: Eukaryota > Dinophyceae > Prorocentrales > Prorocentraceae > Prorocentrum > Prorocentrum cordatum. Next base: position 2,007,448 of record CAUYUJ010008890.1, read on the forward strand.
CCTTCCCCGCCCAGGCAAGCGCGCAAGCGTCATGTTCGCTGGGTGTGGGAGTTCATGCCTCAAGCTACTCGGAAGTTTAGTAAATGTGGTGTGTTGGACTGCGCCGACGTTGACGCCGATGTGGCGGGAGGCAATTTGCTAAAGGGCGCATCTGGCTGACTCGCCCGAGCTGTTTGCCTCGATTCGTGTTGCTGATATTGTTTTTCCTCCTCCTTCTCCTCGTTCTCTGCCTTTTCCTCCTCCCCCTCCTCCTGAAGGAAAAGCGGCACAGGTCGTTCTTCAAACCTTGATCTCCTGAGGGCTCACATGTAGGTTTGATCGTGTAAGTTGGGTTGCTAGCTTGCCACTTGCCAAGACACTGCCGACGGCGCGAGATGCATGCGAAGGGTGGGACCGAGGTCCCCGCAGTCCCCATGCTTCGACACAGTCAGGGCGCATGAAGTCTGTGCACCAGGGGCGGGCCCAGAAAGGGGGCAGCCTGCACCTCGAAGGGGGACAGCCCTCTTGCCTCTCGGCCCGTCTCTGCGGGGACGGGCAAGACGTGCAGCACGGGCTGGGCAAGATCAAACAGGCAGAGCCCTTTGAGGGCATAGCTCAATGGACCAGTCTGCTGACCAAGAACGAAGTGGCGGGAGAGGTCACAGTCGGCGACACGCCCAGGGGGGAAGGAAGTGCGAGGAGGCAGGCATTCTCAAAGGCAGCGAGGTTTCTCAGGAGCCCTCCAGCCTTCTCAGAAACCCTGTGTGGCTCCGGAGAAAGCTCAGAAAGCTTCTCAGACGTCGAAAAACCTTCCGAGCCTTCTGGGAAGGCCCGCGCCCCCTCGCTTCCCTGAGATCCGAAGAAGATGCAACATAGTGAAACATCACGGCCAAAGCCCAAGCCCTAACCTCTCTGTACAATTGTTCGAGCCGGATCGATATGTGAGGGTCCTGGGGTCGAAATCGGGCGAAAACGACTGGTTTGAAACATTTGAAACGTCAGGATTTCAAGAGACTTTCCCCCTTGGGAGCGCTGCCGAATCAAGGGGAGGGCACGCGCGTTGTATTCCACCAGCTTCCTTGGCGTCGGCCAACGCCTTGCACACCTTGTCCATCACCGCCGACGCGTCTGCGTCGGACGACGTGCTCACCATGTCCATCGGATCTAGCTTGTCCACACCGTCAGTCTCTTTCTCTCTCTCTCTCTCTCTCTTTTTATCCCTGCCTCCTTGCCTACATACCCCTCTCCCTCATCATCATTTCTCTCTCTCTCTCTACAAATATCCTTATTTTTCTCTTCCTCTCTCTCTCTCTCAATGTGTTTTGTTTATCTCTCTCTCTTTCTCTCTCTCTCTCTCTCTCTCTCTCTTTCTCTCTCTCTCTCTCTTCTTCTTCAGCTACGGACAATGCGTCGAACGCACATCCTACCTGCCCACTACCCGCTCTGTGCTTAGTCCTCCGAGATAGTCGTGAAGAGAACATCGAAAGACCACTCCAAAGCTCAATAGCCAACAATAAACGAATCAACCAGAATACCAAAACATCGTCCCGCCCGAAGCATCATGCGCCCATGGCCTGGGCAATCGTATGCGTGCATGGCCAGCCCCCCAGCAGCCTGCCCATCGCCTCTCCGCGCCCCGCCCAAGCACGCCCGGAGATTCCACCGTTGCTGTCTTGCCTGGGCTAGGAGACCGGGACCTCGCCATTCCCAATATCTGTGGTCGTCGAGCGAAGCGTTGGCGGCATGATCAGCGACAGAATTGAATTTCCGCTCGTCTCATTCGACGCAACGCGTGGTGTTCAAGCATGGTAAACACCCGGAATGCAACAGCTTCTCCATGCGGCGACCAACGCGAACAAAGAGAGGACGCCTAGCGGACTGCCCCAGGCAAGCCTGTCCCGCGCACGCCCGCTCAAGCGTTTGATGGTCTGTCTGAATCCAAGCGCGGAAAGATCCAGCATTCCAAGAATTCTCCTTGAGGCACGGCAGGAGAACTGGTGCGTCATGGATCCCGGCATGCCGCCGCATGCGCTTGAGTGGCGGAGCTGAAGCACAGTCCTCGTTCGAGATTTCAGGCAATCCCCGCAATCTGCAAACCCGTTGAAGAAACTCTGGGAAAATGCTCATCCACGAAGAGACCGCGCGGCACTGGCCCCGCCGACCCCTCCAGGTCGCCCCCCAAACAATAAAGAGTACGTTTTCCCAAATGGTGGGCTGGTGCCCGCATCCGCGACGCACAAGTCCGACTTTCCCCCATGTTGCTCTGCGTCGTGATCGCCGCCATCGCTTGCCACCAGAACTCGCTGCGATACCCGTGTAGATGTTGAACAGGTGATTGGCCATCGCCCAGAAAAAGAAAAACATATATATATATATATATATATATATATATATATATATATATATATATATTTTTTTTTTAAAAAAAAAAAAAAAAAAAAAAAAAAAAAAAAAAAAAAACGTATCTTTCCACGCGCTTCTGAAGAAATGCATTAAGATCCGAGCCAAAATCGTGCGTGTACCAGTGCGCTCCATCCATGGTTCGATGAACTTCGCTGCGCTGGTGCAATGAGATGGCGCCCCATGCGCTGGCCGCCGCTTTAGCCGGAAAGCTTCCCTTCGAAGTCCGAGCTCCCAGCGCCGTGCTGCGCGAAGTAACCCAGGGGTCAAATGCCACGCGCTGCAATTATACAATGCCAAACTCGACGGCCCTCTGGCCCACGCTCTCAGCCGCTTCGCAATGCTGAGCCCCGGGTTGTTCAGCACGTAGTCTGTTTGTAGAAATGCCCATCCGCCCGGCTCAGGTTGAATCCAAGACTCGCCAAGGAAGTGCCGTGCGGATCGAATAAATCCCCCAGCAACTCCAACCGGTCGGTCTCTGCATGCGCCAGAAGGTGCCCCGCCTGAGTGATCACCAAGTCGTCTGGCGGAGTTGCCAACAGCCGCCCTCCCCAGATGAACTCCAACGAAGAAGGTTCCCATCGAAAGTAGCGCCCCCCATGCGCATCCACGAACTGACCACAAGCAGCGCCCAAATCATGGATCATGGACTGCATCGTGGAGAAGGTGGCAGGGAAGAGGGCCACGCTGTCTGCCCAGATCGCGAGATGAATAAGATATTATGCATTCCCGTCCCCGCCTGGCAGTGAAAATCCCACGCCGAGAGATTGCAGTTTGTCCAAGACGGGTTGAAGAACGCGCTGCAAAAGCGCATTCCATTCCATTGGCGCCTCCACCCCCCCCTGCTTGCCGCTGCGGGAGAGAGAAAAGAAGGGTGCACCTTGCAATGGGCAAGGCGATGCGAGCTTCGACTCCGGCGAGCTCCCTCGCAAGAGTCGCTGCATCCCACGTCGTCGCGCCACGGGCCTGCGTCGAATACAAAATAAGATCGCGCGGCATTGAATCGAAAACTACTGCCTCGTCCTGCGCCCCGACTAACACCGGCAAGTTCCATGCTCTGGAATGACGCAACACTCCCCGAACAACACTCGCGAGGTGATAGGTCGAAGTTAATTTCCGGAAGCCATGCGAATAAACCCTGGAAGGAATCGCACGTTGTATCTGAGCGCGGCACATCCGTATGCATATCTATATATATATATATATATATTTAAATGAATACAAGAACAGAAGGGGCAACACCGTGGGAGGGCAGGGGGCTCGCAGATCCAGCGCAAACCGCAAAATAATCGAACGAACTTATCCTTCGGGGGCCCGGCAAATTCTAATGTCTCCCAGCGTGGAGCAGATACCAGCGCGCCCAAAGACCCCGCGCATCCATTGAAATACTGGCGCACAAGAGCGAAGCCCAGGAATGGCAATATTTTGCAAATGTCCGCGGGGATCCCGTCTGCTCCTGCTGCCCCCCCAGACTTGATCTCAGCTCCTCCTTGCAGGGTGCCCCAAAATTCCAAGGGCCCCCCTGGCCCGTGATCTTCGGCAAGTCTGGCAAGCGCCCCCCGCCTCTGGATCTGCATGTCCGGCCCATTCCCTACGTCTCCAGAACGCCCCCCCCCCCCCCCCCCCGAAGCGCAAGGCGCCCTCAAGCCTTTCGGCCCGGTCGAAGCCCCACCAATTTCGAACGACGTTGGAGTGAACTTTGGGGGGGGGGGCGCCCCCCCCCGTTCCATGGCCGCGAAGATCCCGACCGCGCTTCCAAATCGATATCATGTGTTTCTTCAAATCCTCGTTCGTTTCTACTCGAGGCCGAAGACGTAAGGCACGTAGATGTTGTCGGATTGCGCCCTTGGTGTCCACCACCCTCGAAGATTGCGCTTCGCGGTGCATTTCGGCCGCTCCGCGCAGACAATCTTCAAACATGCGCGCGCGAATGCCCAGGGCTCCCGGCTTAACCATGGAGGTTTGGAAAGAATGAAAACATGCGGATCAGTGAAACCACCTGCGGGTAAGCCCCGGGATTTCTGGGTTAAGCGCCGGCCCTCGTGCCCAGCGCTGTTCTCCGCGAGGTTTTCCCAGCCGGCGCGCCCGATGACAGGCCGATGGCCCACGTCGGTCGCGAGCGCCGGCTTGGACTGTGGGCCCAAGAAGTTCAAAGCCTTCCCAGTCCCAGCGAGGCCTGAAGATGCTGCGACGCAGTCGATCTGCGACTTGGCGGCCGCGCGGCGCTTCGAGCCGCAAGTCCACGACTCGTCCAGGAACTCCCCATGTCCATAAGTGTTCAAAGACCGCACGCCGAGCACGCACAACCAAGAAGCAACAGCACTTCGCATTGAAAGCGCATGGGATGGCAAAAGTGGTCGCAATGCTGCCCCGGTCACCCCGTCGATGTTCCGCGGCAGCGTGACGTTGGCATCGACGCCTACCACCACCTGCAACTTATATCCATATTGGGACACACAACGGTCATAATATTCTACGGTTCCCGCTCTGGCCTCCTCGAAGAAACTGGCATGATACTCTGAATCCTCATCGCGACCCTTAGGGATAACATGAACACTGACAACTAAAATGTTGACGCCGTCACCTATGTTCAAAACCATCTCGCTCCAGTACCGCGAATGCTGCACCCCTCTGATTCTTGGATTCGGGCTCTGGGGAACCAAAAAGCCACAACCGAATCCATCCCGATTGGCAGTCTCATCGGCCCTGGTGCGGCCTGGATGGGCGACGCAACCGGTCCCACTCAGCACCCTGCCATTGGTCCAGCGGGGAACTTCCTGAAGACAGATAACAGCAAAACCCATGCCCAACTGTTTCAAACTACGTGCGATCCGCTTTGCTTCGCATGGGGGTCTTTTGTGCACGTTGAAAATTGCAACCGAGACAGACCTCAAAGCCGGTCCCGAATTAGGTAGGGGGCCTTCCTGTCGCCTCCGGCGGTACCGCGTGAACGACGCCATGGCCTCGGCCTCGTCACGGAACTGCGCCGCTCGAATGCCCTCCGCACCCCACTGGATAGCACCCCCGCGCAAGACCCGGCAGAGCTCCGTAGTAGGTTTGACTCCCATCATCCCCTCTTTCGTGGACGTAACGACCGTCACTGTATAATCTGGTCCCCAAGTCACCCGTGGCTCCGTCATGCGAGGTAGTTTGTCCGCTGCCCAATCCGACAACTTCCCGGAAACCTGTCACACCTTGAGCACGTCGGGATGGGGTTGCGCGCGAGCCCTGAGTTGATGTTGCCCCCTGTATTTGTTGTTGGGGTCTTGGAATAATCGTTCCAAGTGTTTTTGATCTCTTCCAAATAATCGGTTGACAGGGGGATTCGAATATAATGTTCTTGCCCGACCGAAGCTCGAAATCACGAACATGGGTACGAAGATCTGGATGAAGAACATTCTTCAACTTCTCGACCATCGCAGCCGCCTCAGTCCCGTCGACGCCCAACGTGTCCCGCTGCTGGAACGTGCAGAAGCCGACGATGTCCACGTAGGTCGGGGTGAACTGGGAAGTTGAGGAAGAACCACCTTCGATTGCACGGGCCCTGGAGTCCAAGTCCCTCTGCCCCTCCTGGAATTGAGATTTGTTTGTTTTCATGCCGTGGACGTCCCGCCTGATGGGGTTCAAAATCCGGTCCATATCCTCAGACTGCTTCTTCAACAGATCCTCAGAAGCACCGGCCCACCACTCAGGTGGAGAAGACATCTGGACATATTGTGGTTTGGGTTGGAAGGAAGTTGTAAGGTAGTCGGAGTGTGACCCTTGATATCACTGTGTGATCCCCCTCCTGAACAAGCTCTTGAGTCAAATCCCTATATCCCGATCTCCCTCTCTATCCCTATATCCCTCTCGCAATTATCTCCCTCTCTCTCTTTCCCACACTCTCTCTCTGAATGCCTCTCTCTATCTATTTTGAATGGTTTCTTATATATGTGTATATATAGTGTTGCTCTCTCTTTGCTTTTTTCTCTCTCTCTCTCTCTCTCTCTCTCTCTCTCTCTTACACATATATATATGTGGTCTTTCCCTCTCACTCTCTCATCTCTCGCTCTCTCGTCCCTCTCCATGTCTCGCGATCGTCCCTGTCCTCCTCCTACCATTCCAGACCCTCACCACGTACTCCTCCTCCACCACCATGTCCTCCTCTTCCTCCTCCTCTGCATCTGCCTCCTCAACCGCCTATTCCGTGTCCCTGGCCCATGGTCGCCCCAGCTTGTGCATGGGGTCGCCCAGGTGGTCTCTACAGCACCCCGTTGCGAGGCCCAAGTAAGCCTTGGAGGGGGGGGGTCCACACTGGCGCGCGCAGCTGGGGGGCAGCCTGGGCCACGTGGCACCTCTGGCACCCTCCGATGCATGTCGCACTTCTGCTGGCGGGTGGTTGGACTCCTTGGGCTTGGCCTCCTCCTGTGGATCCCTGTGGCTTCCCCTCCCGCTGGTCCCTGGGCCTTGCATTGCCCGCGGTGGCTGCTTGTGCTCCTGTGGCTTGCCTTCCTATGGATTCCTGCGGCTTAGCTTCCTCCTCTTCCTCCCCCTCCTTCCTGTCTGGGGTCCATGCGCAGGCATCACATTATGCGAGATGCATGTGCGCATGACTCTCTCTCTCTCTCTCTCTCTCTCTATATATATATATATATATAGTTAATCATATGTTTCTCTCTCCTTGCCTTTCCTCCCTCTCTCTCTCTCTCTCTCTATATATATGTATATTTCTCCCTCTCTCTCTCTTTCTCCCTCTCTCTCCCTTACTCTGCGCGCGAATACATGCACGTTCAAGCAAATGTGCACGCATAGCAGCACAAACTGAAGGCTCGATCCGCTTCGCCTTCATTATTGTCCCACGCGTTGCCCATGGGAAATGGGAGGCGCAAGGGGGCTCGAGAGGAAGGGCCAGAGGAAGGGTGGAGGTCGTTGAGATAATGAAAAGAATGTGTCAGTCTGGTCGTGGACATATTTAGTGTCGTACGTGTTTGGTCTTAAGAATCTCTGCGTGGCGGCGCCCCTGCCGACACGCATGCCCTTTGCACTTTGCTACGGATGAGTTCAAACGTAAAGTCGCTGCGCACACCCTCTGCGCGCCGACTGGCGTCGCAACGCGCGCCCTCCCCGTTGCTGCGACCAAACGTAATCAAAAACTCAAGCCAACTAGAATCGACAAAAATCTACAACCGATTAACGTCACCATCAAAATGCATAACAAAAGGGCGGCCTCTACATCCGCTACTATCCCTCTCCGGGATGTTGCTGAAGAAGACGCATGAGCTGGGAAGGGAACGATGTGCGTGCTTGTTTCGGGCACGGTCAATCGCAAGAAACACAACATGCGCCTGGGTGATGTTTCTTTCGGTTTCCGCTAGTACCAAACGGGCCAAGTAGTCTGGTCTGTTAGCTGGCGCACGTGCCGTGTGCATCGCGAACAACATGAAACGAGATCTTAAAACAGATCCGCAACCCCAATCGAGAGGGGTGAAGGCAGATGTGACACTCTTCGCAAAATTGCTAAACTAACATTGCTAAGGGATTGTTGTAAGGGGGGGCGGCGGCAACACGGGGCCACCGACGTAGTCTTCATGAGAGCCACTCAAGGAATGTACACGACAGGCGTTACCTGCTACGGCCTTCTGGGCGGTGCCCGAAGCGTCGCCACACAGAGCACTGCGCTGGCACAGTGGCGGAGCTTGCGCGTTTCAGATCTTACTCATAATCTCCACTCTCACCATCTACCAACAATGACTCCTAGCAAACACTTGTCGAATACAACAGCCGTAACGACTGACGCGCAGGCAGTGCCGGAATACTCCAACTGAGTCTACACTGCACTCTACTCATGCATGCCCTACCCTACTCGATCCTGCCCTGCTCAACTTCTCTTAATTCCATGTTGCTCCATTCGAATCCTCTGAGCCCTACTCCACCATTCGTCAATGTGAGCACTACTCTCTTCTCTCCCCTGAAGATGGCTCGCAAAGGGAACGATTCCCACCGCGTATTGTTTTTCTGCAGACGCAGGATTCCAACACATGCTATTCCGATGGTTGTTCTTCAGGTCGAAACGCTCTCAGTGTATCAGATGGTGCTGCCGCTGCAGCGCTGGAATCATCTTAGGATCGGCGCTTTGCCCCCATCGCTCAGGCTGGCACTCTCGCCCCAGCGCAGGCCACTCTTCTGGATCCGAGGGTTTCCTCGTCGCTGTCACTCTCATCCTTTCCCCCCCCCCCCCGCCTTACCCTGGTCCTCCTGCTCCTCCCGATCCTTCCGCTCCAGTTCCCGCTGCTGATATGTGTGCCCTTGTCCCCCTCCTTCCTCCTCTTCCTCCTTTTCCTCCTGCTCATCCTCGTGCTCAGCCGACACCTCCTACTCTTTCTCCTCCACCCTCCCGTGGGGCAACGGTAAAATATCTGGGACGCCAGCTGGGGTCCACAAGAATTTCGGGAGCGGACCTCGACTACCGCATGTCCGCCAGGCCTGAATGGCTTTCTCATGGCCACCAAGTGAACGAGCTCACGTATAAGACATGTACATTGGCATCAGGACTGCGCCTGTTCGATAGCTTTGAAACCCCGACCGCCCCATGTCGCTCTTCATATTGGATGCTGTCACGTCCAGAGCAGCGAGAGCTGCAAAGGACACAGCGAACAGTGCTACGGATGATCTTGGGTACAAGGCGGCGAGTGCACACACGTGCAGACTTGGGTATCGACAGCGACGACTTTTCTGATACCGATCAGAATTCAGACGACACCTGAAGTGATGGTTGTGAATTGAAAACGTGCGTCTCGTGGGTGCGCAGAAAGACGCACCCTGTCGAATACCAGATGAGGAAGTGCCGCATTAATAGCTGGCTGGCGGCATGCAGACAACGCGTTTGGAGGTGGGCACAGCGAGTAGCGACTGCAGACAGCTCCAAGTGGACGTGGCAGATAGACCGGTGGCAAGCAGATTTCAGCTTTGCGCGGCAGGCCAGCGCACAGACCCAGCACGAGATGGATTGAAAAGGCATGGTTGTTTTCACCCGGCAAGTGGAGAGACGTTGCAATTGACG
>CAUYUJ010008890.1:2021865-2054365 GCA_963575745.1 Prorocentrum cordatum
TGACAGCGATGAACAGGAGGGCGCTGACAGGGCCTCCCTGCTTGACTCCGCGCACCAAGCTGAAGGGCCTCGAATCCACGCCTGTGGCCACGGTCGCAGACTGGTCCTTGTAGAGCTTTTGCACGAGTGATATGTGCGGGCCGGGGATGTTGAACTCCTGCAGGACGCGCCAATGAGCGCTGTGCTCGACGGTGTCGAATGCTTTCTCGAAGTCGACAAGGCCCAGCCATGCGGCTTGATTCCATTCTTCGCATTTGTCCAGCAATAACGTTAATGCCAGCAAATGATCTTCTGTGCTGAAGCCCGGCCTGTAGGCGGCCTGGTCTGGAGGTTGCTGATGAAGGACGATCGTCTGCAGCCTGTGGCAGAGCATCCGCGCAAAGACCTTGTACAAAACAAGTAGAATTGCAATTGGGCGGCAGTTATGCGGCAGCTCTGGGTCGCCTTTTTTGAAGAGCACTACAAGCTTCGTCTGTCGCCACGAAGCCGGAGGATCTCTGTCTTGCTTGACAACCATGTTGAACAACTCCAGCACGCGATCTCTGAGTACCTGTCCGCCATACTTCAACATTTCAGCTGCTACCCCAGCGGTGTCATGGCATTTACCGGACTTCATCGTCTTCAAAGCAGCATCCAGTTCGGTAGAAATGAAGGCAGGAACGTCACCATCTGGAGCTCGGATACCGCCCTCTCCATTCGCAAAAGAAGCGTACAAGTCCTCGTAACATGTGGCGGACACTTCGGCGATGTCCTCCTTGGACTCATTGCTAATGCCGTTCTTGTCGCGCGCCCGGGTGATGTGCGAAGCCTTTCGGTTCGATCCACAAATTGTCACTACTACTACTACTACGACTACAACCACTACTGTCCACAAGTCGACTACGACTACTACGACCACTACTACTAGTACTGCTGCTACTACTAGGGCTACCCCCACTACTGCTACGACAACTTTCACCTGCACTACTACTATCACTACTACTACTACTACTACTACTACTACTACTACTACTACGACGACGACGACGACGACGACGACGACGACGACGACGACTACGCCTAGCACTACTACTGCTGCTGATGCTACTACTACTACTACTACTACTACTACTGCTACTGCTACTGCTACTACTAATACTAATACTACTACTCGAGCTACTCGTGCTACGACAAGCACTTCTACTCCTATCACAACTGCTACTACTACGAACACCAATACTACTATTACTACTACTACTACTACTACTACTACTACCACTACCACTACTACTACTACTACTACCACTACTACTACTACGACTACTACTACTACTACCACTACTGCTACGACCAGTACTGCTACTACTACTAAAACGACTACGACTACTACATCGACTACTACGACGACGACAACTACGCTTGCTACGGCTACGGCTGCTGCGACAAGGACCACGACTACTACTACTACTACTACTACTATTACCACTACTACTACTACTACTACTACCACTACTACTACTACTACTACTACTACTACTACTACCACTACCACTACTACTACTACTACTACGATTACTACTACTACTACTACTACTACTACTACTACTACGACTGCTACTACTGCTACTACTACGACTACCACTAAGGCTGCTACTACTACGGCTACCCCCACTACTGCTACGACGACTTCTACCTGCACGACTACTACTACTACTACTACTACTACCACTACTACTACGACTACTACTACTACTGCTACTACTACTACTACTACGACTACTACTACTGCCGCTGCTGCTACTACTACTACCACTGCTGGTGCTACTACTACTACTACTACTACTACTACTAATACTACTACTACTACTACTACTACTACTACGACTACTACTACTACTACTACTACTACCACTACTACTACTCGTGCTACGACACGTACTTCTACTCCTATCACAACTGCTACGACTACGGATACCACTGCTACTAATACGACGACGACTACTACTACTACTACTACTACTACGACTACTACTACTACCAGGGTGGCACTTGACTTATGATGTGAGCTTTGGGCTTGCTTTGGGTATGTGTTTGGGTACGGGTGTGGGCTTGCTTTGACAATCCGATATAAGGGAAACGTCACTACTTCTATAGATACTGGAAACCCAAAACATGGAAAACGCAAAATATTGAAACACCCATATCGGAAACCTTCGATATTGGAAATCCTATAAAATGAAGACCCACATATTTTGTGGAAATCCAGAACCTTGGAACACCAATATACACAGCAGGTGCCGACCATAGGAGAAGCGTGAATCACACAAAACCGAAGTCATGATTTCATGCAGTTCTATTGATGGCTCAACCAAGTTACCAGCCAGAAACAAGCGGGGGCTATTGCTAAGCCCTGCTGAGCTTGGCCAGGCCCTGCTAAGCCCTGCTAGACCCTGCTGCACTCTGCTGGGCGGTGCTAAGCCCCGCTAAGTCCTGCTAGGCCCAGCTAAGGCTTGCCAAGCTTTTATAATCCCTGCCACGGGCACTGGTCAGCCCTGCTACGCCCTGCTCAGCTCTGCCAAGCCCTGCGGAGCCCTGCTAAGCCATGCAAAACTGTGCTAGGCCCTGCGAAGCCCCGCTAAGCCCTGCTCAGCCCTTCTAAGCCCTGCTCAGCCTCGGTAAGCCCTGCAGAGCCCTGGTCCGCCTTGGCAAGCCTTGCACAACCCAGCTAAACTCAGGTAAGCCCTGCTAAGCACCGCTAAGCTCTGCTAAACAGGGCCATGTCCTGCTAGCCCTTGGTAAGTATGGCCAAACCCTTCTCAACCCTGGTAAGTCCCGATCAATCCTGGTGAACCGTGGTAAGCGGTGGGAACACCTGCTGAGCCATGCTAAGCCCTGGTAGGCCCTGCTAACCTCAGCCCTGCCAGAAGCGCGGGCTGGCGTTGCTAATCCCTGCCACGCCCTCCTCAGCCTGAGTAAACCCTGCTGAGCTCTGCTCAGCTCTTGCAGGCCTTGCTGAGCATTGCTCCGCCCATGAACGCCCTGGTAGCCCCCTGCAGACCGCTGGTCAGCGATGCCCAGCCCTTCTAGACTCTTGTCTGCAACACCCTGCGCAGAGTCGCACTGCCCTGCTGAGACTTGGCAGGCCCTGGTAAGCCTTGCTACGCCCTGATCGCCCTGCTAAGCCCTGCGCAGCCATGTCAAGCCTTGCTATGCTTCGCCAAGTCCAGCCGAGCCCTGGTAAGCCCTGCCCTGCTACACCCTGCTAAGCTCTGGTAACAAGTGGTAGGCCCTGGAAAACTATTCCAATGTTATTTCTAGCGCTGCCAAACCTCCCTAAACTTTGCTGAGCCCTTGAAAGCCGTGCTAAGCCCCTGCAAGCTCAGCTTAGCCGTGAGGCCTGTTGGGGTTTCGATCGGATTCCCATGGGTCTCTAAGAAGAGCTCTGTTTGAGTCTCACAGGAAGCCGATTGGAGCCCCACAGGGAACCTCCCTAATGGAACCATAAGGCAGCTGGGTTCCAACAGGAGGCCTTCCAGATGGCACCCAATATGCAGCTGAGTTGTATCCCGTTACCCTGGCGACGTACCCAACCCTTGCGCAATGCGGGGCACGAGTAGCCTGGGATACGTTATACAGAGGTGATGACGTGACATGGTCGCATACATTTTTGCGAGCGGCATTCGGGAAGCTCGCAGCCCCCCCCCCAAGTTTTGCGATGTCTCGCTCAGATCTGCGCGGTGCCTCGCTCCGCTGAACCCGCCAGCTGCCATCGAAAGTGGCGACCTTTGCGCAGATCGCAGCCCCCCCAAGGGACTCGCTCAGATCCGCGCGGCGCCTCGCTCCGCTGGGCCCACCAGCAGCCCTCGAAAATGGCGGCAGGGGCGGCGAAGGCTCGCTCAGACCCGCACTGTGCCTCACTCCGCCGGACCCACCAGCAGCCCTCGAAAATGGGGCAGTTCCGCAGATCGCAGCCCCCTAGGGACGGCGAGGTCTCGCTCAGAGCTGCGCGGTGCCTCACTCCGCTGGACCCGCCAGCAGCCCTCGAAAGTGGCGGCAGTTTCGCAGATCGCAGACCCCCATGGACGGCGAGGTCTCGCTCGGATCCGCGCGGTGCCTCACTCCGCTGGACTCGCGGGCAGCCCTCGAACGTTCAGACAGTTTCGCAGATCTCAGCCCCCCAGGGACGGCGAGGCCTCGCTGAGGTCCGCGCGGTGCCTCGCTCCGCTGGGTCCATCAGCAGCCCTCGAAAGCGGCTGCATTTTCGCAGATTTCAGCCCCCCAGGAACGGCGAGATCTCGCTCAGATCCGCGCGGTGCCTCGCTCCGTTGGACCCGCCAGCTGCCATCGAAAGTGGGGGCAGTTTCGCAGATCGCAGCCCCCCCTGGGGCGGCGAGGTCTCGCCCAGATCCGCACACGGCGAGAGGAGACAAGAGGGGGGCAGGAGGAGACGCCCGACCAGTGCTGCATTCAAAACGAATACCCAACCAAGGAGGGTCGGGCAATGCGGGGCATGAGCAGCTTGGGAGACGTTATACGGAGGTGATGACCTGGCATGGGCGCATATACTTCTGCGAGCGGCATTCGGGAGGCTCGCAGCCCCCCCAAGGTTTGCGATGTCTCGCTCAGATCTGCGCGGCGCCTCGCTCCGCTGAACCCGCCACCAGCCTTCGAAAGTTGAAGCGGTTTCGCAGAGCGCAACCCCCCATGGACGGCGAAGCCCCGCTCAGATCTGCGCGGTGCCTCACTCCGCTTGCCCCGCCGGCAGCCCTCGAAAGCGGCGACAGTTTCGCAGATCGCAGCCCCCCAGGCACGGCGAGGTCCCGTTCAGATCTGCGCGGTGCCTCACTCCGCAGGACCCACCAGCAGCCCACGAAAGTGGCGACAGTTTCCCAGATCGCAGCACCTCAGGGACGGCGAGGTCCCGCTCGGGTCCGCGCGGCGCCTCACTCCGCAGGACCCACCAGCAGCCCTCGAAAGTGGCGGCAGTTCCGCAGATCGCAGCCCCCCAGGCACGGCGAGGTCCCGCCTCAGATCGGCGCAGTGCCTCACTCCGCTGGACCCGCCAGCAGCCTTCGAAAGGGGCGACAGTTTTGCACATCGCTCTGCTGGCCCCCCAAGCATCCCTTCGAAAGTGGCGACGGTTTCGCAGATCGCAGCCCCCCAGAGACGGCGAGGCATCGCCCAGGTCCGCGCGGTGCGTCGCCCCGCTGGACCCACCAGCAGCCCTCGAAAGTGGCGACAGTTTCGCAGATCGCAGACCCCAGGCACGGCGAGGTCTCGCTCAGGTCCGCGCGGTGCCTCACTCCGCCGGACCTGCCAGCAGCCCTCGAAAATGGCAATAGTTTCGCAGATCGCAGCCTCCCTCCGCAGCGCATGCCACGCTTACGAAGGCTATGCCAACGAAGGCCGCGCCGACGAGGGCTCCGCCCATGCAGACTTGCACTCCTCAGCGGTCTCCAGTCTTTCCTCTGAGAGTCGGGGTAAGATGTCAAAGGAATTAAGATCTCATGTTCACTCTGCTCAGGGAGAGAGGGCACGGGATGAGACGTCGATAAGACAAGTAACCGGTAAGCAAGTTTACTATATCAGGAATGGTAAGTGAGGTGGCCGGCCGGCCGACGGCACGACGACGACGCGGGGGCGACCCCGCGGCGCGCGCGAGCGGGCCAGCTCGCACCTTTTATCTCCTGCAAGCAAACAAACAGCTGCAGTATGCAGTATTCAAGTCATACAGCGCACAGCATGCAAGTGTAATAACAAGCGATATTTATACGAGGCGGATAGGAGCATATTTACTCCCCCCGCGGCGGACCTCGTAGAGCCCATCCGGCCACGGCACCCCTGGCCTATACATATACAAAAACCACCGGGGCCAACCGCAAAAGGATTTTTACGGCTCAACGGTGGCTGCCAGGGGGCCAAGGGCCGAAGAAGTCCGACGACTCCCACCATCATATAAAAAAATTATCTCCGCTGGTTCGGCTTAGCCGACCAGTAGAGGCGCTTGCCCTTCCGACACGCGTTCGGCGTGCGGGCGAGAACTTCCTTGCATGCGCCTGCCGCTACTAAGTCACGCGGGCGGATCTCAGCCCAGCTCCCCCCACGGGTTCTCCTCTCCCGTTGGTGGCGCCGGAGGCGTCGGGTTCGACGGCGCCGAGCCTCCAGTCTGTCTGTCCCCGCCACGAGGCGAGCGGGACCGTCCTTTTCCTCTATTAGTGTAGCCTGCTGCACTGTAGTTCTTCTCCTTGTTCTTGGACGCCTTCCCCTTCGGCGGGAAGTGAACGTCATGTTCAAATGTAGACAGTGTATGCCAAACCTGCGTCCACCAGACCTCGTTGGGCAACCGCGTGATCCGGTCCCGGTGGGCGCAGTGCCCGACCTGCGCATTATTCACGTAGTGCGGGTAGGACAGGAGCGGGTCGTAGTCGGCAGCGCCGCGGCCGACATCCATGGCTCCATCGCGCGCGCTGGGGCCTCGACCAATCCCATGCGTCAGAATACCATGAGTATTCCTCTCTTGTCGCCACAGCTGTGCCGGCGACAGAGTGTGGGGATTCGGTGGCTTCATCGGTAGCCCGAGCGTCTGAGACGTTGGGTCTGCGCGGTGGAGGTGGTGGGCGCGGCCTGGCTTTCACCGCATCCTGTGCTCTTATTGGTCCCACGGGGTCGGCTTCGCCGCCGCGGTGCGGATTGGCATTTCTGTTCTCGCGAACGTTCTGCTCACGATCTCGCATGAATTTCAACAAACTCCTAGCAGCTGTAGCTACTGGGATGCCAAATCTTCCGCATGCAGTGCGGAAATCTTCCGCATGCAGTGCGGAATGGTCCCGCGTCTTTATCCTGGAGCTCTGTCCCAGGATCTATGTATCTGTTCTGAAGCCAAGAAACGGCCTCTTGTAATAATGCGCCCTCACGACGAGCGTCGGCTTGCACCTGCCTACCCAAATGACGGGCCCATTCTTCTATTATGTCGTCCGTCTGGACAGCGGCGCGAATGCGACAGTCAAGAGCATATTCATCTCTCCGTCGCATCAAGTCAATGGGGTCTGTGCTATCTCTATCGGGGCGAATTATTCGCCCCAGGTAACCGACAAAATGTCCATCTGAAATGAAGGAGCTCATGGTCACGCGAACGATCGCAAATATTCTTATGGGCCGAAGACCAAGTTGCATCTGTTGTACAGGGACCAGCCAGTTCCCATCAACTATGCTCGTCACAATCGGTGGGACCTCGTGTTCCACCTCCCCTTGCAATTGCAATCTGCCGGGATCAGTTGGGTTTGGGCGAATGCCTGCGTATTCGATAACATATTGTGCTGCGATCGCCCTAGCCTCCAACCCGTGCAAAGATATATGTATTGAATTGTCCTCGCAATGATTGTATGTATAACCGTCGGGCTGATCAAAGTTGATCGTTCCTCCGGTTATCAGCGCGGCCTTGGGCCCGCTGATTGCTGAGAAGTCAAGTCCTATCTGCGATTGCACGCCTGCCCTCGCGGCTGCGCGGGTGGCGGGTTGCAACGCTGGTACTATGAGGCGATGATCACGACACTCTCTGGCTGCGAGTCGGCCTCGCCTCGAGATTGTTCTCCCAGGCGACTGGTATGCGTCCGCGAGGGTTTTGCCCTGCGTGAGGGTTTTGCCCTGCGTCGTTCGCGACGTCTTCATTCTGTACAGGCAACCATGGTGTCCCCATGGTTACCGCGTCATCAATCGTTTGAATCGTCGGGACAAGGACATTTTGTCTGGTCATCTGGTTATGCCATCTCTCCCAACCTATCACAGGTTCGACTATGTCGTCCTGTTGGTCTGGCCAGTCGAAGGCTGCCAGAGCCGGGCAAGATATTGGGCGAGCGTATTGGTCGATATTTGTCTTCCATAGCAATGGCCACCAGGTCTGGATCACAGGGGCCTGCCCTCTCGCTCTTGAGGCTGAGTATGCAAGCCATTCAATGAACCTTCGGACCAAGGGCTTCAAATACTGGAAGAAAGGGCCATGGCGCGCCGGCGGCTGAGCCGCGGCGTCAGTCCGAACCCAAGCAGGGAAATTGCCTGGCTGGCTGTTTCCAAAGATCTGGCCTGGTGCGGCCATGCGAACAAACTCCCCATTGGCCCACTTTCGCTCCTGCTGTTGGTTACTGCTGATATTCTTCAGCACGATCGCAGAACCTCTCTGTTGTCACAACCCACGCACTTTGATCCATTCGGGACGATTGTAGGGAAGATTGTAATGATCATTCACATGTAATATAAGTCCATTTGCCTCAAGGGATCGCGGAATTATCTTCCGGTCCCACGTCTGGGTCATATAGTCGTGTGTGACTCTGTGTTTGTATTTGATCCGACAACTGCAAGCTGGGCAGTGTTCGAAGCCCGTGCGCACCCAGTGAAATCGGAAGCATAGGGATATTCCATCATCCTCCCAAGGGACGGATAGAACCCGTTCCTGCATTTCGGGTGACAGCTGTGGCCTACGATTCCGAACCAACGACAGAGTCTCGTCTGTGTGAATCCAAGCAAGTATTGACTCGTTGTCAAAAACCACTTCGTACGAGGCCCACTCACGATTGAAGAGGACGGACAAGGACATCAGATGCGCTAGTGAGGCATCTTCAGGTCAAACTCTAACGGGGGTGACGGCCTTGTCGATATCGGTGAACCTCGGCACCTCTCGAGACACTAGGGTCCCGTCTGGGCAAATCCTGTGCGAGAAACGGGTGAGCACTCGGCCCGCGAAAACAAAAATTAGTTTTCAGGATTCTCGGTGGCTGGGGGGCTTTTCCCACAGATGGACGGTGTCGTCTGCGGGCCATGTCCCCGCCGCTGGCAGTTCTCCCTCTTGTGCCTCACGCCCCATGGACACAAAAGTCCTTGGAGGGGGAGCTTCTCCGTACCTCCGCTGGCTGAGCCACGAAGGAATACGTGTCGCATCAAGCATTGTTGGGCTGCTTTTAGTCGGTAGCAGCCTCAGCAAATCGTAGTCTGCTTCAAGACAAAGCCCTGAGTCTTTCTTCGGAAAGCGTGCCCTCCCATCCGTGGACTCCAAGAACGTCTGCATGTCTGTGATATGAAGAAGAGATCCGTGACTCCTGACGTAGCCAGGGTCATATGGGACGTACATCCTTTCAATGGAGGCAACGAACGTTGAGTGTCCCTGACATGCCCGATAGAAAATAGGTATCGCAATTTCGCTCCTCTCTCTTTCTTGTGATGGGCACGCCTTGTACTGTGTCCACATTTTGCGAACACTGGTTCCAACAATCTCGTCACAATCTTTGGGAAGTATTCCCAAAACTTCCATCGTCTCTGGCGGCAGCGCGGCTAGGCCGCGTGCGGCAAGGGCATATGACTGGACAGTAAAACCGTCCTCTGCAATCTTCTGCACCAGATCTCCAAAGTAGACCCAGCCACACGACGATCTCGCATAGTCCGAGCAATGCCTCGCAAGGTACACAGCGCATTTGCGTCTGTGCTCAGCAAAATTATCCGCTCGGCAGCTCTGGGGGCCCCAAGTTTCCATACTGCCTAAGGCAGCTGGATTTATCGTCGTCGTCACTCCCAACTACCAGCGGTGCTAGGCACGCAAAGGACTTCGGAGTGAATCCTTCTGGGACATCATCGGAGTGAAACTCAGCTCGAAGAAACTCCTTTGCCTGATCAAATGTGCCGTCAGCATGGCTGAGACTGCTCAGCAACGCGAAAACCGGGTCTTCCGCAAACTCTGCAATGTATCTGAGCGCATTACCTGTCTGACTGCGGATGGCTTCGACGCGCGGCGGAACAGGGCCAGTCATGTGAGCGTCGCGGACTTTCTGTTTCATTGGACCAGGTGTTCTCTGAATGATTCGTCCGAGTTCTTCCGTCGAAACATCTAGCTGTCTGCCTTTGAATGAGGCAGCGTGCCCAACAATAACCTCTTGATCCCCATCGCGGGGATTTGTAGGCGGGGGCTCACTCTGTCTCTTGTCTGGAGCAGGCGGCAGACTCACTCTGCAGAATATATTCCCAGATGCTGGACCAAAAAGGTAAGTCTCGTCTTCCATAGAATCGACGGGCTCAGTGTCCTCATCGTATGGGAAGGCTGCAACATCCTCAGGTTCAGCGTCTGCTCCCAAGGGCCCCGGAATGCCTGAGGCATCCGGGTTCTGTCCCGCAAGATAAACTTATGTTTCTTGTTGTCCGCTCAAGTCGGCTGTTGTTGCTGATGCCTTGGCAACATGTGTTGTATCTTCTTCCAGCGGGTCAACCGTGGGAGACGACTGTTCCTGATGTGCCCCAGGCTGATCAGCGTGCTCCGCTCTGGCTGGGCCAGGCGGAGGAGTCGGAAGATTCGCCGTCACGGCTGCGCCGGGCGGAGGGGCAGGGGGAGTCGGCAGTCTACTCCCACTCGCACCAAGTTCCCCTGCCGCTTTATGCTTAGGCCTCTTGTGTCTTTCAGGCACCACAGGAGCACGGTTCAACCTTGGATCCACTTTAAGGATCTGCTCGACAACAGCGTCTGCAAACCTAGTCCATGCAATGGAATAGGTACATGGCCCATGCATGTTCATCCTTTCGCATCTCAAATAAACAAATTTCGCAGCCTCGCGACAGCTTCCATTCTGTATCTTCTGAGTTCGTCAGTCTCCGGCTGTCCAATCTCTTGCGCTCTTGATCTGAGGTCACGCCATCTATAAAATAACTGTTTTCCTTTTTCCAATACTTTGCGTGCTCTGGAACGCGAGAAGTGCATGTTTGAGGCATGTCTCATGGCAGTGAGGATCATAGTTATATCATCGGCTCCGACTAACATCGGCGAGTCCTCAGATGAATCATCCCCGTCCGACTGAGTCGGGGGGGTTGCTCCAGGGATGTCCAATGTATCGTCACCTCCATCTCGGGCAGGAGCCACCTCCTCGGCGGGTGTGGCTTTTGCCTCGGCCACCGATGCACTTTCAAAAGGGTTCTGCGCCTCTGCGGGTTGACCCCCTGCAGCACTGCCTTCGGCATGCTGTGGGTCTCCCCTGCGCCTCGCCCATTTAGGTGCAGCTTTGATCCGAGGCTCTGCCTTCTGATGGCTCTGATCCATGGGCAGAGGGTCGGCAACATTGGGCCCAATGAATTGGATCAAATTGGCTGGAGGATCACGAATACTTGGTTTCCAAGGCGGGCTGCCAGCCGTATCTATGCCTCCCGGCTTTGCCGGCGGCTGCGTCGATGGAGATGCCATAGGGTTTTCTTTAACGCGAGGCATCTTCGCTGGCGGAGGACTCATCACATACGCTTCTGGTCCAAACTGTGGAAGAGGCGGAGCTTTCTTGGGCATCATCTCCTTTTGCCTGCGGCACACCCCCCTACAGTGCGACGCTCGGCTTCTTGGCCGGCGGCGGCGTCGGTACTTGAATCGCTGGTGGAGCCTTCTTAGCAGCGATCTCTCTCGGCCCTTCATCGGGCGACCCCTCCTTGGGAGGAGGAGGGGCGCGGGCGTTTTCATAAGCGCGTCGGCCTTAAGGGTAGAGGACCAAGCCTCGGCCCGCGGGGGCGGCGGCTTAAATGCTCTCTCTCTTTGCTCGCAGGCGCCTGCCCAAGGTTCGGGAAGTTCCCGGTTTCAATCGAAAATTGGGCGCCGGACGGCTTAGCCGCCGGCTCCTCCTGGTTGGCTTCCGCCGTTTTCTTCGCCCTCTCTTTTTCTTTTCTATTTTGTTCGACCAGCTTCGCGGACTCCTTGAGGCCTCATTCCGGTGTAATGGATGAATCTTGGCTAGCCTGACTCCCTTCTGTTGTAGCCAATGCCAGATATCAAAAGTATCATTGTCAAAGGGTGTTGCCCCTTTTGCCAGTCAAATGGTTCTAAATTTGGAACCCAGGCCATCTGTGCCTCCCGGACTTTGTCCGTGGCCTTCGTCCGATCTTCGTCTCGGTATCTTTCGACCTCGAAGTCCTGCTCCAGATTCCAACCGTTCTGTCTGGCAGCATTCTGCAAATGTACCTTCACCTGTCACGAAGAAAGGCAACGAAAGTTCAACGCCATGGGCAACGCCCGCCTTATGGGTCTTCACCGACAGCTTAGCCCAATTCAGACGATCAGCTACAGTGGCTGTTGGGTCTGCTCTTGACCTGTCGGCTTTGATCCTAAAGAAACGTGCCCAATTCGGAACCATGTAGCTCGGTGTCATGGGTGGGGCTTTCGTCGACTTCTGTAGCAGTTGAAAAGCAAGCCATGCTTCTCCGTTCGCGGCTCTCTGAACCGTCTTTTGTTCCCGGCTTCTAGCAGGGCTCTTCCCTTGCGCTACCTCTGCGGCGCAGCCTCCCTCGCCGGGGCAGGCGTTCCCGGGCATCATGCCTCGACGGAGGCTTCCGCCAGCGATCGTGAATGGACAAAGAAAATCATGATAAATGATATCTGCCCCCAGTGCGCTTTGGAAAGGCAACCTCTTTATCTGCTGATGCGGCAGACAATGTGGCCAAAAGGGCTCCTCTTCTCCAGGGCTACCTTCTTTCGGCCCTCCGGGAATTTGTGTTTGCCGCTGAGCTTGGTTGCGCCTCCCTCCGGGCATTTGCCGCGGAGGTATCTCTCTGCCGCCTCTCCAGGCGTCTCTACTTCTTTGATATCAGAGGGCGGCGCCAAAGGGGGACCGCGGGGCGACTGAGCCGTCCGCGCACTAGAGCCAGAGCCCGTAGCGGCTGAGCCGCCGGGCACGACGTCTCCGCTGGAAGCAGCGGCGCCAGCCGGTGGCGCGGCGTGAACAGGGGCGGCTATGTCGCCCGAAGTCGAGCCACTTACCGAAACGGCTAAGCCGCTCGGTGCCGTTGCCGGCGCTGCCTTGTACAGCTCATCATTTTGCACGCCTTCATCCTCCGATCTTTGGCTCTTCCCCTCTGATGGCATTCCCGGACAGAAAATTTCTCCACGCGGCAAGAAGTAGACGTCGTCTTTCCATTGGACAAAATCGTCATATGCGACTCCCCTCTTAAGAAAATTCACACAACCCTCTGAGTAATATGAATGTCTTGCGCCACCTCCAGATCCGTCTGAGACGGCTGGAAAATCATCTCGTGTCAAGGCTGCCCTAAACGGGCGAGTATTAAGTATCGACGTGGGTATATTGCCCGCGGAAGGGGCCCAACTCTGCCAGTACATGACTAGCTCATTAATGTCCGCTTCCTGCTTGGCATACCCGGCTTCTCTCGTCGCGCACGTTATGTGTCCATCCCGTGCGGCTGAGCCGCCGGAAGGTTGGCAGAAAAATGACACGGCTAGCTTGGCAGTTCTGGCCAAGTAGTCTGCGCACAATTGACCAGCGCTCGCGCTCACTATTTGCCCTCCATTGTTCACTTTGTAGTCCTGGTGGCTTGCGCCAAATTGAAAGGTGTCTCCTGGGCGATGCCTAAGCTGCCGGTACTGGCTCACTCCGTCAAGGATCATTATCCTATGAAACATGCCTATGGATTTGTAGTGTTCGATCCGACGGTTCATTCTGGCTCGAACAAGGGTGGCAACATCGTCCCACATAGGGTCAACGCCACCTCCATCATTCTGCCAGCACTTGTGGTCCCCACCAACATACATAACCTCAATCGCCCCCTCGGGTGAACGACGCGTCGCGTCGTCCACCAGCTTTACGGCATCGTCTACCATGAATCTAAGGCCCCCTGCGAACGCGAGTGGGTTCTCCTGTCTTTTTGGCCCACCCCCAACTCCGTTCAACTGGCATGTGTTATCAACAATGTCGCTGAAGTTCCAGAAGGTGAAGCGTATTGGAGTGTGGGTTCCCTTTTTGAAGTGCCCATGCTTGTCCCGCTGAAATTTTGAAGAAGCGTCACGAATGGCCGAAACCAGAGCTCCACTCAGGGCGTCCTGTGCACTTCCAAACAATGTTTCTCGCAGGTTGTACTCAGGAAGCAGGCTAGGCTTCATCTTCCCGGGTCCATCCTTGAATACAATTGTAGAATCTGAAACGATGTGAACAGCATGAGACCGAAAAGATTTCGACCCACTCTTCATTAAGCACAGTGGGCGGAAGAAATCCGTCACGGGTTTCCCCGTGTTTGACATGGCCGCAAGGTCCTCTCCTACAAATGGAATCCACGAATGTCCGTTAACCTTGGCGATTCGCGAAATGGCCTGACAGTTCTTAAGAAAGGTCAGTTTGTTCGCCCGGGTTTTCATTATCGGGTCTGTGCTCCCGATATAAAGATCTAGGATTTCTTCCACCTTCTCCTGCCAGTCGTTCGCGGGGGGCCTGGGATCATCCGCGAAATCCCCCTGCGTCCGTAGATACTCTAGGACGTTCCAGGGACCTCGCCCAATGCATGGCGGGTCATCAGGCTCAGCTTCGGCTGTAGTTGGGCCCGAATCGGGCGGTCCTCCCCCTCCACCACCTCCTGAGGAGGGGTGAGCGGGTGGATTATTTCCCGAAGAAGATCCACCTGACCCTGGTGGAGCCCCACCTCCACCGGCTGAGCCGGGAGGTGAGCCGCCACCAGTTCCCCCGCCGGCTGCGCCGGGAGGGTCAGTATGGCCTGAGGTCTGGTCGGCGGATGATCCGCCGGCCGCCTGCTGTCCGGCTCCAGGGCTGCCCAAAGAGGGCTGGTTGCCGTGCGAGGCTACTTGTTGGCTGGCCGAAGCGACTGAGTCGTTCGGTGCCTCCTCTGTCGTCCGCAGCTTCTTCGGCGGCGACTGCTCTTCGGCCTCTGGGTCGAGGCCGTCTTTGGCAAACCATTCTTCAAGGTTCTGCGGTCTCTTCCACGGGCGCTGCCTTTTGCGCCAGTGAATCGCCTGTTGAGGAGAGGTCTCAAAATAGTTCGCTTTTGCAGTGACAGTAAGAGCCTCCTCGACAACATGCACTGGCGCATGATACAAGCCTTTGATCACGGGAAGAGCAAACATCGCCCCCCAACCGTCCCCGATGGCTGAGCCACGGAGAGGCTTTCGGGGAGAAGGGCCCCAGATGTTCACCCATGCCTCAGGGGATCCTTCCGTCCAGTGATCTATCACTGGGACACTCACGAAGTCTCCATAGATAGTCTCACACCGAACAGCTGGGCCGACAGTGGGACCAATGACCTCTCCTTTCTCGAGCGTTCGAACTGCGTGACGAGACCCCCCTGGCGGATTCGCGTACGCCTTGCTGACCAACTTCGTCTTTTCATCGGGGTACGTCTGAAAGAACGCACCGACGGGGATTTGGTCCAGATCAGGGGGAGTGCAATCGAAACGGCATGCTGCCTTTCGCTCGAACGTTGTCCAGTGTACTGTCCACGGATCTTGCGAAACCTGAGAGTACAGACGTTGGAAGATCGTCTGCGATGTTGCATCCAGGTCTGCCTTCAGCGCGGTCACGACTTTGTCGCTCCGCATATACATCATGTCATGTCTCCACACTGTGTAGCGCCAACTCCACCCTTTTTTACGCGCAAATTTAACTGCCCCGGTAGGCACCAATCGGGACCACTTTCTCAGTTTGTCAGGCAAGCATCGAAAGGTCGGTCTTTCCTTCCAGGAGTCGATGTCTCCTGTGCCGGGGTTGGCTGCTTTCTTTGCGGGCTGGTCATCTTGGAAGGCTGCCTCTGCTGCCCTTTTGCCGGCAAATATTTCCTCACCGCGAATTTCAACGCCAGCTTCCATTTCGATGTCCTCATCGGATACGACATCATTCGGGCTAAAGTAATTAGCCCCTTTCCCGCCTGGCTGAGCCGGTAGGCAAGCCTCCCCGCTCGGCTGAGCCGGTGGGGTGGCCTTTCGAATTGTGGCGGGAGGAGCATTCTCTTTGATCTCACTCCCTGGATTTTCAACCTCGAGTGAGTCGGAGACGAGGTCGTCTATGATATCGTCTGAGCAGATCGAAACAACGTCCTCCCCCCACGGCTTAACCGCTGGGTCACCCAACGGTCGACACATGGGTTCGGTCGATGCTTTCTCGTGCGCGCGGGGGCCGCGGCAGGCAAGGCTCGCGTAGTCACCGCAAGGTGACCGCTCGATCCGAAGGGGGGCCGGCCGCGGGGCAGCCCGCGCAAGCTCTAGAGACGAAGCGGCAGCGGAACAAACGTGATCAGAGGAGGAGATAGGACGACAACGAGACGACAAAGATCTCCCTGCAGCTCGAGCAATTTCAAAATGGACCTGCTTAGCACAAGCATATGTGTAATCTTCTGCACTCTTGCATTCCCGTCCTCTAACCTCAACGCGCTCGTGCGTGCCGTCACATCTGCGCTCAAGTCCCTCCGCAACATCAGAGGAGGTAGAAGCTATCGTCCAGGGCTTTTTCATGAAATTACCATTGCTGTCCTTTAACCCATATGCACATCCATGCAATGCCGTCTTAATGAACTCTAACTCTCTCATGCAGTATTCTACCTGAAGGTCTCTCCAAAAATTGCACTGGGTAGGCCACTCAATGCAAACAACGCCCTCCACTTTGTGCACAGCGCGGGCAATCTCGCGGAAATTCCAAAACAAGTATCTGAAGTCAGTCCTAATACCACGAAGCCTACGCATCGCTCTATGATTTCCAGTACGAAAATAATGCGCTTCGTTCGCAGACTGTCAGGGGGAACCCCCCGCGCAAGGCATATAACCCCACAGCGTAATATGTTTTCCCTTGAACGTTTTAATATCGTTCAAAGCTAGCCTAAGTCCCTCGTCCGTCCTCATATCTTCCAACTCAGTGTATCAAATCACCTTACACGAGTTGTCAACCAAATTCTTTGGGCCTCCTATCCTTATCCTGCTCTGAGGGCCACAGCAGTATTCTAACAAGAGCCTTTCCCCGGTCCACTGAGTGGCCGGGGCGCAATCTTCTCGGATCCAGAACTCTGTGTTTCCGGTCCATCTACTCGGGCAATAATCACCATCGCTGGAATCGCAATTCGAATTATGTTCAAATTGGTGATGATATTTACTCTCTTCGCCACGCCAATTATCAATGCGGTCAACCGTCAAACCTTGTTGGGGTATTAACAGCATAGGTGCGACACCTATCATCTAACTTTTCCGGGTCGACGGGACAATCACCGATTGCGTGCATAAACGTGACAAGTCTCGGAACGAAATGCCATCGTTTCAAACTCTGTCCTTGTTGTGTCCACGTATCCATTTTGTCTAGAAAACTGGCGGCCGCAGCAGGTGGAGGATGGGGAAGAAGAAGGTTGTGATCAGGAATATCTTCCGTATTCTTCGGCAATATCGAAGTGTCTGACTCAGTTTTGCTGTCAGTCATGTCAAACATTGCTTTCATTTCACGATCTGAACTTTTCTTAATTATATTATCCATCGTTCTGGTTTTCTCGGAGCTTCTGCTGTAACCTTCTTCGGTCATTATAGGAGTAGTGTCACCTGCGTCCACGGCTAAGCCGGGCGCATTCGCAACCACAGCTACGCTGGGAGCGCATGCCACCACGGCTTTGCCGGGGGCGGCCTCAACGGGTTTACCCTTATTGGGGCGCTTCTTCTTTTTGTTCCTCTTTTTACTAGGTACAACAGCTCCTCTCCGCAAGGCCGAACTAGGGCCGAAGCGGGGCCTCAAAATCCCCCCCGGGTTTCAGGGGAGGTCCGTCTGAAAACGTCGAGTCTAGATAATCTTGGCATCGCTTAGCGGTCCAGAATTTGGGTGTGACAATGTTGACAAGGCATAGAACTTTAACCCAAGCCAATGGGCCAGTGAACCTCTTGGTTCCTATGTCGGCAGCCTCATTTTGAGTTCTTTCATACTGTAGCTCAACGAGGCCGCGAGAAAACTGTTCGGACACAGCCGCGACATCAATCCGATGTGTTCTCGGTAGACGCATGAGTTTCATTGGCCCGCCTGCCTTGATGACTTTACAAACTGCTTGATTATCCTCTAAGAACAGGCATCGTACTGGTCTGTCGAGCAGTATCTCCCAAAGCGGTAGTGCCGCTAGCAGTTCTTTGCGCAAAGCAAGGTCGGCAGCGACAAAATCTGCCTCAAATGTACTGTGGGAAACGCATGTCTGTCGTTGCGATCCCATAGACTGTCCAGCTCTAGTGCATGGGCCCCAAATGGTTTGATAACTTGCACTCGTGCTTCGATGCGTGCGAATGTCACTTGCGAGATCTGCGTCATAATATTGCTTTAACAAGACATCTTCCTTTTTGTCACCCACCCACGAAGTCATGCGGTAGTGGGAGGTACATGTGATATAACATATGAGGCGGAAGAGGTCCATGTCTCGTTGCTCTGTCCATGTGGTAATACAACTGGCAATTTGACATACAGCACGGAGCAAGTCATATCTGGCCATTCTCGCGCCATAGAATATTTTCATCAAGACTTTTGCTGCAATAGGTTGAAGCACACCCGACTGTGTCGGTGGCTCTGGGTCTTCAGGGCTCGCTGCTGCGGCGTCGAGGCCAAGAACTTCTATTTTCTGATCAGGAGGGCCTGAATCCACGTTGATGCGTAATGCTGACGCTATGGCCTCCTCAGCCGGGGAGTAAACCTCGCCTCTGGGGCCGCCTTGGCCATCCTCAAGGTCAGTGAGTTCAGGGCCAAACGGGGTTCCCGCTGCCGGGTAAGTAGCTGGATCAGTGTCCGTGAGTTGAGCATATAGTGTAACACAGGATTCAAATAACTCTGCCATGCCATATTCTATGACTTTGACTAGCTTCGGTTCTCTCGGTTGATATGGCTCGGACGGCTGAGCCGCCGAGTCACCCCCCCGTTCCCTCCTCGCTACTCTCGTCTGTGACGGATGCGTTTTTCTTGACCTTGGGAGGAGGCGGGTCTAAGATTGTAGGTAACTCTCCCTGCCATTCAACCCTCTGTGTTGAGAGTCTATGTTCACATCCCAGATATCTTCCAACAGCCGTTGGAGGGTCCATTTCTATTCCCTTGGGACAGTTATCAGAAGGTTCTTGCAGTAGTTTCCAACCCTCTGCAAGCTTGTCGGCAGGTCCCGACAGCTTGAAATCATCAACATAGATAGTCAGGAAAATGTGCAATTCTTCGTGGAAATAGCAGCTACGCCACGGACTGCACTTCACAAAGCCTTTTGCCGTAACATGTCCCTCACAATGCTGCCCCCAATATCCACCTGAGTCAGGGTGCCCGTACAATGAGAGATATAACGGGCATACAGGATTACGCATGAGAACCATTCTCTAGGCCATTCATCTCGAGGTAAGAAAACCCAAGTGGGGGTACCGCCTAGCTTCGATTGAGTATAGGCTTGGCGGGCGTCCGCTTGTTCGATGCTATGACCTTCAAATAGCCCGTAGGTGTCATTTGCTTTGCTAGCCTGCATTGTAGCAGGGCTGCTGGGAAGTTCCTGAATTAATGCCACATCCTTATTCTGATCTTTCACACTCGAACCGTCAAAAACTACCCGGCCTTTATACTTGCGATCTTTGTGTCCTAACGGTAACTCTGAGTTCTTCTCAACAAGGATCGCAAATCGCCGACCAAAGTGGGCCGTCTGTCCCTTGAGTTCGGCAACCACACCAGAGTACTATCTGACGCCATCCTCTATCCATGTGCCTATATCACGCAACCTATCCCATTCTTTTCTCAAGGCAGCTTGGGCGTCTTCGTTCGCCTTGGCCTCGTCTTTTGAAACAGATCTGGCGACAGCGGCATCAATGTAGGTGTGTCGCCAGTCGTTGGGAAGTTGGAAGGGTTCGTCGATGATTGAGATAAGGTCAACCAAAGGGTTGTAAAAGTATTGCAAATCAAACCTCTTTTTCACGATGACTGAGATCTGTAGCCGAGCCATACTGCAACGGCATCCGAGGCGCGCTTCGCCGCGACGCGGCGGCCGCCGGACTCGAGGTTTGGCTTGCCTCACGAGTGCCCTCAGACTCATCATCATCAGACAACGGGCCCCTACAGGCTGAGCCGGAGGGAATTCCATCTCGCGCAATAGCGCCTCCATACCATGTCTGTTTCCACCAAATATCCTCATCATCCGAAAGATGTTCTTCATAATCACCATCCTCCGGGGATTCAGCGGCCACAGCTGCAGCTTGGCCGCCCCGAGTAAACCGCGACGCCGCCCCACGTCCGCTGTCAGGGGTGTAGCACAGGCTGTCTTCCCTCAAACGACGGAGCCGCTCAGCCACCTTCGGTGCTGCTAGCCTGGCCTCAGGAAGGGCCGCAAGTGGCTGTGCCACCGCGGGTTCGGGTGGAGTCGGTGGATCATCCACACCCAGGCCAATACCACGCAGAAGGCCAAGGCAAGGGCCAGGATCTTCAATTCCGAAAAATCCTCTATTTTCTGCTTTGTATTGTTCCACGGCCTGTCGGCGTTGTGCTTGATTCATGTTGAACCATCGTCCAGGATGCATCCCAGGATTGGTGGATTCAGGTAGCTTGTCAGCCATTGGGCACTGCGTTTCGGGTCTGGGTCAGTGACCCACGCGCGAGTTATAGGCACGTAATCGGGATCATCGTAAAGAACAGCTCGGATGCTGCATGTCTTCCGGCGACCTATCAATGGAAGCTTCTGCGTCAACTCCTCTTTTGTTAGTCCAGCAACAATTTCTGTCCTTAAATTATTCCATCGTGTCAAGGTTTTGAGTTGTTCGAGCAAGAAGTCGCCCTTTCCCGAGGGCCTTCTCACGCGGCTTAGCCGCTGAGAAGTTGGACTGTCCGTCCAAACGATATTCAAGTTGTGCGAGTCCCAGCTTTTGGTTCTTATCTGCTGGGTGGGAATCGCGCTGGGGATCCCTGCCGTCAACTACCATAGGCTCGTCATCCACGCACAATCCTCCAAGGCCGTCATCTTCTAAATCGGCCTCTGAGTCGAAGTGTGGAGCGCCCTCGCCTCCTTGAGAAGGCGGTGGCATAACAACAACAGGATCATCGGCGTTAAACAAGTTGTCCGGTCGTATCCCTATTGCTGGTTGTGGTCCGTCTGGGGCGGCCGCAGCTTCTCCTGCTGTAGGGATCGCGACGGAACGTACTTCGGACACCGCTTTGTCGTACGCTTTTCGCAAAGGAAATTGGGGCGATTGGTCATCAGCAGTACCATCTAGGATGTTGCTGTACACCTGATCGGACTTCTCAATGGTGGGTCGTTTACCCTCTGGGGTACGCCCTGATTCCATGTTCAGACCGTCCAGTTGTCTCAACGCCACAACATAACTGTCTGGTCCAACCAATCCCCCCGCTTTGTGCACATACCCCAAGTATATCCCCGGAATCATCGTTGCGCCAGTCTTGGCGGTCCGAAACCTGGACCCAGGTGGAGGCACATAACGCACGAGGGACCCAAAGGGAAGGAGCGGAGCATCAAATCTACATCCAAAGTGTCGCTCCCAACTTGACTGCCCCTCCGCTGGGGTCTTGGTGTTGTAGCATAGACAGAAGTATCGGACCGCATAAGTCCAATATGGCGGTGGAAGACCAGCCTGCGTGAGTAAGGCTCTGGCCCCCATCTGTACCACGCCATTTGCACGCTCAGCAACAGCGTCCTGTTTCATATTCCCCATATCCTAAGATGGTGTTCTTGTTATTACTTGGGCGCCTCCTACTCCTCCTCCTTCCTCCTCCTCTTTTCTCCTCCCCTCCTGTCGGGCTTACTCGTACTCAGACTTGCTCATGCACAGACTTACTCATACTCAGACTTACTCATACTCAGACCTACTCATACTCAGACTTACTCACACTCAGACATACTCATACACAGAGACTTACTCACACCCAGCCGTACTCATACACAGACTCACGCATACCCAGACTTACTCATACACAGTATTAGTCATACTCAGGCTTACTCATACCCAGACGTACACATACACAGACTTTCTCATACACAGACCTACTCATACCCAGACTTACTAATACACAGACTTACTCATACACAGACTTACTCATACTCAGCACCCCTAAGGGGAGCCGCCAGGGGTGGTTGCACGGGCTCGTTCGCGGCCATTTTGTGGGGATGTCTCAGGCGGTTTGCCTGTTTCTGTGCCCAACATCCTTCGCTTTCGGAGCAGATTTGGAGGATGTCTCGAGCGAGGCGCTCATTTCAGCACCCCTAAGGGGAGCCGCCAGGGGTGGTTGCACGGGCTCGTTCGCGGCCATTGTGGGGATGTCTCAGCCCAACATCCTTCGCTTTCGGAGCTCTCGAGCGAGGCGCTCATTTCAGCAGCCGCCAGGGGTGGTTGCACGGGCTCGTTCGCGGCCATTTTGTGGGGATGTCTCAGGCGGTTTGCCTGTTTCTGTGCCCAACATCCTTCGCTTTCGGAGCAGATTTGGAGGATGTCTCGAGCGAGGCGCTCATTTCAGCACCCCTAAGGGGAGCCGCCAGGGGTGGTTGCACGGGCTCGTTCGCGGCCATTTTGTGGGGATGTCTCAGGCGGTTTGCCTGTTTCTGTGCCCAACATCCTTCGCTTTCGGAGCAGATTTGGAGGATGTCTCGAGCGAGGCGCTCATTTTCACCCCCCAGGTGGGCCAGATTTTGAGGATGTCTCGATCGGTTTGCTAGTTTTGGTGGCCAGGCTCGTGGGCGCAGATTCTTCTCAGGATGCCACAGGAGGCTCCAACAGGCTCCAGGAGGCTCCAGGAGACCACATGAGGTCCCAGGAGGCATCAGGAGGCCACAGAAAGACTCAAGAGGCTACAGGATGTCCCAAGAGGCTCCAGGAGGCCCCAGGAAGCTCCAGAAGGCTTCAGGAAACCACAGGAGGCCCCAGGAGGCAACAGGAAGCGCCAGGAGGCCTCGGAAGGCAACAGGAGGCCCCGAGAGGCCCCAGGAGCAGGAGGCCTCAGAAGGCAACAGGAGTGGCTCCAATCCCATGTGTTTTACGTATGCTCCTATCGATTGGGCCTCACCTGGAGCACGATTCTTTGATGTTCTACGTATGTTTCTATAGATGGTCCTTCTCCTGTGTACACAATCCTAAATGTTTTACTCATGTTCCTATGTATTGGGCCTCTCCTGGGGCACGAGTCCTTGGTGTTTTACGCGTGTTCCTATATATTGCCCTTCTCCTGTGGCTCTAATCCGCAATGTTTTATGTACGTCTGTTGCTATAGATTGCGCCTCTCCTGGGGCACGAAACCTTCCTAGGAGGTCCCAGGAGGTCCCAAGAGGCTCCTGGAGACCCCAGGAAGCCCCAGTAGGTTTCAGGAGGCCCCAGGAGGCCCCAGGCTCATGCACAGAGACGCGCTCGTACTACTGAGGCTCATTCACACTCCAATTCATTCGCAGTTAGATTGATGTCCAGACCGTCACAACTGAAGCCCGTTAATATTCGAAAGCTCTTGCGCCTAGACATTCACGGCGGACAGGTCCATGCGAGTAGATGCACATATGGGGAGCTCCACGCAGTGAATATTTCCTGACATGGTAGGATCATGGGCAAGATTGAGCTCGTAACATGCCCTCGCAAGCTCTCTTGCACCAGCTGTATAACAATATTATAACTTCTCCTCCGGGGCTCTCAGGTTTACCAAAAAGTTACAAACGTGAGCCGCAGATTTTCGTGCACACCCTGAGCGGCAAGAAAATCCGTAGCTCGGTCGCGAAAAGTCACGCACGCGGTCTCATCGTGGAGCCCCCGCGAGAGTTCATCCATCGCAAACCAATGATCCATCGTCGTCAGGTGTCCGAACGAAGTGGGGTTAGCGTATGGGCGGGGAACCTTTCGCCCTTTGTGTTGCGCCTTGCGCTGTTGCTTTCTGATAGCTTTGGCCCAATTTCATACTGAACAATATGGGTTCTTGGGAGTATGAGTTAGAAGGTGCGGCAGGGAGGCTGCGGCCTTTTTGAGCCGCTCGGCAAGGGTCTCCGACACCTCAACCTCCGCGTCGTCTGGGTCTACATCTGGCGGCGCGTCGACGTCGACTAAGTCGACGCCGTCAGCGTCTCCAACTTCACCCTCCTCGGGTCCTGGGGCCGCGTCGCACGCACTGGAGTCCAGTCCTTGATTTATCTCATAAGGAAGGTACCCCGAGACTCCGTACCCATAAAGGCTCCTGTATGCGGCAGCGCAGGCCTCGGCTTTGCCGGGCTGCTCGTCGCACTGACCGACGGCTTGACCGTGGTCGGGCAAAATTGAACGACTTCTGGAGGCAGCGATGCCGGTCGGCGTCCGATTCCAACCGCTTTCACCAGCCTTTTGAGGCGAATAGTAAAAGTAGGTGATGGTATCCGCAGAGTCTATCGATGACGGAAAAGCGGGCGCGATCTCAGTCGGCCGTCCATCAGCGTAGCTGTGGGTACCAATCAACTCATGTGCACGCAGGTCTATGGTCACGCGAGTCTGGACAGCATGGGGCGGAGGGCCTCCCGCCGATTCCACATTGTCCAGGAATGCCTCGGCGCCTGGCGTCATGCAACGCCACCGCTCGGGGGGTTCACCCCCTCCGGCGGCAACCGCGCACATCCACTGACCCAGCGCCTCTTTGCCTGATGGCGTCAAGTATGGCATCTTGCCCTCAACGGCCAGGTCCACTCTTTGGCCATTGGGCAACAACAGGTGGGGTCTTTGGCCTGCTGGCCAGAAGAAGCTAAAGCCGTGATCCATGCACCGCTCTCCTACCGAAATCACGCACGGGGTCTCCGGCATGACTAAAGCATTGAAACTACCACCCTTAAACTTGGAACATGCGATGCGAACTGAACCGAGGGCCTTTGATTCTCCCCCAGCAGTATTCAGAGTGATCGATTGCGGAAGCTTTCGAATCAATCTCATTGCACCTGCACTTCTAATATATCTCTCCGCTATGAGGTTGCACCCACACCCAGTATCTATAATAAAGCGCAGCGCGCCAAAATACGCAGCGTCTTTGTCTGTGCATCCAGCAGCGGCTGCGCCGCGTGGGCCCGCTTCCCCCGCCTCGGTTCTCAACCAGAGATGCCAGACTTCGCCCTGCAGGTACGACGCTCTGATCAGAGCTTCCGCAGCAGACGCCCTCGACTGAGTAGACATCTGTCTGCGCATTTCCCCTGGGAATTTCCACCTACCTTTGCCACTCGAAGGCAACTCCTTCAAGTCGTGGCGGCGCGCCTTCCTCCAAGTGATGGTGGGCTCCTCAGTAGAGGGGTGAAAACGGACACGGAGATTGCATCTATCGTTCTTCCGATGTCGGATGCAACTCTTACTAGGGGGGACGCACCAGTACTTCTCGATAGCGCCCCGAGAAAGAGGATAGAGGAAATTCGCAAGGATATTGACGAGACTCTCGACCTGTTCCCTGCTTTCCCGGTGAAACTCATCGCCGGAGGGATTCCCGTAGTCTCCTCCGCCGGCATCAGTAACAACCTTCAAAAGTTTAGGGCTGGTCTGTTTCTGCCCTGGGAGGCCCCGAGACAATGGGGCGGGGCACGCTATGGCACCCAAGCTGACTTGGTCAGCGGGTCTCTTCTGACCCCCCCGCTTTCGATTTGACCGACGCGGGCTTCGCCACATCCGTCGAGCAAGGCAGACAATAAAGAATACCCTTAACAAAATTATATGCATCATTCCTCCTGCACTGGCGGCTGAGCCGCCAGTGCGGAGCCGTTGTCACGGATGACCATCCGTGGTCTGAGCACACCAACACCCCTTGCCACGCGAGCATTTACCTGTTTCCTTGAAGGAGCGGCAGATCATATTTTTGCCTTTGCCTTTGCCTTTATTCTTGTCCCCATCCTTTTTTACGTTTGTCGGAGTTACTACTAGAGGCTCTCGAGCCACCGTTGCCTCCAGTCGATGAGACATTGGCAGCGGCGGCATTGGCTTGTTTGGCTGTGCGCTCGTATCCCAAAGATTGTCCCGCGTCGAGTTTCGCTTGCTCCCATTTGTCGCGTTTAAGCTTCTCAGCGTCGGTCAACCCCCTGTGGGCATTATGGCAACCGCCTGCTGCTCCTCGACAATTCTTGGAACTTCGGGACCACGCGCAGCATGGGATCGTGCTCTCTTTCCCGCGCGATCGATTGGATTGACTCCTTTTTCTCTGTTGCGCTCCCTTTCCACGTCCGCCCATCGGGGTCTGTGATCGACTCTGCCCCTTTCGGCCTCGGTCCTTGGATCTCCCTCTGGGGTTCTTATCCTGGGCAGGAGCGGCATTAGACTTATTTCCCGCAACAGGCTGAGCCGGTGCGGCATTTCTGGGCTTCTTATGATTGAAAGGACAACCTTTCCCTGCATACGGGCAGGTCTCGCCCTTACGCACATACCTACACGTCGTCTCGCCCTTAGTCAATCTGCTTTTCATGACATCGGTGGGTTTCCCTAGTTTAGCTGCTACTTCTGCCGGAACGGCTTTGCCGCCGGCATTCCGTCGGTTGTCATTGCCCCCACCTCCGCCTAACCTGGCCTGCAGAGCACGCTGATTCAAGGTACTCTCATGCACGCTGATGTTCCACTCTTCTTTATCTCGCAACATCGTTCCTTCAATCTGCTTCATCAGCCATTCGCAAGTCTTCACACCATGTCCCATTTTATCCTTGGACATGTCATAGGGTTGGCATACGAAATTCAATTTGCTGGGCTTTCTGCATTGCTCAATGAAGCGTGCATGAATCGAAGCTCTCATTTCATCAGACGGAGGTCGGGCGCCGTAGAGCTGTTGGTATACATCTGTCCATGCATTATAGAAATGATACAGGTCAGCGTCTGGCTTGTGAGGGTCCATAACAACCTTGAAAATATCACGCGAAATCCGATGTTGACCCAACTCCGACCTAACAGAACACCAGTGACAAATGGCTCGTACCATCTCGCGTCCAGTTAAGAGCCTTCCCTCATTCTGGGCGCTGTACTCCATTCGAGTGATCTGCTGGAGGAAGTGTATGTGAGGACCAGGCTGGCTGCGATTTCTTCACATTTTATTAAATTTCTCAATCAGAATAGTGGCGATCATGAGGTCAGGACGCTGGAAGCGCCCCGCATCTTTCAGTCGTTCATCGTCCACAGCTGGGTTCATAGCTTCCGTGATCCAATTCTGCGCTGCTTGGCTCTCGGGCGACGACCCAGCGATCGCACGGATTGCATGCATTTGCCACTCCCGTATGTTCGTAACATCGGGGATGTCCAACAAGTCAATCTTCTGATTGTTTCCAACCTGTCTCCATTGGTCCAACGGCGTACTTTCATCAATGGCCCCTGGATCATGCGGCCCGCCAGGGCCCTGAGGTCCTCCACGGCCGCCTCCACCATCTGAGGGTCCCGATCCCCCTGGACTCCCTGGAGGCGATCTATATGGTCGCTTGGCGTTATCTTCGTCGCGCGTACACATGATCTCAATGTTCGGAGCGTCACTCTTGTCGCCCCCTTCTTTGCCCCGTCCTGCCTCGCCCGACGGCTTGGCCGCCGGCGGCCCCGCAGGGCCACCCCTGGAAAATGGGTAGTAATTGACAAAAAGATCACCGTCATTAGACCCTGTCAATTTCGTGCTGATTGGAAACCCGTTCTCGGGGGTGCTCGGCTCAGCCGGGCCTTCTAGAGCAGGACCAGGAACGGTAAAGTTGTGGCGCATCAAGGGCCTCACAGGAGGTTTCTTGCGAAAGTAACGGCAAATCGAATGAACTCGAGGTGAACCATTTTTCTTGTTCACTCTCTGTATGCGGGATTGGGTTCGCGATGATAGCTTCTTAAGCTTCATCATTATTTTCTCTGACTCGGCTGCGTTCGCCACGGCCTCCTCCTCTCGCACGTTGGCAGCTGACCTTTCGCTCTTCTGTAGGGTACATTTGGAACATCTTCTAGTGCTCGCATCGAAGTGATCTTTGCAAGCCGGCAAGCCACAGCCAGCGCAATTACCCGTCCTCGGGTTGAAGCAAATTGAACAAGACTGGGCGACTATGGAACTCCCTGCTTGAGTTTCTCCCCTCTCCGCGGGCTGAGGCTGTGGTACAGCCCTCGCCTGCAAAGTTGACGATCCCGCGTTTACTACAGTTGTCAATTCAGACTGAGGCGGAACGGATGTTGTGCCAGACGACTGAACCGCAGGCAAGGGTCGTCTGTCCGCCCCAGTCGGCTTGGCCGGCGGGCATTTATCATTGCTCGATTGCATGCGCTGCAGAGATGATCTGGCATTTTCATGCGATTTAAGTTCCTCTCGATATTGATTGTTATGGCCAGCTATTTTCGCAGCTACAACTTGAGTGTTGACCACTTCCAACCTGGCGTTTTTGAACTTTTCTTGAAGATCATGTTTTTCTTGTTCCGCCCTAGCTGTAGCGATTTGTTCTCCTTCTACTCTAACCGCCGCAACAGCAGCGGCGACCGTTTTGGCATCAACAGGTCGCCGCCACAACGGCCTGTCGCTCTGAAGCCAACATCTCTACATATCTGTTCTCGGCTTCTATCTCCGCCTGCCGCTTAGCGGCCGCGGTCTGATGGTACACCTGTTCCACCAGTTCTCGTTCTCGCTCTCTGGCAGCCCTGGCTAGAGCGAGTCTCTCAGCCTCGAACGTCTTCCGAACTTCTGCCATGGTTGCGACCATCTCTTGTCGATCCAGTCGGGCCCTTTCGGCCAGCTGTGCTTCGCTGGCCAGGAACTCTTGCTGAGTCTTAACCTCAGCTAGTCTAGCCTGATCCTGAATAGTTTGCATGAGAAGATATGTGCAGTTATGCTCGTTCATGGGGAAACAATCTAAACACAACCATTGAATACTACACTTAGGGCATACCTCAGAGCAGCTCTTACATACTGGATGCCTACATGCACCTTCTGGATTGTTGGCTTTACCCGGGCATCTGTTCTCCGCCCGAGGCGCGCAGTCGAAATTCCAGTTCCAGCATGTTTCCATCATGGAGATGTTGCTATTGCTCCTTGAAGTAGATCTCGCTCCTGATATTGGCATTATGGGTCTTCCCCTACTAGACGCGTTTGATCTGGGGCGCACAAACGTACCTTCTGGGGGTTTAGGTACCTCTAGAAGCTCCTCATCCCTTTCGTCCTGTCTTATAAGCTCAGTGTACGAAGCTGGTTGTCCAACCATTTCTTCATCCTCAACCACAGCCGGCATCGAGGGTTGCCAATCGCCTGAGGCGACGGCAGGACGATAGAAACCTTCTTTGAGTGGTGAGTCGTTTAAATCGTAGTCCTCGTTCCTCTGCTTCTTAAATTGAGGCGCAGGAATCCGTCCTCTAGACTCCCTATCATGCTTCGCCTGAGTCTCAGCCTTGTCCGCCTGAGGCGTCAGGTCACTGGTATCTTCATCTGATCCATCTGGGGGCCACCTCTCGCCTTGGGCGGGGTGGTCTGCTTCCATTAATGAGAACAATTCTCGGCTCAGGGAGATTTCTTTGTTGACGCAATCAAAATCTTCCTCCATCGAACTTATTTCATGCTCTCTATCAACAGGATCATCACTTTCTTGGCCGAACTGTCCGTTCAATGCTATTGGGATGGGAACGTTTCCACTCGTGCCTCCCCATCCGCGTGGGATGTTGGGGTACGCGCCTGTGGGCTCGTTGACTTCCCCCGGTCGACTGGCTTCACCAGCGGCCGGTACGAATGTATGTGTAGCATTCGGAATAGGGCTGATCGACTCCGTCGATTCGGCGATCGAAGACGATAATGCCCCTCGTCTAGATCTTGCTGTAGTGCCATTCCGTCCATGTGGGCCTGGGGTTTGTTCACGATTACCGATCGGAACTCCAGAGGGAGAGCCATCTTCCGACGTCTCAACAGCCTCTTCAGTGCTTCTACCCCTAGATACCCGAGTGGCGATATTAGAATGAGGAAGGCGGCCCTGGCAAGGGCCGCTCTCCTGGGGATCATGTCCGTCATGTTGTGCAACATAATGATCTGCGCTTCGCGAAGTGACGGACATCTCATCTGCCTTATAATAGCTCATGCCCGCAGCGATTAAGTCGCGGGGTTCATCAGAAGTCCCTGCTTCTGGTTGATATGAGCCCGCTTCGACTATGTCGCGGCTTTCGGCTGATAGCCAGTCTTTCCTCTGAGAGTCGGGGCAAGATGTCAAAGGAATTACAATCTCATGTTCACTCTGCTCAGGGAGAGAGGGTACGGGTTGAGACATCGATAAGACAAGTAACCGGTAAGCAAGTTTACTATATCAAGAATGGTAAGTGAGGTGGCCGGCCGGCCGACGACACGACGACGACGCGGGGGCGACCCCGCGGCGCGCGCGAGCGGGCCAGCTCGCACCTTTTATCTCCTGCAAGCAAACAAACAGCTGCAGTATGCAGTATAAGTTCAAGTCATACAGTGCACAGCATGCAAGTGTAACAACAAGCGATATTAATGAGGCGGAGAGGAGCATATTTACTTATCCGGCTGTCTTGCTGGCAACCCCTGTTCGTTCCACTGGCACCCCTCGCATTCAGCTTTCTCCCATGCCCGCGGAGGAGGACGATCGTTGGTCGCAAGGACCTTGGTCACAAAGCCTGCGAGAGTCGGTCGCGGTGACCTGTCTGCGTGCCCAGGCGGATGAGAAAGCTGTCGGATGGTACAAGTCGTTTGCGGAGAAACGAGCGGATGATCCACAATACCGGCCGCCCAAAAGGGGTGCCGATGCGAACTTGTGGAAAGCCCGCAACAAGTATTCTAATGGCGCCCAGAACTACGAGATGGATGTGCCAACCCTTCGTCTGTTCGACCGGAGTGAGGGACAACAGGCACGACGAGGAGAAGTTTGCGACCGGATTCGGGATGGCTTGGTACTGGAGTACGCTGTGCCGATGGATGTCTCGCCGGACCATGGTCGACTCTCGCGCCATGGGCGAGCCGCTGGTCTTCCTGCAGTCAAAGGACGAGGGCGTCTCCTGCGGCACACCACAGGAAACAGTGGAGGCTTGCAAAAGGCTGCTGAACGTGCCGAACCCTTGCGAGACGGGGCACGTGCACTGAGTTTTCCCGGCGCACGTGGGCATGGAGGTGAGATCCACCGTCAAGGTGTCCAAGCGCAAGAGCTGGGTCCAGGTGTAGAGAGCCACCATTGTGAGCTTCGTGTTCCTGTTCGAGAGCAGCGACCAAGTCAGGTGCGACGCGCGCGCGCCAGGAGAGATCTTCCGCCCGCGCTTCCTGCCTGCCGGAATCTGGATGCAGGTGCGCAAGTTCGGAAAGCAAAGCCCGGACGTGGTCGCCGCCCTCACCAACTCTTTCGGAATTGACCAAGAGAAGGCAAACGGCCTGTTCTGCTTCCCGCTCATGGAGGCGAACTTCAAGTGGACAAGCGCCAACAAAACGCACCGGGTCAAGAGGTTCGGGCACGCGCTCACGCACGGGCGCTTCCTGACATCCACCGCGTCACAGGGCCAGGCGATCCGCGCCGGGGTGACCATCGACTGCGCGCAGGACACGAGCATTGGCATACCGGAGGAAAGAGAGGAGACCCGATGGCTGTACCTGTACGTGATGCTCAGCAGAGCTACTTGCATGGAGGACATGCTCTTGCTTCGGCCGCCGCCACGGAAGGTCTTGCAGAAGGGCCCACCTCCGTCCGTGCTCAAAGCCCTCCAGAAGTTCGATGAGCGCATGGCTACGGAGACGCGGGAGATCGAGGCCCTCGCTCTGGAACGCAAATTGATCTTGCCGGCGGCGTGAGGTCATTGGAGCGCACGGCCGCCAGAGTCTTTCCGACGAAGGCAGTGCTGTCCAGCCGCGTCGAATTCGCGCGGCCCGCGCCGCTCCTGGACGATTTCGGAGCGTCCGCCCAGCTTTGGGTGTCGTGGCAACCGCAGCCCAAAGATTTCACATCGAAGGGCACTCGCATTTTGCACGCAGGCGGGCCATGTTTGCCATGCAA
This sequence comes from Prorocentrum cordatum, assembly GCA_963575745.1. Lineage (NCBI taxonomy): Eukaryota > Dinophyceae > Prorocentrales > Prorocentraceae > Prorocentrum > Prorocentrum cordatum. The sequence goes on from CAUYUJ010008890.1 coordinate 2,053,492, forward strand.
ATCTTTTGCGGGCGCACCTCAGAGACTGCCTGTCGAAGAGACGCGGCGACAGACGTGTGGACACTGCATGAGGCTAGAAAAAGTAGACCGACCGAGGAAAGAAAGGGAGGCAAGGGTGCGGAAGAACGCAGCATGAGGCGAGGGAGAAAGGATAACTCTAGAGGCCCCCTAGAGCGGCTGCGCAAGGGGTGTGAGTTGGACCAACTTCCACAGTGGGCCCCCCGACTACTCGAGCTGTGGCAAATCGTTCTGCATCACCTCATTGCTTGTTGCCACCCCGGGAAACGGCCCTCGGTGACCACCCCGAACTTTTTCCCGATGAAAGATGGAAGGCGGGGAAGAGCGAGGATGTTCAATCAGTAGTGTCATGGATGACAATATTGGGAAACATGCGCGACGAGGGTTTAGAACGCAGGATTGCGCATATATGATATTGAAAAGCAAACGCATGATTTTTAACTTTAATATGTGGGGTTCCTCGGTAGCGTAATTTCATTGTTCAGAAGTTGCCGCGTCGCCGACCCGTTCCGACGCCGGCCATTCGGCGCGCGGCTTGCGCGCAATCTCGGCCCCGTGCGCCATTCGAGCAGCGTCGCCCCCGGTCTGTTTCCGCCTCGTCTCTCTGCTACCCTGTTTTCGGGCATCGTTTCAGCTCGTGGTGGCCTCTTCGGGGGTCTTGCGCGCGTCGTGGGCCGCCGGGAAGCCGTCGTTGGCGTCGCGGGCCGATCGTTCGAGGACTCGCAACCCTCTTGGGCCGTATTGGGCGCCTCTTGGGGCCCATCTGGATCGCATTGGGGCGCCTGAAAGCCGCGCCCTGGAGGGCGTCCATCTCTGGCCCGACCTGGCCGGGGCGCTCTGCGCCCGGGGCCCCCGG